>CM055062.1:24761367-24928344 GCA_029204045.2 Tillandsia leiboldiana | reverse complement strand
GGAGCACGAGGAGCACATTGTGGATGTGCTACCATGCCTGTGGATGAAGCTGTATGCCAAGATACATTGAGGTACGAGTTTTAGCTCCAAGTGAAGGCTACTGGGGCACCTTATTCTAGCCATTGGAGCGGCGGTGGATCGACCAAATGATGTATTCGAGTTTGGCTGAAACCAACATTTATCCTTGAGGTGAGGAGTTCTTAGACTTGGCAGTGCCGGAGAGCATGGCCAATGGATAATGAGACGGATACCAGCGCCAAGGCTAGTGTTCAGTGTTGAGAGATGGATTTGTGTGTTTTAGTGATGCATCCCATTGTGGCTGTAGAGTTACCGTGGGTTGATTTTCGGTCCACACTTCATTAGTCCAACCTTATGAGTATTGTGGTAGGACGAACCGCTGTTGCAGGCAGCTTGGATCCACAGTTGAGCCTTCAGTACGCCTTGTATCCCAGCTTTGATTGATATACCTGGGCGTAGCCATGCCTGTTGGCTATCGGTGTTGATCACTCAGCATTCCGTTCTATACCATGTGATAGATAAGATTTCAGCTTCAGTTACAGTTTTCAACCAGGTGGCATCAGTGGAGCCTACAGCTTTCAGTATTTTGTGTGGGATTTACGCGGATTATCGTTGCTGGTTCGGATTTTGACGCGAGTTTGGGCATCAGGCATTATGATCGCCTTTTGCCAGTTTCAGTCCCGTTCACTGACGGTTTGATCCCCGTCAGGGTGTCCTTTATTAGTTGAGAGATTGACTTCGACTCGCTGGGTCTGTTGGGGTTTTGTTGGCATGTTGAGTGACCAACTGTGGCATGAGATTGTGTCTCTTGAGGACCCTTTTGAGGGTAGCCCGTGTTGGTGAGTAGCCCATTCGGGTGATTTTGGATCGGGAAGCAACGAGAGAAGACCCCAGCTTATTGGATGAATGCGTGGGTATGCTTCGGGTCACCTTGTTGAGATTTACACCAGGATGTGGTTTGGTGCGTGTTGCACGATGGTTATCTGTTTTTCCCCAGCTTTTGATGGAGCCTCTGTTGTGTTTACGTCTCAGCTCAGGAGTAATGTGTTTTTGGATCCCTCACCCGTGATTGACTCGCCCTTTGAGATCTAGGAATGTTGGAGTACGAGGGACGCCCGTTGCGATTCGGCTCGTGAGATTAGAGGTTGCGCAATCGGGCTATGCCGTGCTGGTTGTCGCTGTTGTTGTTGTTGAGGAGGGGTCACGGGGAGTGAGTAGCGACTTGGAGCTGGAGATGACGATGTGGAGTACTTACCCTTGGTGTTGTGACTCCTGGTGGAATTGAGCTAGTTTCGAGGACGAAACTTTCTTAGTGGGGGGGATGTGAGGACCTGGATCCCACGATGTGATTACTGGTTGATCAGCAGCTCCTGGTGGCCTAGGTGGCGTGTCGGTGGCGTTTGTACACCAATTGACACTTTTGATGGACTCGGTGTGTTAAATGGATCACGAGAATAGTCAGATGGCCCCCGTCGAATGCTTAGAAGTGATTTCACGCGCAATGGATATTAAATTGGACTCGGGGCGAAGTTGGATAAAGGATCACCTCTCGGTTGCCTTCGGGAATTTTTTTAGAGTTGGAAATTGGCAAATCGGATTTTTGGTATGGACCCGGCGCGAAAATCGGATCAAGTAGGCTTTCCGGGGGCTTCGGCAAATTTCGGATGAGAATTTGGAGAATCGGACACCGTATTTGGATTCAGCGCGCGAAATCGTTGAGAATGGACTATTTACTTGTTTGTTTTAGAACCCGGTTGACGTGCGCGTTTTTCGAGGCGACGCGGCACGATCTTGTGGCGTGGCGCGATGGCACGGTTCCGAGGAGGCGCTGGCGCGTAGTTCGAGGCGTACGGAGCGCCTGGGCGCGGCAGGCAGGCGCGCGGGAAGCGCGCCTGCGGTGTGTGGCGTGGGGGGCCGCCACGTGGCAGGCCCCACTGGCGCGCAGGGTCAGCGGGGGGGCCGCCACGTGGTGGGCCCCACTGGCGCGCATGGTCACGCGGGGGGGGGGGCGCTGCATGTCCCCCGGCGTTGGGTGTCTCAACGCCCGTGTGGCGCGCGGCAACCGCGCCCGCGTGGCGCACTGGCCGAGCGCCGCGTGGTCAGGCAGGCGTGTGCCTGCGCCTGGCGCACGAGGCCCTGTGCGGTGGACCGGCTGGCAGTGGCCGGGTGCAACGTGGACCGGTCCCCGGGAACCCCCCCCTCCTCCCTTTTCTTTCTTCTTCTTCTTTTTCTCCCGCCACACCATCTCTTTGTCCTTTCTTTTCTTCTTCTTCAACGAGAGAGAAGGAGTGAGGGAAGAGATTTGGTGAGGGTGCGGCGGGGCGCCGCGGACCTCGCGGAGCGCGCGAGATTTTTCCAGCTGGACGGATGCGCGGCGCGACGCTCGTCTTATTGTGTTCCCCTTCGTCGCGTTTCGGTGCACGAGCTCCCCCGGCTACTCCGACCTCAGTTTCAGGCGATTCTTGCGCCGTTGGATCCGCGACTGGCAGAGCTGCAATCTTGGTATTCTCTTCTCCCCCTAGTTTCGCGCTTTTCGAGGTGTTTGTTCGAGCTTACTGTGACCCCATTTCTGTGATGGAGATTTGGACAGCGGCATGGTCTTTCGGCGTTATCTCCGCAACCGGGATCGATGGCGACGTGCTTATACACTTTTTCATCTAATCGACGCAGGAATATCACAGTATTTTTCTTGGATTTTTCTGAGTTTTGCCCGAAGGTATATGTTCTTCCCCTTATCTGTAAATGGAATTACAGTTATGTTGCTGTGTGGTTTTGCGCACCTGTACTGTGGAATTTGTAACTCGGCCTACGGGGCTCGGAATTGGACGTACAGGTACTCGTCTCGAAGGTATCGACGCGAGGATTGCTGTGATATTTTTATTGGATTTTCTGGGCACTTGCAGCAGGTGAAATAAGCACGGCTTTGGGACTGATTTTCAGATTATGTATACTTGGTTAATTTTGGAATAAAAGTGTAATGTAGAGCCTTATTGTTGTGCTCAGGGGTGCTTTCAGTTGTTTGGAGCCAAGGCGTGCGCGACTTGTACCGAGGGTGTTATGTTGGCAGATTTTGGACCGTGGGCGTCTACCCCCTTCACCGACTTCAGGTTTGCCTTGGTTTAAGCGCTTCAGGTGGGTAAGCTCTTATCAGTAATTGTTTAAGGCAATGATTATGCTGTGGCAAATATAAGTCCACTTGTGGGGATGTCACCCCTCTATGACTGATGCATGCATGTGTAGGGTACATGGGTTATGTTGGTAAGTAGGTAAGCTGGTTAATGATATTGGTATAAATGATTGCAAGAATAGTATTTATGAGATATACTGAGGACTTGCATGACTTGGACATCTATGTGATGACTAGTGTAAACTTACCTAGGATAATGTTACCCTATGAGATTATGTAACATGCCATGTTAGCACATAGCCTTTCATGTGGTTGGATTATGCTTTGGGACAGGATTTCGTAGCTATGTGCGGATTTGTACTCTGAGGAGTTATTATGATCATTCTATTGATGAACCTGAATTGTGGACAGGTCTAGTTTTGGGATTCCGGCATGTTGTTTATTCCTAAAGGAACTATTATTATGCTTTACCCCCTTTTATTTCCTTGAGGACAATTGCATGCTTGTATGGTCATGTAGTTAGGCCATTTTACTGCTGCACTACTTATTGAACTTGACTTAGGAGAAACCATGCTTTTCCTTTCTCCTCCTTGTTAGTCAGGTGGTCAGTGTTGCTCGGGTTCGAGCAGGGGTCTGGATAGGGTAGTCAGGACTTCGTGTCTGGGACAGGTTGGTTTAGTTGTGGGGCTTTGCGGCAACCGCGGATATTGGGCGGTTGACCGGATGTTTCTCTATGCACCTGATTGGGTATCAGATTTACTTAGTGGATGGAGTTTCCCACTTATCGTTCAGTTGCATCCGATTGAGGTCGGGTCTTTCCTTGATGGTTGAGTTTTCCCACTTTGATCAGATTGATGATCAAGTCCTGCTGTTTAGAGATACTGGTGATATTGATGACAGAGATGCTTGACTCGTGTGGGTAGCTCCCCTCGAGTGCCGCTCCGGAGTAGGCTTCAGACCGTGTTGGGTTCCGGTCAGACCGTGTCGGGTTCCGGTCAGACCGTGTTGGGTTCCGGTCATTTGGACAGAGCAGGCAGTACCGGGTTTTATACCGGTTCATTCGATTGAGTTTATTTCGGTCAAATACTTTTATTGTTACACTCGTGCCTGGGGGCCGAGTGCAGACTGGTAGTTGAGTTTAGATCAGTGCTAGTATTGTTGAGAGCCGTCTGGTTGACGGTGGTCCCGTGTTGTTGCGAGTACTTTGACCGCTGTGTGAGAGGTTGAGCATCTTGATTCTATCCGTTCTGAGAGAGAGCGTGGATTTTGACCATAGCCTGCTTGATCCTCTGCTCGATAGCGAGCTAGTCCGTTTGGACGCCCTACGTAATTCCTGCCCGTCAGCGGGAGGTGGTTGTAGGTGGGCGCAGGTTTGACTGGACCAGATGTGGCAGTCAGCTCGATTGGGTCGACGGTGCACTTCATGTGCTAGTGGTTGCATACCACTGTTTGGTTCTCCCCTTTTAGCCTTTAGTTGGGGGCAGGGTAGCTGTGAGAGTCTTCAGCTTACTCATTTCAGTCTTATGACTTGGGTTAGTTTTTGTCTCTTGAGGACTTGGTGGGCAGACCGTCGGGTCTGGCGGTGGTACCCACTGAGAACTCCCTTTTTGGTGTAGTTCTCACACCCTTTGGGGGTTTCCCCCCTTTTTTCTCTCCTCTCCTTTGTTTTGCAGAGTCTTGCGGGTGTTGCCGACTCTGTGGTTGCTGATCGGGGCGAGGGAGTCGCGAGCTAGATCCTACCCGTCGTTGGAGAGTAGCGGTACCCTTCAGAGGAGATCCTCAGTAGATTAGCTGTTTCTTTTTCCTCTTTTGAGAGGACTATTGTAGTGAGGATATTTTGTATTGAGAGACTGTACACTGTGGTATATATATTGGAGTTACCTCCCGGTTGGGTTTAGAGCTTGTACTCGAGGATATTGTCTTATTATTATTTTGGGGAGGCAGACAGTGTTGTTTATTTCCAGTTGTTACAGTGATTGATTTTAGTGACAGCAAATTTTCATTTATAGCTCTGATATCTGTTTAGTTATAGTACTTTTCTTGCAGGTAGGACGCTTCGCCTATGCTGGTTGGCATAGGTGGCGGATCTGTTTGGCGGGCCCGGGTCGCAGTTTCGACCCCGGGGCGTGACAGATTAGAGTGGTATCAGAGCCTAGGTTGTAGGTCATGGTGGACTTAGAAACCCTAGGCTTATGGTTTGACCCTTGGTTGACTTCGTGAGAGTCGTGACTTTTAGCGAGAGTCCTGATTGAGTTTTATACCTCTCCCATGGGACGGGAGGAGGGATTGGCATGTTTATTCTCCTAAGTGATTATGTTGGCTGCAGACAACATAATGCTGTGGAATGGGTGACATGCTTTAGACTTTCGCTGGATTGGGTCGAGTGTGTTGTGTGCTGTTTTGTTGTTTCGTCGTGGCGAGCGGTGTCTCCCCGACGCTGGGTTTTGGACCCGTGTGCATCCTGTCATAGCTGTGAGCCTTGAGTAGTTGGTTTTGGGCCGGATACCTGGATTGAGGTCAGAGAACCCCGGACCCAGATGACCGGATTGTCAGAGGCTTATCAGCGGCTGCGGGAGCAGCTGGTCTTGGTGACACAGTTGGTCGGAGCACTGAGTAGCCCCCTCTGTGCCAATGTTTAGTGTCGAGGCACCGAGGCAGGGTGGATGGTTGACAGCTGGTGAGCTGTGGGACATGATCGACCCTATTGAGCCATATTTGGCAGATGATCCACCCCGACTCGTAAGATTGAGTTTGGAGCCTTTGGAGGCAGAGTCGTGGTTGGTGGTATTGGAGTGATCAATTCAGAGCCTCCCTATGCTAGAGAGTTTTGCAGTTGTTGAACTACGCGCTCCAGATTTCGTGGGATGAGGCGCACAGGATATGTGTGACTGGGAGTGGCTTGCGCCAGGATACCTTTCAGCTTATTTAGTCCCTCCGTTATAGGTTGTGACGCCTCGTTGGAGTAGGCGTTGTGTTTGGAGCGTGGCGCTGCAGTTCCTTTGGATAGGGATCTGCCGCCAGAGGCGAGTTCTGAATTTTGGCGCTTGGCGCCGGGTGGTGGAGGACAGATCGGCCGGCAGAGGCATTTCTGATTTCCTTTTCCTGGGTAACGAGTTCCGAGATGCCGGAGATCGGGTGGACCCCGATGGCAGCATCAGTACCTTTATCGGAGTGGCGCAGCGGTAGCGTGGTTTTGTTATCTGCGGAGGACCTTATTCGTCGCCTCAATGTGATCAGAGACAGAGGTCGTGCTTCCTTGTGGATAGTCCTGATTTTCAGGAAGATTGAGCGACAACCACTTGCTTTTGAGCGGAGGAATCTGTGCCGCCCGGTGGGAGGGCGCCACGGTAGTGGATCGAGTGTCGCAGGTGGGATTTCACCACAGCAGTCGGAGTTAGAGCATGTTTCATTCTTGTCTGGACTAAAGGCAGATTTGTTACCACGTGCACTAGAGGTACAGGTTCCTGTTGTTGTTGTGCATGTGGAGGAGGTTTTTGGATCATGTCCAGTGCGGCCGAGACCGCGAGTTACCGGCAGAATTATTGGGAATTGTAGCAATTCGGTGCTTCGACCCTGTGCTTCAGATTGTTTGGCACAATGCCACAGAATGTCTGACTGCGGCGTGAGAGGACTTTGATCTTCGGCAAGGCGGACAAGAGGAGGCTTGCTTGTTGGGATTACTAGGGCACGCAGGTTATAGCGACAGTGTGAGAGGTGCTTTCGGCGGCACCGGGACTCAAGGTTATCTCTGTTGCCCACGAGATCCCGAGTGTGAATTCACCTTGGTTGTTGGCAATGCCGCCGGTTAGGGAGATAGAGATTGCGTTTGATGTGGTTCGGGGGACCGCGCCACCCTCGACAACACCTCATTGGATATCGCCTGTAGAGCTGAGAGAGCTGATGGCGTAGTTGCAGGATCTGATGGATCGAGGGGTCTGTTTGACCTAGTGCCACGCCGTTAGTACACGGTGGTGATGCCACGTCGTTGATACACGACTGTGAGGGTCCTTTTATGGTTCGAGTGTAGACAGGTCTGGGTGGTACCTAGGACCTTTTGATGGAGCTATACTCCGGCAGTTATTGTAAGATGCGAGTACCTACTTGGGATCAGACAGCCGAGGACTTTGCCTAGAGGGCATTCAGGATCTGGTAAGGGCGTTACGGGAGCAAAGTGAGGCCAAATGGAATGACTAATGCCCTGTGACTTCGAGACCTGAGGGATTGTATGTCCCAGTTGTACTTGGACGGATTGGGAGTGGTGTTCCCCCAAGGATACTTGCTTTACTCCCAGAGCGACTCGGAGCACGAGGAGCACATTGTGGATGTGCTACCATGCCTGTGTGGATGAAGCTGTATGCCAAGCTATTGAGGTACGAGTTTTAGCTCCAAGTGCAGGCCTACTGGGGTCACCTTATTCTAGCCATTGGAGCGGCGGTGGAATCCGACCAAATGGATGTTATTCGAGTTTGGCTGAAACCAACATTTATCCTTGAGGTGAGGAGCTTCTTAGACTTGGCAGTGCCGGGAGAGCATGGCCAATGGATAATGAGACGGATACCAGCGCCAAGGCTAGTGTTCCAGTGTTGAGAGATGGATTTGTGTGTTTTAGTGATGCCTCCCATTGTGGCTGTAGAGTTACCGTGGGTTGATTTTCGGTCCACACTTCATTAGTCCAACCTTATGAGTATTGTGGTAGGACGAACCGCTGTTTTGCAGGCAGCTTGGATCCCACAGTTGAGCCTTTCAGTACGCCTTGTATTCCCAGCTTTGATTGATATACCTGGGCGTAGGCCATGCCTGCTTGGCTATCGGTGTTGATCACTCAGCATTTCCGTTCTATACCATGTGATAGATTAAGATTTCAGCTTCAGTTTACAGTTTCTACCAGGTGGCATCAGTGGAGCCTACAGCTTTCAGTATTTTGTGTGGGATTTATGCGGATTATCGTTGCTGGTTCGGATTTTTGACCGCGAGTTTGGGCATCAGCATTATGATCGCCTTTTTGCCAGTTTTCAGTCCCGTTCACTGACGGTTTGATCCCCGTCAGGGTGTCCTTTATTAGTTGAGAGATCGACTTCGACTCGTGGGTCTGTTGGGGTTTTGTTGGCATGTTGAGTGACCAACTGTGGCATGAGATTGTGTCTCTTGAGGACCCCTTTTGAGGGTAGCCCGTGGGTGAGTAGCCCATTCGGGTGATTTTGGATCGGGAAGCAACCGAGAGAAGACCCCAGCTTATTGGATGAATGCGTGGGTATGCTTCGGGTCACCTTGTTGAGATTTACACCAGGATGTGGTTTGGTGCGTGTTGCACCGATGGTTATTCTGTTTTTCCCCCAGCTTTTGATGGAGCCTCTGTTGTTGTTTACGTCTCAGCTCAGGAGTAATGTGTTTTGGATCCCTCACCCGTGATTGACTCGCCCCCTTTGAGATCTAGGAATGTTTGGAGTACGAGGGACGCCCGTTGCGAATTCTGGCTCGTGAGATTAGAGGTTGCGCAATCGGGCTATGCCGTGCTGGTTGTCGCTGTTGTTGTTGTTGAGGAGGGGTCACGGGGAGTGAGTAGCGACTTGGAGCTGGAGATGACGATGTGGAGTACTTACCCTTGGTGTTTGTGACTCCTGGTGGAATTGAGCTAGTTTCGAGGACGAAACTTTCTTTAGTGGGGGAGGATGTGAGGACCTGGATCCCCACGATGTGATTACTGGTTGATCAGCAGCTCCTGGTGGCCTAGGTGGCGTGTCGGTGGCGTTTGTACACCAATTGGACACTTTTGATGGACTCGGTGTGTTAAATGGATCACGAGAATAGTCAGATGGCCCCGTCGAATGCTTAGAAGTGATTTCACGCGCAATGGATATTAAATTGGACTCGGGGCGAAGTTTGGATAAAGGATCACCTCTCCGGTTGCCTTCGGGAATTTTTTTAGAGTTGGAAATTGGCAAATCGGATTTTTGGTATGGACCCCGGCGCGAAAATCGGATCAAGTAGGCTTTCCGGGGGCTTTCGGCAAATTTTCGGATGAGAATTTGGAGAATCGGACACCGTATTTGGATTCAGCGCGCGAAATCGTTGAGAATGGACTATTTACTTGTTTGTTTTAGAACCCGGTTGACGTGCGCATTTTTCGAGGCGACGCGGCACGATCTTGTGGCGTGGCGCGATGGCACGGTTCCCGAGGAGGCGCTGGCGCGTAGTTCGAGGCGTACGGAGCGCCTGGGCGCGGCAGGCAGGCGCGCTGGGGAAGCGCGCCTGCGGTGTGTGGCGTGGGGGGCCGCCACGTGGCAGGCCCCCACTGGCGCGCAGGGTCACGCGGGGGGGCCGCCACGTGGTGGGCCCCCACTGGCGCGCAATGGTCACGCGGGGGGGGGGGGGGCGCTGCATGTCCCCCGGCGTTGGGTGTCACGCGCCCGTGTGGCGCGCGGCAACCGCGCCCGCGTGGCGCACTGGCCGAGCGCCGCGTGGTCAGGCAGGCGTGTGCCTGCGCCTGGCGCACGAGGCCCTGTGCGGTGGACCGGCTGGCAGTGGCCGGTGCACCGTGGACCCGGTCCACCGGGAACCCCCCCTCCTCCCTTTTCTTCTCTTCTTCTTCCTTTTTCTCCCCGCACACCATCTCTTTGTCCTTTTCTTTTCTTCTTCTTCAACCGAGAGAGAAGGAGTGAGGGAAGAGATTTGGTGAGGGTGCGGCGGGGCGCCGCGGACCTCGCGGAGCGCGCGAGATTTTTCCAGCTGGACGGATGCGCGGCGCGACGCTCGTCTTATTGTGTTCCCCTTCGTCGCGTTTCGGTGCACGAGCTCCCCCGGCCTACTCCGACCTCAGTTTCAGGCGATTCTTGCGCCGTTGGATCCGCGACTGGCAGAGCTGCAATCTTGGTATTCTCTTCTCCCCTAGTTTCGCGCTTTTCGAGGTGTTTGTTCGAGCTTACTGTGACCCCATTTCTGTGATGGAGATTTGGACAGCGGCATGGTCTTTCGGCGTTATCTCCGCAACCGGGCATCGTATGGCGACGTGCTTATACACTTTTTTCATCTAATCGACGCAAGGAATATCACAGTATTTTTCTTGGATTTTTCTGAGTTTTGCCCGAAGGTATATGTTCTTCCCCTTATCTGTAAATGGAATTACAGTTATGTTGCTGTGTGGTTTTGCGCACCTGTACTGTGGAATTTGTAACTCGGCCTACGGGGCTCGGAATTGGACGTACAGGTACTCGTCTCGAAGGTATCGACGCGAGGATTGCTGTGATATTTTTATTGGATTTTTCTGGGCACTTGCAGCAGGTGAAATAAGCACGGCTTTGGGACTGATTTTCAGATTATTTATACTTGGTTAATTTTGGAATAAAAGTGTAATGTAGAGCCTTATTGTTGTGCTCAGGGGTGCTTTCAGTTGTTTGGAGCCAAGGCGTGCGCGACTTGTACCGAGGGTGTTATGTTGGCAGATTTTGGACCGTGGGCGTCTACCCCCTTCACCGACTTCAGGTTTGCCTTGGTTTAAGCGCTTCAGGTGGGTAAGCTTCTTATCAGTAATTGTTTAAGGCAATGATTATGCTGTGGCAAATATAAGTCCACTTGTGGGGATGTCACCCCTCTATGACTGATGCATGCATGTGTAGGGTACATGGGTTATGTTGGTAAGTAGGTAAGCTGGTTAATGATATTGGTATAAATGATTGCAAGAATAGTATTTATGAGATATACTGAGGACTTGCATGACTTGGACATCTATGTGATGACTAGTGTAAACTTACCTAGGATAATGTTACCCTATGAGATTATGTAACATGCCATGTTAGCACATAGCCTTTCATGTGGTTGGATTATGCTTTGGGACAGGATTTCGTAGCTATGTGCGGATTTGTACTCTGAGGAGTTATTATGATCATTCTATTGATGAACCCTGAATTGTGGACAGGTCTAGTTTTGGGATTCCGGCATGTTGTTTATTCCTAAAGGAACTATTATTATGCTTTACCCCCTTTTATTTCCTTGAGGACAATTGCATGCATGTATGGTCATGTAGTTAGGCCATCTTTTACTGCTGCACTACTTATTGGAACTTGACTTAGGAGAAACCATGCTTTTCCTTTCTCCTCCTTGTTAGTCAGGTGGTCAGTGTTGCTCGGGTTCGAGCAGGGGGTCTGGATAGGGTAGTCAGGACTTCGTGTCTGGGACAGGTTGGTTTAGTTGTGGGGCTTTGCGGCAACCGCGGATATTGGGCGGTTGACCGGATGTTTCTCTATGCACCTGATTGGGTATCAGATTTACTTAGTGGATGGAGTTTCCCACTTATCGTTCAGTTGCATCCGATTGAGGTCGGGTCTTTCCTTGATGGTTGAGTTTTCCCACTTTGATCAGATTGATGATCAAGTCCTGCTGTTTAGAGATACTGGTGATATTGATGACAGAGATGCTTGACTCGTGTGGGTAGCTCCCCTCGAGTGCTGCTCCGGAGTAGGCTTCAGACCGTGTTGGGTTCCGGTCAGACCGTGTTGGGTTCCGGTCAAACCGTGTCGGGTTCCGGTCAGACCGTGTTGGGTTCCGGTCATTTGGACAGAGCAGGCAGTACCGGGTTTTATACCGGTTCATTCGATTGAGTTTATTTCGGTCAAATACTTTTATTGTTACACTCGTGCCTGGGGGCCGAGTGCAGACTGGTAGTTGAGTTTAGATCAGTGCTAGTATTGTTGAGAGCCGTCTGGTTGACGGTGGTCCCGTGTTGTTGCGAGTACTTTGACCGCTGTGTGAGAGGTTGAGCATCTTGATTCTATCCGTTCTGAGAGAGAGCGTGGATTTTGACCATAGCCTGCTTGATCCCTCTGCTCGATAGCGAGCTAGTCCGTTTGGACGCCCTACGTAATTCCTGCCCGTCAGCGGGAGGTGGTTGTAGGTGGGCGCAGGTTTGACTGGACCAGATGTGGCAGTCAGCTCGATTGGGTCGACGGTGCACTTCATGTGCTAGTGGTTGCATACCACTGTTTGGTTCTCCCCCTTTTAGCCTTTAGTTGGGGGCAGGGTAGCTGTGAGAGTCTTCAGCTTACTCATTTCAGTCTTATGACTTGGGTTAGTTTTTGTCTCTTGAGGACTTGGTGGGCAGACCGTCGGGTCTGGCGGTGGTACCCACTGAGAACTCCCTTTTTGGTGTAGTTCTCACACCCTTTGGGGGTTTCCCCCCTTTTTTTCTCTCCTCTCCTTTGTTTTGCAGAGTCTTGCGGGTGTTGCCGACTCTGTGGTTGCTGATCGGGGCGAAGGAGTCGCGAGCTAGGTCCCTACCCGTCGTTGGAGAGTAGCGGTACCCTTCAGAGGAGATCATCAGTAGATTAGCTGTTTCTTTTTCCTCTTTTGAGAGACTATTGTAGTGAGGATATTTTGTATTGAGAGACTGTACACTGTGGTATATATATTGGAGTTACCTCCCGGTTGGGTTTAGAGCTTGTACTCGAGGATATTGTATTATTATTATTTTGGGGAGGCAGACAGTGTTGTTTATTTCCAGTTGTACAGTGATTGATTTTAGTTACAGCAGATTTTCATTTATAGCTCTGATATCTGTTTAGTTATAGTACTTTTCTTGCAGGTAGGACGCTTCGCCTATGCTGGTTGGCATAGGTGGCGGATCTGTTTGGCGGGCCCGGGTCGCAGTTTCGACCCCGGGGCGTGACACCTGCCGCTGCTGCTGATACTACTTTTGTGGCTGCTGTCGCTGCCGGTACTGCTGCTGTTGCTGGTACTGTGGCTACTAGGGTCCACCATATCTCTGGCGCCTCTAAAACCTACGACCCTCAGGGTGAAGCCATGGAGGTCTCGGAGGCTCCTGCCTACTCGTCTGTCTCCCGTCATCAGGCGCTGGGTGCTTCACTCTAGAACTCTCTCCCGGGGCTAGGTTCCTCTCAGTCATGACCACATTCCCTTGCTCCACATAGAGAGCTTGCTCCATCGAGGTGTCCAAAGTCTGTAGTCCGAGTGACCGAACAAAATGATATATATCTCGGTGCAATCCCCGCTCGAACATATAAATCCTGTGTGCCTCATCCCTGGCCGCATGTGGTACGCTGTTCAGTAGCTGATTGAAATCCCGGATATACTCCTGCACTGAGCGTCCTCCCTGCTGAAGGTTCTTCAGATCCTCCTCCAGCTTCTGCTTGACACTCTCTAGGAAGAAAGCTCCAAGAAAAAGATTGCGGAACTCCGACCAAGTAAGAAGCTGGACCCCTGGCGGGCCAACTGGTCACACTCGACGATACCAAGTCTCGGCATCATGCTCCAAAAAGTTCGTCGCCAGGTGAACCTGATGTCTCTCTTCTATGAAGAGGCTCTCAAATAGTCGCTCCATGGCTGCAATCCAGGGCTCCGCCTCCCAAGACTCCAAACTCTGACCCGAAAAACGAGGCGGGTCAAACTGTCAAAACCTCATCAAACGGTCGGAACCTCGTCAAACGGTCAACGAGATCCCTCTGCTCCTCTGGCGAAAGCTGTCCATCAGGCCTTAACATCTGTCCACTGATAATCAGTACAACTGGGGCTACTGGTGCAACAGGCACAGTCGGGGGTGCTACTGCAGTGATGATCCAGATCTCCGCGAAGGTTTTGCAGAGTGATCAGTGGCTTCTGGAGGCCTATGATGTGTGATGGAAATGATTGCGCACAAATCGGACCTCTGGATTGGACCCAGCGCGAAATTTGGATTAGGATTACCTATCTGAATGCCTTCGTCAAATTTTAGATGTGGATTCTTGCAAAACAGACACCGGATTTGGACTCAGCATGGAAAAACGATCGAAATTGGCTATTTGGACGTATTTTTCTGAGTCTGGACACCCGAAAACGGACAACCGGAAGTTTACGGTGTAATCGGGTGCATGGAGGGAGCCGTGGACCGGGAGGATGGACGTGTGGCGGCTTGTGAGTGGCCGGCGCATGCGGCGCGGTCCACGCAGCGGAACAGGCAGGCGGGGGCAGGTGCAGTGGCAGGCGGGCAGGCGCGGGGCAGGTGCGCGTGTCGGGCGCGCCGCCACGTGGCGGCGCATGGTTGGCGGGCGCCAACCACCCGCACGCGTCGTGCGGGCCACGTGGTGCGGCCCGGATGGCCGGGCCCCCGCTGCGGCGTGTTCTGGGACACATAGCGCGCCCGGATTAATCCGGGTGCATTGCATAGTGTCCCCTGTGCGCTTTCGGGGGCCCGAAAGCTTCGGGCGCCCGAAATCGTACCCAGAACCCAATTTTTTGGGAAATTCCTGGTTTTGCCTATAAATACGCCATTGGAGCCCCCTTAATCTAGTTTTTTGGAGAAGTTCTTGGTGATTTCTTTAGCTGAGGGTCTTCTTCACTAAGTCCACCACTTTTCTTAGGATCCTTGGTATTTTTGGAGGCCGCGACATCGATGTTTTCCCCGACTCGGCGCACTTCGACGCATCTCCGATTTTGGCCTTTCCCGTCGACGTTCCGTCCACGGACTCCCCTAAGCTGACCCTAGGGAGTTTTTATCCAATTTTTGCGACAACGTTTTCACGAGAGGAAGATCTTCAATATCTGTATTTATTGCTCCTCTTCATTTTGAGTTTTTATGGGGTATTTCGGAGCTTCTTTAGATCCTATTTTCTGCGGCATTTTTCTGGACAATGAAGGAGTATTCTTGCATTTTCTCGGCCTACGGTTGTCGAAATTTGGAGTTTAAGGACTCGATTTGCATCTACACTTCGCGAGAAATGCAACCGTATTTTTTCTGGATTTTTTTTAGGTATCTACAAAGGTGAATCTTTTCAGTTTTTGGGACTGTTGCGCAAAACAATAAATGCAGATGTTTGAGAGTGTTACTTTTGCGGCGTTCGGCTTGTGGTACAGCTTTCGCGGCGATTTCGGTGTTTCACGGGGAAAGTACAGGTTGGAACTCTTCATCACGATCGAGGTGAGCTTTTTTCCTTTTGGTCCCGGACAAAAATTATGTTCGGTTCGGCTTCACGCCTTAGCGACGCGCTCGCTGATTTTGTATTGGACTTGTGGGCAGCGTGGAGTGTTTTGATCGCCTCTGATTATCCGGGCAGAGTTTTTGGATAATTTTTGTTGCATTGGAATCTTAAGAGGCTGAGGAACGTGCACGCTAAGTTTTGGCTCAGTCAAACCTTGGATCGTCGCTTTTCAGGTGGGTTGGATTTTTCTCCAAATCGACGGACTGTTTTCTAATTCTATCTTGTAGTGGACATGCATGATAGATATGTTGATCGAGATGCATGCAAAGTAGAGTTAGTGACTTATTTTATTGATCGAGATATGTGCATGATAAAGTTGGGGATTTATTTATTGATCAGGATCTATGCATGCTAGAGTTAACATTTTGAGTATTGGTTATGTTGCATGTTTAATTGTAGAACCTTGACTAGCACCCCGTCATATATTTGCATGTTTAACCAGACTAGTAGAAAACCCTCACTTGGGCTATGTTCTTTTATACTTTAGTCTTCCTACACATTGCATGGTTTTCCCCTGGACTTAAGAGTTTTTTCCTCGCCCGGGTAGTGGGCCGAGCGGTCGGGACAGGGTAGGACGCATGTTGCGCTCGTGCGGGGGGGCCGAGTGGAGTCTGGTGGTTGAGGTTAGTTTGGTGCTGGTGTCGGGAGCCGTTTGAGTAAACGGTGGTCTCGGGTCGTCGAGTTTTCTCAGATCTTTTTGTCGTCACTATGTTTGTGGTAGTAGTGTACCGGTGATAGCAGGACCCTGAACCCAGACTGTTTTGGACACACATATGATTTCAGTAAATTGATGTTTTCCTTCTGAATTTCGAAGGGTCGCCGGAGCTTGTTCTTGTTTGATTGGGTGAAGGCATTAGCCCTTCGGGGTTTGAAAAATAAAACTTGTTTTAACTGATTTTTTTTTAAAGAACTAAAATTCATTAAATTGGGCTTCTTAAATCAAAATGGTTTTCGGTAATAACTGTCATCTTTCTTGCAAACTTCCTCACCCGAGAGGGTTTAAGTGATCTGGGTTCGAGGGGCTGTTTTCATATTTTAGGACGAAAGCTACGGGAGTTGTGCCTAGAACCTGTTCTTGTTTGAATTGGGTTCTAGGTGCCGGTCTCCCGGAACTTTCGGACCCTGATTGGTTCCCTTCGGACGTTTTACCCGAGGGAGCTGAGTTCCCGAACTGTAAGGGGTCGAGAACTTCGAAAGGCTGAGCCAGGAGTATGTTCTTGTTTGATTGGGGTTCTAGGCACTGGCCTATCGGGATTCTCGGACCCTTACGGTGTCGGTTAGTTCTTTTTCATCTGTGAGTTGGGTGTTCTGTTTTGGGGAGCCGTTTGGAGTTGACGGTGGTTCCGTACCGTGGAGTGTCTCCGGCAGATGTTGTTAGTGTTGAGTTATTATTTTCGATCCGATTGATCGTGGATTTGGACTATAGCCTGCATGAGCCATATTGAGCTCGACAGAGATGCGCGGATACTTCCTCGGTGGGGTCGCTCCCCTCGATTGCCGCTCAGGAGCTGGGCCTGTTATTTTGCTATCGCGACTTGTCGACGCAGTCCGTGTGGGACGCCTTACGTAAGTCCAGTCCTCCATGGATGTAATGGCAGTAGGTGGACGCAGGTTTGACTGGACCCTATGTGGCAGTCAGTGTGATTAGGTTGATTGAGTATATTCGGTTAAAGTCGATGCATCATTCTCATCTGTATCACCCATTGAGCATTGTAGGTAGAGGCATGATAACTGTAGATATCTTTCCAGCTTATCTTTTCATTATTTCAGTTTTTCTGTTATCTTATGTCTCTAGTAGACTTAGTGGGCAGACCGTTGGTCTTAGAGACGGTACCCACTGGAACTACGTGATGGTGTAGTTCTCACATGTTGGTGACAGATTTTCCAGCGGCATTTACCCATGTTGTGAGGACTCGAATTTCCACAATAGGATTACTGTTGGGTCATCGGAGCTTCTGCAGTGTGTTTAGCAGCTTTCGGAGGCCTTTGCTGTGTGTTGGAGGTGTTTGCGCGCGAATTGGACCTCATGATTGGATCCAGCGCGAAATTTGGATTAAGAATACCTTTCCGGATGCCTTTGACAAATTTTAGAAGCGGAATTTGGCAAAACGGACAGCAGATTTGGATTCAGCGCGCGAAAACGATGAAATTGGGCTATTTGCTTGATTTTTCGCCATTGGTTACTGTTCACGCCAGAACAGTAACTCCGGCGACCGACGGCGATCGGCGGAGGGCGGAGCACGGCGGCGCAGCGGCGGAGTGCGGCCGCGGGCAGGCGCGGGCAGGCACGGGCAGGCGCGCGGTCCACAGGGCCGGCGTGCACCGGAGGATTGGACACGTGGCGGCTTCGGGTTCGGCGGGTGCATCAGTTGCGTGCACCGGGCGCAGTGAGTGTTGGTGGTGCCACGTGGCGCACTGTGATTGGTGGGTCAACGCACGCGCGACCGGCCGCCGGGCGCGGCGCACCTTGGACCCCGCGTGGCCACGTGGAGCACGCCCATTGGTAGGCGCACGGACCCGGGTGGCCCGTCGTGAACCGCGGCCCACGGTTCCCGCCGTGGACCGCGGCGCCACGCGGCGCGCCGTGATAGCGGGCGCACGTGCAACGGGCGCGCGGGGCGCGGTTGGGCCGCGTGGCGGGCCGAGGCTTTTTCGGGCGCGCACAGTAACAGGCCGGGCCCATTACTGTAGCAACCCGATTTAATCGGGCGCCCGAAACAGGGGACTTGTTGGGTATTTTTTGAATTGTTGCTTTTTCGCTATAAATAGCCCCCTTTGGCCTGCGATTTGGGGCTTTTCCCCAGCTCATCTCCTGCTGAGCCTTGAAGCAAAGATGAACATCATCTTGTGCTCTATCTTCTGAGGAAGTTTCAGAATTTTTGGTGGCACGCACTTCGAGGTTGGCATTTTTCCGGCGCGCTGCGACGCACTTTCCTTATTTACCCTTTTCGTCGCATTTCGGTCCGAGGACTCCCCTGGCCTTTTCCGACCTCCGTTTTCGACGATTCTTGCGCCGATGTGTTCCTGAGAGGTAGGGCTTTGTTTTTCGTGTTGATCGTTTCTTCGTATTCCAGAATTTTGGCATGGTTCCCGAGGCACTGTTGATCCCCTATTTGCTGTGTACTGTTTTGGATAGCATTGGAGTATTTTGCCAATATCTTCGCACCCGGACATCGGATTGAGGCGTGCCAATATTCGATTTCTATCTGCGCGTCGCGAGGAACATCATCGTATTTTTCTTGGAATTTTCTGAGTTTTCTTCGAAGGTGAAAATCCCACTTTTTAGAGCAAAGTTTTACAGATTTTTGTACTTGGGATTATTGAGGTAGTCACCTTATTGATATTGTAACTTGACCTACGAAACTCGGATTGGGACGTGCAGGTACTCGTTTCGAAGGGCTCGACGAGACGATCGCAGTGGTATTTTTGTTGGATTTTTCAGAGTTCCTTTTACAGGTGGAAATTAAGCATCTTTTTAGCTGAAATTTTGGGGAATTGTGAATGGTTGTGGAACCGTTGTTTAAATAGTTATCGGTCGGTGTGTTTGCAGGATTATTTGCATTCCTTATATTGTGGGGTGATTGTTGGAGACTGTGGATTTTGGCAGCGAGGGATCTTGTTTTACTATTGTGCATGCTTCTCGAGGTGGGTGGTTGTTGTATCCCTCTCTTTTGGTATGCTCACTAGGAATATCAGATTAACCCGATGTTAGAAATTGTTGATCAAATATTGATAACCTTGCAAGCAAAAAGGGACCACATAATTGATAGCCTATCCATGTGATTGAGACAATGGTATTGGAACTTGATCGTTATGCCATAATCACTCCTGTTAAAGTATTTATTTATCTGTAACAGCATGATCTGTTGTATGTTAGTACTTAGTGATTATGCAAAAAGGGATCATCACTTTGAGACATTGGTATTGGAGTTCATTGTTATATCATGTTATCCATGTGAATAGATTAGTATATTGAGACATTATGATGTATTATATGTGAGTGCATTGGTGGACGCTTTTTCTTCTATTCTAGATGAGGACATTTGCATGCTTGTATGGACATCTAGATAGGCCACATTTTTCTGCTACACTATCATGCTGGAATTGACTTAGGAGAAACTTTTTTTGTTATTCTTTTCTCCTTTCATTTGAGGCATTGGGGTATTGCTCGGGTTGAGCAAGGTTGTAGGATAGTGTAGCCGGGTTTGTTGAGTGGGTTCGTCATACTAGATTGGGGTTTTGGGTTATTGCGGCAACCGCGGACATTGGGCGGTTGACCGAATGTTTACTTATGCATCAGATTGGGGATAGGATTCCTCTAGTGGATGGAGTTTCCCACTTATTGATTATCATCGCATTGATTGGGGGTTCCGGTTATCTTTAGTGGAGGGTTTTTCCCACTTTGATCATTGTCATGATCTAGTCCTGCTATACAGTAATACTCGATACAGAGATACTTGTGATACTGATGACAGAGTTACTTTACTCGTGTGGGTCGCTCCCCTCGAGTGCCACTCCGGAGGTAGGCCTCAGACCGAGCCATGTGTGCAGGTCTGATACTCATTTTGGGATGCGAGCCTTGTGTGCCGATCCCGCGGATTCAAGCCGTGTGTGCAGATTCCGCTCTCAGATCTTGAGTTCACAGCAGAGCAGGCAGTGCCAGTTTTTACTAGTGATTAGATTGGGTTATTCGGTCAGATACTTACACTGATGCATTCGTATAGTTTCCTATTTCAGACTCTGCATTTAGAGGCATATTAGTGGTAGCTTACCTTTATCGGCCGTTTTATTAGCTTACCACCTTACTCCTTTTCTTTTGCCTCCGGTAGACCTAGTGGGCATGTCAGAGTTGAGACTTAACCCACTAGGGGAGGCTGCTTTTTCTATAGTAGTTCTCACCCCCATCGTCCTTTTCTTTGTTTTTCCCTTTGTTTTGCAGAGTCTTCTGCGGGAGTTGCTGGGTCGTCAGCAACTGATCGAGGTAAGAGGATGGCGGACTAGATAGAGAGTCCACCCGACAGTAGCTAGCTGGACTTTGGTTGTACCCCTATCTCCTCAGACAGTTTTTGTTGTACTCTCTTTTGGGGTCTGGCTTTAGCCAGCTGGTTGTATATTTGTGGTGAGTTGGGAGAGTACTTGTATTTATTTACAGTCGTTCTTTACTTTATTTTCAGCTTTGGTCTGAGATATTGTAGTTTTTAGTCCACTTCTGATTTTATGCTCTATTATTATTATCTCTTATATCTGAGCAGGTTACCGACGCTTCGTGTACGCGGGAAATACCGTGTGCATGGGGGATCTGTAGACGGGCCCGGGTTCTGGTTTACACCCGAGGCGTGACACATGTTCCTACTCTTGTTGCTGCACCGGCTGATCGAGATAACAGAGTCGCAAGCTAGTTCCCTACCCGTCCTTGGTGTGTAGCTGTACCCCTTTCTGGAGCTTTGTAGTACAGTCTGCTGGATTATTATAGATAGTTACTTTTGAGAGTTTTATTTTGAGAGACTTATGTATTATGAGGATCAGACTGTACCATTTTGGACTTATATCTTTTATTTCAGTAGTTTATTTTACAGCTCTGATATTTGTATAGTTCCAGTTTTATCTTTTGCAGGTTAGACGCTTCGTCTATGCGGGGCTTTCCGTATGGGCGGCGGATCTGTTAGCGAGCCCGGGTCGCAGTTTCGACCCTGGGGCGTGACATATTAGAGTGGCATCAGAGGCTAGGATGTAGGTCATTATGGACTTAGAAACCCTAGGCTTGTGGTTGGACCCTAGGATGACTACGTGAGAGTCGTGATTTGTAGTGAGAGTCGTGATTTGTAGCAAGAGTCATGATTGAGTTTATACCTCTCCCAAGGGATGGGACGAGTGATTGGCATGTTTATCCTCCTAAGCGATTATGTTGGCTGCAGACAACATAATGCTCAAGAAAGGGTGACATGTCCTAGACTTTCGCTGGATTGGGTCGAACGTTTGTTTTGTCCTGATGTGTGGATTTTGACGCAGGTGAGCACGATGCCTCCCCGACGCAGAGTACTGACGCGTTCGCAGCCTCCATCTCCCAATGAGTCTGAGAGAGAGCAGTCAGGGCACGACCAGCAGGGAGAGGTCCAGGAGTTACAGACCCAGATAGCACAGTTGTCGGAGGCTATCCGACGCCAGGAGGAGGCCACGGAACGTCTGATGCGCCTGTTGGAGCAGAGGGCACCACCATTTGCAGCACCGCCTGAGCGTTCTCCAGCACCTTCTTTCCCTACAGTGACACCCCCGGCTGTACCAATGGCGCCGGCAGCTCCTACTGTACCGACTACCAGTGGACAGATCCAGGCACGATGGACAGTTGACGCCGGTGGAGCAGAGGGAGGTTGTAGATCGCTTGATGAAGTTCCGCCAGTTTGACCCGCCTCGTTTCACTGGGCGGAGTTTGAAGCCGTGGGAGGCAGAGTCTTGGATCACGGCTATAGAGCGACTTTTCGAGAGCCTTTTCATTGAGCGGTTTTAGGTTCTTTTGGCGACAAACTTTTTAGAGCACAATGCCGAGGCTTGGTGGCGCCGAGTGCGACCTGTCGGTCCGCTTGGGACACAGCTGTTTACTTGGGTGGAGTTCCGCAGCCTCCTTCTTGGATCTTTCTTCCCAGAGAGTGTCAGACAGAAGCTGGAAGAGGATCTGAAGAACCTCCAGCAGGGAGGCCGACCTGTGCAGGAGTACATTGTGGATTTCAATCGGCTACTGAATAGTGTATCGCATGCGGCCAGGGATGAGACACATAGGATTTACATGTTCGAGCGGGGATTGCGCCAAAATATCTATCAGTTTGTTCGGTCACGCGGACTACAGACTTTGGATGCCTCGATGGAGTAGGCCCTTTATGTGGAACGAGGGAATGTGGTTATGATTGAGAGGAACACAGCCCCATGTGGGAGTTCGGGCGTGAAGCGCCTGATGACGGGGGACGGACGGGTAGGCAGGAGCCTCCGAGACCTCCACGATTTCACCCTGAGGGTCGTGGGTTTCAGAGGCGCCATAGATCTGGTGGACCCCAGCAGCAGCCGCAGTATCAGCAGTATCAGCAGCGACAACAGTCTCAGCAGCAGCATCCCCGGCAGCAGCAGTATCAGCATCAGCGACAGGATCGGTGTGTTATCTGTGGTGGGCCACATTCACCGTCACAATGTGACCAAAGACGGACGGAGAGTTAGGACGCAACAAACACTCGACCCAATCCAACAAGTTTAGAACATGTCATCCATTCCATAGCATTATGTTGTCTGTAGGGGTGTCAACGAGCCGAACACGAGCTGGCTCGTTTAAATATCGAGCTGAAAAAAATTCAGCTCATGTTCGACTCGTTTATTAACGAGCCAGCTGGCTCGCGAACAGCAAATTTGATTTTCATTCCTACTATTAGGTATAAAGTTGAAAGAAAATTAAAAAATTAAAATCTTAATCTAATAATTAAAATTCACAAAAAATTGATGGCCTGAAATCTAAATAATAAAATTTATAAGAGCATTTCTTATATATATATATATATATATATATATATATATATATATATATATATATATATATATATATATATATATATATATATATATATATATATATATATATATTGTTCGGCCAATATGTTTTTGAAAGTATTAAAATATTGGTACTATAATATTTTCAACCGTTAAATTAATTCTAATAGTTTTTTGGATCATATACAATGGTTCACAAATAATTATTATTGTTGAATTTTGATCCAATGACCAAAAAGTCTATTCCAATGATTAAATTTTTTAATTATTTTTAAAAACATTCTAACTCAGTATAAATAAATGAGCTTTTTTATAATTTGGTCTCTTTATAACAGAGTTGAATTTATATTTAAGTTGGAATAAAACTTAAATGATAAAAATCAATCTATAGTATATATATAAGTGTAATTAATATATATATATATATATATATATATATATATATATATATATATATATATATATATATATATATATAGAGAGAGAGAGAGAGAGAGAGAGAGAGAGAGTAGAGTTTATATATTTTTAAAAGTATAAGCCAATTTATGCTTGTGAATTTTTTACTATTGGATTTGTATTGGGATTTGTGCTATTGTAAAGTCAACTAAAGAGAGAGAAAAAAAGAAGTAAAAAGCACAAATCCCAATACAAATCTAATGATAAAAAATTTACGAGCATGGACTTGTGCTTTTAAAAGCATATAAGCTCTACTATATATATATATATATATATATATATATATATATATATATATATATATATATATATATATATATATATATATATATATATATATATATATATATATATATATATATATATATATATATATATATATATATATATATATATATAGTTAGGCCGGAATACTATTAATAGTACCAAGTCATTGGTGCTATTAAGTTTTTAACCCTTAGATTAAAAGATGTGTGGTTTAGATGATAGTGGGCCCTTGGGTTTAATGGGCGGTTGGGAAAATAGTAGAAGCTAACGGGTGAAAATAATCAAATGAGTTGATCTAATGGTAGAAAACTTGATAGCACCAAATGCTTGGTGCTATCGATAGTATAGTAGCCAAACTCTCTCTCTCTCTCTCTCTCTCTCTTTCTCTATATATATATAAATATATATATATATATATATATATATATATATATATATATATATATATATATATATATATATATATATATATATATATATATCTCTCTGTGTGTGTGTGTGTGTGTGTGTGTGTGTGTGTGTGTGTGTGTGTGTGTGTGTGTGTGTGTGTGTGTGTGTGTGTGTGTGTGTGTGTGTGTGTGTGTGTGTGTGTGTGTGTGTGTGTGTGTGTGTGTGTTCGAGCTGTTATCGAGCCGAACACGAGCAAGGCTGACCCCAGCTCGTGTTCGGCTCGTTTATTAAACGAGCTGAAAAATTCGGCTCTTGTTCAGCTCGTTTGCTAAATGAGCGATTCGATCTCAAGCTCATTTCGAGCCGAAAACGAGCTGGATTGCTACCCCTAGTTGTCTATAGTCAACATAATCGCTTCAATTTGCTAATTCTATCATACATACTTACATCTCGGTCCACAAAAGGAGTACTCTACATGCATGCATACTGCGACATAGAATTAGTACGCCGCTCGCTAATTTTGGAGGAAATCCAACCCACCTGGAATGCGCTGATCTGTAGTGTGATTAAGCTGAAACTGAACGTGGGCGTTCCTCAGGTTCTCATTGTCATGCCCCGGGGTGTAAACCAGAACCCGGGTCCGTCTACAGATCCGCCGTGCACACGAAATTTCCCGCGTACACGAAACGCTGGTAACCTGCTCAGATATAAGATGTATAATAAAAGAGCATAATACAGAGCTGAACTAAAAAGAACTACATAATATCTCAGACTGGAAATAAGGTACAAGCTGTAATAAATACAACAATCTTCCAGCTTACTAAAATAGTACAACTAGCTGGCTAAGCCAGACCCAAAATAAAAGAATAATACAACAGTCTGAGTGGAGAGTACAACATCTGTCTAAAAGCAGCTCACAGCCTCACAGGAGATCTACCTACTCAGCGATCCCCTTACCTCGATCAGCTGCCGATGGCCTAGCAGCTCCCGCAGACGACTCTGCAAAACAAAGGGAAAAAGACAGAAAACAACAATGGGGGGTGAGAACTACTAGATAAACCAGTAGCCTCCCCCTAGTGGGTAAATCCTCAACTCTGACGGACCCACTAGGACTACTAGAGGCAAAAGGAAAGAACAGTGGTAAGCTATAAGGGCTGCTGATAAAAAGGGAAACTACCACTACTATGCCTCTAAATGCCATGTAGAATGAAGTGACTGAATGTATGCATCAATACCTAACATGCCTGCCTGAAATAACCCAATCAATGAACCAATAAGAACTGGTACTGCCTGCTGTGCCTTGCCATATCGGGTATGCTGGCCGACGCATAACACCGATGAAAAGAAGGAGTCTCAAGGACTCAGAGCCTGTCTGTCGCACACTCCGGAGTGGCACTCGAGGGGAGCGACCCACACGAGTAAAGTATCTCAGTAATAAGTATCATAAGTGCCATAAAACAGCAGGACTGGATCACGACTCTGATCAAAGTGGGAAAACCCATCCACTAAAGAAAACCCCGATCTGATGCCATAGTACTCAATAAGTGAGAAACACCATCCACTAGAGAAAAGCCCGATCCCCAATCTGATGCACAAGTAAACATCCGGTCAACCGCCTGATGTCCGCGGTCGCCGCAATACCCCATAAGTCCAAAGCCTGATAAAGTAATCAACATCTGGCTAACCGCCTAATGTCCGCGGTTACCACAATGCCCCACAATCTATAATCGAGTCTAACCCGTCCCCGACTCGATGACCTCGACTACACTATCCCAAAACCCTGCTCAAACCTAGCCACATGCATCTGAATAACAAGGAGAACAACGAAACATGGTTTCTCCTAAGTCAAGTCCCAATATGATAGTGTAGCAATAAATAGTGGCCTAACTAGATGTCCAAACAAGCATGCAATTGTCCTCTTTTTAAAACTGTAGAAGAGTGTCTGATGTTTATTTTAAAAAGATTGATCTTAATATACCAACATGATAAGTCATTTGCATGCGAGAATAGGATATAGCATTTGTCCCAACAATAGTGTCCCAATTTAACATAAATGAGCTGTCATATAATTTGTGGGGTCTACTCATGCAATTCACAATTGGAATACCGATTATCAGTTTTGAAATATGGGATCTCTAATACTCCTAGTGAGTTAGTCAAAAATGAGGTAAGCAACAACCACCCACCTCGAAAAGCGCAATCCACACCCAAATAGTCTCCTAGCTGTCCACAGTCCTCTAATCCCGTAACTCACTAAAAACAGTGCACAGCTGAACAGAACAACGCACCCGGTATAAATACAAATCCCAAAAATACAGTATTTGCTGTTTTCCAAACAGCACGAAAAAAGAGGAGTTTTTCACCTCTGTACAGTGCTCCGAAATCGACTACTTATACGCCTTGATCCGATGCTCCTAGCCCAAGATATAAATCGGAGAAGTCAATGCTGTCCAGAAAATACCACAGCAAAAAGGGGGGTCAAAGGTGCCTCGGGAACCATGCCAAAAGTGCGAAATGGAGCGAGGTGATCAACACGAAAATCGAAGCCTTACCTCTTAGGAACGCGCTGCCGCAGAAATCGCTCAAAAATTCCTCCTGGTTAGCGCACAAGAATTTTCTGACTAAACTGCGACGGAAAATGGGCCGAAACTGAAAATCGTCGCAATGCGCCGCGTCGCAGATAACTCGCTGTCGGCAACTCCAAAAATTCTGAAACTTCTCGGGGAGAGGGAGGAAAGAGAGGGAAATAATTTTCGTATAGGCCACAAGCTCACTTTCTCTCTCTATAATTCGGAAATGGCAGTGAGAGAGAGAGCTGTGGCTTAAATAATGGGCCAAGGAATCTTCAGGCTCCACACCAAATCCGGGCCCAAAATAGGAAACACCAAAACTAACCAACCAAGATGCGCCACGTGTCCCCAAAACACGAAACAGCCATGCAAGGCCATCCGGGAATCGCCACGTGTCACCCGGGGAGCACGCGCCCGGTCCCCGCGCCGGGTCTTCCGGATCCTGTCGGCTAATGGGGTGCTGCCACGTGTCGCAGCCCCGCCGCCTCAATTGACGCCGTCCAACCAATCAGGAGCTGCCACGTGGCAAGCTCAACCTTTCGTGCTCCCGGTGCACGCCTCGCCCGTGGGCCATCCCGCCTGCGCGCCTGCCCGCGGCCCTACTCCGCCGCTGCGCCGCTGCGCTCCGCCGCTCGCCGGAACAGTGTTTCCGGCAGCCGGAGTTACTGTTCCAGCGTGAACAGTGATTTTGGCGCCGAAACAAGTAAATAGCCCATTTTGATCGTTTTCGCGCGCTGAGTCCAAATCCACTGTCCATTTTGCCAAATTCTCATCCGAAATTTTGCCGAAAGCCCCCGAAAAAGCCCACTTGATCCGATTTTCGCGTCGGATCCATTTTTGAGATCTGTTTTCGACACTACTAGTTCCGATACACTGTGTGAGCTTCCTGTAGTCACTGTAATCACTGCAACAGTCTCTGCGGCGGTCCGGATCATCACACTCACGGTTCCAACGAACCTAAAAACTCCAGAAAACTCCTCTCGAATAAACGGCGGTGCTCAAAATACCAAGTGCAGCCCAAACGGTCCACTGCAAAATTCAGTGTGCGCATCAACGGTGTGTAGAAGCCAAACCGTACACAATTTTCACCCGGAACCAAAAAGAAAGATGCTCGCCTCAATTGTAAGTAGTCCCAACTTTCACTTTCTCAGCCACAGTCCAAAATTCCAACAAAAACTGAAGTACAAAGCCGAATATCGCAATGAGTTCAAACGCAGATTCTAGCACCAAAACCTGTCATAAAACTCCAAAGACAGGAAAAGTTCACATTCGAAATGACTTCAAAAAAATCAAAGAAAGGTACGGCTGCGTTCCTCTCGAAATCTAGATGGAGATCGAGTCCTTAAACATCCAATTCCGCCAACAAACGGCCGAGAAAAAGCATAAAAACTTTCTCGTTGTCTAGAAAATGCAATAGCAAAAAGGGGGTCTAAAGATGCTACGAGAAACCCCATAAAAACTCAACTCAAAACGAAGAGGAGCGATAAATACCAAAGTCGAAGGCCTACCTCTCGTGAAGATCCTCCTGGATTTTCAGCTTAAAATTCCAAAGGGTAAGCCCAAGGGAGTTCGTGGAAGAAACGTCGACGAAGAAAACCGCAATCGGAGGAACGTCGAAGCTCGCGGAGTTGATGAAGAAGCTGATGAAATGATCTCCATAAATCCTCCAAAATTCTAGAAGTGTAGAAAACTTGTAGATCTAGCTCTCTGCCAAAGGGGGCTTCAAGAACACTTCGAAAAAACCCAAAAATGCAGCTTGAATGGCCTATTTATAACAAAAAAACCCAAAAAGATGGCTTCCGGATCCAGGGGGAGAACCGGGCGTCCGGATCCGCACGGGACCGCGCCCGGGACACGTGGCATGCATCCGCGCGGCCTCCGCGCAGCGCCCGGAAGCGCCGGATCACGCCACGTGTCCACGCTCGCGCTCCGTGCGCCCCGCGTCGGCGCGGTGGTTGGCGCCCGCCAATCGGGGCGTGCCACGTGGCATGCGGGGGAGCACGGCGGGGTGCACGAGGCGTTCGGCACGCCGGGTCTACCGGGTCCGCCGCCCGGCCAATGGAGCACTGCCACGTGGCCCGCACACGCTAATCACGACGCGATGGCAGCGGCTTGGCGAATGGCGCGCTGCCACGTGGCTCAGCCCCGCGCTCGCTGGTCCTGGTGCACGCGCACGTGGGCCATGGACAGGCCCACACCAGAATTCAGTCCGAAGGCCCATTTTGTCCGAAAATAGCCGATTTTTACTATTTTCGCGCAATCCGTTTTTGACGTTCATTTGACGCGCAACAGACTTGGTATTCTAAAAATAGGTATTTTTTTATCGCCGATCACATAGTCAAATTATATGAAAATTGGAAACACCACAGTTTTTAATAGCACGAGCGACAAAAAAAAATGCTATACGGATAAATGTTAGAAAGATTTTGAAATTTGCAAGATAGGTGAAGTGATTCGAGATTCGGAGCAAACTATGTTTCCGAAACCGTAAGGTGTTAGAAGAATTGGAGGGCGTGGTACTTTTACAATTGACTAGTCATTTCATCTATTTCAGTAGTCATGAATTTTTTAGTTAAATAAACTAAGGAAAAGCACTAGTCATTCATTTCCAATACCTGTGAAAACCTCGGGCACACTAATCTACCCTTAACGAAATTGCATGGAGAACCCTCGCCCGCAGGACGTTCTGGAACTGGCTACTCAATTTAAATTATTTTTAATCAACACTCTAACAACTTTATTTTTTGCAATTGAATTTTATTAACTAAATTAATAATTTTAGCAAAATCATGAGTGATTTTAACTAATTTAATAATTTTGATAATTTTTATCAAATAAAACAAGACCGCAATAGGAGGAATTACACAAAATTTAATTTAACTATCAAAAAGAATAAAATAGAGTCAAAAGTCATACCTCTAACCAAGTAATTTTATTGCACGCGCACCATTATATTAAAGTTAAAATTTTACGAGGGTAAAAATAGAAATTCGAATGCAAGCTTCATTTCCACTCTACGTTACATAAAATAAAATTCTGTAGCACAAACGAGAAAGTTTCTTTCATTGTAGTTACTATGGAGTACTCTTTACTATGGTGTATAGCATACACGTAATAGAACAATTTAGGATTAAATGGTTCACATACTCGCGGAGACGACAATCGATTTGTTTTTCCTGGGTCACACAAATTGACGACCTTCACATTTACACTAAACAAATGAATCCCACTTTTGGGTTTACAAATACCAATAACCTTTATTAGGGCTTACATAGTGGAGATATAGATGCTTATAGAAATTACATCCTGCAAAATATAAACTGTCTAATGCCGTTTAGTTCTCCAACTAGCTAATTCAACACCCAGATTTTTCAATCAAAATTTTTGAAATAAACTTAACTGAAAATGTGAAGCAGCCAGATTTCGAACTCGAAACCTTGGATAATACCAAATTCTTTGCCACTTGCGCTAGGGACAATTGATATTTTATAATCAAAGTTAACATATCATTGGTGCTATTAGATTTTTAATAGCTATATAAAACTAGATTGATAGCGGGCCCTAGGGTTTAATGGATTGTTGGTGGAATAGCATGACTTAAGGGGTGAAAATCTTCAAAAGGGTAGATGTAACGGTATCGATAGCACAGCAGCATCAATAGCACCAAGCACTGGTGCTACCAAGTTTTCTACCGTTAGATCTATCATTTTGACGATTTCCACCCTTAAATTATACTATTCCACCAACCACCCATTAAACCCTAGGGGCCACTATCATCCTAACCGCACATATCTTAATCCAAGAGTTTAAAACCTAATAGCACCAATGACTTGTGCTACGATAGCATAGTAGCCTAATTCTCTCTCTCTCTCTCTCTCTCTCTCTCTCTCTCTCTCTGTGTATATATATATATAAAAGAACCTGCAGCAACTTTACAACAAATACAATATAACATCAAAACAAACAATGACCCCTTTATTATTAGCCTTATGATAGTTGAATGAATAAGAAATACAAAAAAAATGATGGCTGTCGAAGGCTGAGAGAAGTGTAGATAATTCTATTTACATTCTACTGTTTGGAGGATGTCGGCTATGAGGTGAAAGGAAGACAACATTTCTCGAAAAGCGAAAGCAGCCGATAGAATGGTTTAGGATTGTCAGGTTCATCAAGCATGGTCGGAGGGATCGGCAATTCTGTAGGCAAGTGACGGTGGAACGCGTCCACAGCGGCTGCAACACCATCCTCGTTCTGTACTTCTCTTGCTAATTCCATTGCACGTGACTTGACCTGTGAGAACAAAGAAAACCAAAGATGAGAATTAAGGGAGAAATGAAGGGAAAAATTCGATAAGGGATGGCCTCATATATGCTATTTAGGTCTGTATGCGCATGCATGAACTTCCTAAGCCATCTCAAATGATTTTAAGAACAGTTAAAGAAAAGAAAAGATTGGTTAGAAATTTGGTCCGTAAAATTGGACCCCTATTTCAATTATAGTCTGAGAGTTTCAACTTAAACGATTTATCCCCTAAAGTTTGCCCTGCATAATAATTGAGTGCTTCGTCTGAAAAATGACACCACATTTGCACCAAAGGTAGAGATAGCTGACATGGTAGCTCCTTAGGTTTTTCCCTGGCCACAAAAACTTTGATGCCCTCTTTTTCTTTTAGATTGTACAAGTCAGACTTAAATTTATTACACAAAACCAACTTCCAATACTAAATTGTTAAGAGTCGTAAGACATAACTAAAATTTAAGCCAGCATGTAGGGACTAAATTAGGAACATACAGAAAAACAAACTTCATAACTTGATAAAGATACAGAAAATTATTATCACCTCTGGGTCAAGCATATATTTTACAGCATTGGCAAGGCGTTCAACGGTGAGCTCTGATATAGGGATGGGTGTGGGTCCCACTCCTTTTGCATGAATCCTTTCAGCCCAGAAATACTGATCCCCAAAAAAGGGAACTATTGTGGTAGGACACTGTCATAGATGCAGCAATAAGTTCAGAAGGTGCTTGGATATGTCAAAACCAACATAAAAAATCGACAGTGTTGCCAAAGAAGAGTGCACTAGCAAATCAGCCATAGCAACCATGAAGGTTCAATAAAATGCAAATGCTAAAGACAACCATAAACTCTTTTTTCACCCAGTTTGCATAGTGAAAGCAAATGCTGTTTCAAGGTCATACTACAACTGTTAATAATTTTATTTTGAGTAAACAGAACACAGTACCCTCTGAACAAAAGATGTAGAAATTCTTGCAATTCTGAAAGTTGTTCATCAGACAGGAGGTGGAAAGACAAAAGGCAACAGTTTACCACGTAATAGAACTATGAGGATTATGGGGTATCACGCAGCAATCGGTCATTATGTTAGAGTTTCTGCTTATTTTTAATATATTTTTGTTATAGGCAGTTGTGCTGCTGATTAGTAATCTAACTCTAGCTCCTTTTCTTGGCATAAAGTTTGCATGCTGCCGAATAATGCAGCCCAAGAGATGGTTCTTTGATTTTTCAGAATCAAAATAGATTGACATTTCTATTGACCTTTTAGGACCTGCAGTCATGCAGATGCGCATGCATGCATCCACTGACATCAATAGAAAAGATTGAAAAACAAAAAAGAAATCAACTTTTAATGGTGTTGCCATGTGGTGTGCCCACATTGGCCCGCTCTAATTCAACCCAATCCACATGAAATGTGGATCAGGATTTATCCTAATATGTTAACGATAAGGATGAGTTATATGTTTCTTATTACTTAAGAAACATATCTTAATAGATTTCGTGAAAATCAGGATATTTCAAGGGTCCTAATAATCTAAGAACCCCTTTCTCTCGGTTTCGGTAAGTAAGAAAAAGAGAAAATAGATTTCCTCTTCCCTCTCTTCTCTCTACATTCTCTTTGGGTTTCCACCTATATTCCCGGGGTTTTAGAATGTGGACATAGAAGAGGGCTCTGGTCACCCTCTTTGCATTCAATCACCGATCCGCGAGCGTAGGAGAAGGCGAGATACGTGGAAGATCCAGAACCATCAAGACAAGGATGATCCAAGAAGGCTAGTAAAACAAGCAACCGGATCCGATTTTGGTTCCTGGATATATTGGCTATCCAGTTTGTAAGTTTCTGATGCCCTCTAATTCCAACAATTAGTATCAGAGCGAGTTTTTGCTTGTTTTCACCTTTGATCATGCCTGTGATGCTTGATTTGGATGCGTATTTCATTGATAATTAATTCATAATATAGATTAGTTCTACAAAATATTTCTTTTTTATTATTTGCATTTCTATTTGGAATCGAATTAAAAAAGGTGGGGGGTTTGTGAGGGGGGGGGGGGGGGGGGGGGGCGGAACTAAATCAGTTTTAGTTTTTTCTTTTAGGTTGATCACGAAACATATTTTTTTTTGTACATAAATTGTATTTTCTTTTTCTGCTTTGTGCATGAAAAAAAAAATTACATCTTTTGTATATAATTTTTTTTTTTTGCTTTGTGCCTCAATCAAAATAAATAAATAAATAAATAAAATAAAATAAAAATATTTGGTTCGTTTGAGGTAACTTTTTTTTTTCTTTTTCTTGTGGGATTAAAAATATATATATTTTTGCTTGTGTAGCATGTTATGAATGTATGCATGTGTTCTATGTTTTATATATTTTGTGTAGGTGCAAATATTAATGCTTGTGTAGCATACTGTGAATGTATGAATACGTTGCATGGGAACATAACTACTTGTGTTCTTCTGGTGTTTTCAACAAAATTTAATTTTTGGAAAAACGGGTTTGAAGTGTGCAGCATTACTATAAAATATTTCTTTTCAAATGTACATCTTTGTAGTGATGTAGTAGGTTTTATTAAGCAAAAGTGATGTAATAATTAAGGTCATGTAAAGGAATACATTTTGCGCAACGTCAACGTTTTTCAAATTTAATTTTTCCACAAGTACTTGTTTTTATTTGTGTGATGATCTTATGAAGATAAGTTCTCAAAGATACTTTTTAAGATGTATTATTTTAAAATGGATGAGTTCCAAGTTTTTTTTTATAAGTTTCAAAATTAATAGAAAAATTAATAAGATTGTAATTTTTTAAATCGACAATAGGTGATGATTACTTGTCTAGCGAAGTTTTCGATCCCGTTCTGTAGGAGATAATATTTCAATCTGGTTAATTTTTTTTTTTTAAATGTGCCTAATGTCCAAACCTATTTTTTGAATGTAGTGAAATGGTTTCCAAAAACGTCATAGCTGGCCTCACCAGGGATGATAAACTAGACGAAAAGAATTATAACATATAGCAAAGTAAAATACAATACCTGCTAAACAAACAAGGAGTTCTTAAAACCCTCTCCGTCGAAATGACCGTGTTCTCGAAATATAGTGCACCAGCTTTGACTAAATTGGCAAAGTCCGGATTAAACATGTGGGACATGTTTTAAATGTGGTTAAGAGAGTTTAGAGTGAGTTTGGACTGAATCGAAACGAGTTCGGATCAAAACCGAGTCAGAGAAGCCAAAGTCTAAGCTTCAGACCAGTTCTAGGTGCTCAGAACAAGTATCGGGCACCTAGATATGAATTCAGCACCAGAGGAAGGCGCTCGGAAGAGAATTCGAATGCTCAACCAGAGAGAGAGTTGGGGTCACGTGAGTGCGAGGGCTTTCAGACGCTTGAAATACCCTGCGAGTGCCCGAAACAGCTTTCCGATGCCTAAGAGGGTGCTTGGCGCCTTCATGCGGACGCTCAACGCGAGAGCGGGGGAGTGAGCAATCATGAGAATTCGGACGCTCGAAACGTGCTACGAGCGCCCGAAAAGTCGTGAAGCACTGTAGCTACGAAATTTCGGGCACTCTAAACCTTTCGCGGGCGCCCAAATGTTTCGCTGCCTGACAGGGGTTCCTGAATGTAAATAAAGTTTCTTTTCAGCTAAGTTGCAATTGTTGCAGCCCAAATAAATCGGTTCACCCTCAACTGAACCCGCACACTCCATCCCGTTTCCCTCTTTCCAACTCTCTCCTGTTTGAAGCCAAAGATCGGTGGAGAGCTCCAAGGTGAAGCTCTAGAAAGAAGGAGAACTGCTCTCTTCCATGTTTTGGGTAAATACAAGGGAGAGGAGTAGGAGTTTTTTAGGGTTCTGAGTATTTAGATTTTAAAGGAGATTTTTGGGATCTCTAATGGTTTTTAAACCATTTTTAAGGAGTTTTCTTGGAGCTCCAAGAGATTAAGCTTCTCATTTGAAGAAACTAGCCAAGGTGGGAAATATCACCGAAAAGGGTGATGATCCCTCTCTTGCTCCTTTGCTTTTCTATAACTAAGAAGCATGATTAGTGAGTAATACAAGGCTTGAGTAGTATGAGAACATGTTTTAGGGTTTAGCTGAAAGTAAAGTAAAAGAAAAAAAATCAAGATTTAGTCTTGCATGTATAAGAGAAAGGAATAACCTAGATGTAGGTTAATATCGAGTGGTATCTAACTTAGGGAAAACCTAGGTTTACATAGAGTGGCATCAAACTTAGGAAAATCCTAAGGTGTGAATATATAGAGCCAATGACCTCTAGGTTATGTGTGGCAAAAGAACAAGTAGTGTTCTTGGGACATTGGGTTTACCCTAAAGTCTTGAATTTAGGGTCAAATGTGTAAAGAATGAGTAAACAAGAGAACGAGAACAAGTTGGTGTCCTTGCAGCATTGTGTAACCCTAGAGTCATGAACTTAGAGTGAAAATGAAAAGAATGATAATAATAATAAGACCTTCCGAAAGTGTTAAAGTAAACGGAAGGGTACGCGCATAAGTCGACTCCCAAGGGAGGGCCGAGTAGATTTCGACTCCCTTTGGTATTTGAGTAACAGTGTGCTTTGAACTCATCTACCCGCCGATTGGAGAGGGTACACATAAAAGTCGACTCTCTATGAGGATTGTTCTAAAGGAACACAAGCAACCGCCAACTAGAAAGGGAGTGCACATAAGTTGACTCTCTATACGACACTTACATGAAACTTAAATCACAATATGATAGTGTGACCGAGAGCAGTCGGGTAGACAGTGACCCCTTATTAGCGGCATAGTGGCCGTATGGCATAGCAGCATAGTGGTATGTGGCTTAGTAGTATAGTGGCATATGTATGCATGTGATTTCTAGCATTGTATTTTATTTAAATAGCATCCTAGTTTAGAAATATTTACTTTAAATATTATGTTGTTACTAATGCTTCTATTGGACCAGGTGAGTATAGAGCATGTTTCTCGGTAGTTGAACCTACTTGGAACTATTCATAGTTCGCATACCCTATGGTTACCCCTTTTTCAGATCCTGGTGGCGCCAGTGCGGTACGGGACCACGGCAAAGGCCTTTCGGACTAGTGGACCTAGTAGGGGACCTAGTAGGGTCTAGTGTTATTCCTTTTTGTCTCTAGAGTGAACTTGTATTATTTTGGAAAAGAAAAAGAGAAATTTATGTAATTGTAAATGAAGTTCATTCTAGTTTTAGATGTACCAACTTTATATATGCGTTCTTTATGCTTAAAGTTGAATGTTTAAATTTAGCAGTTCTACTCTGATATTACATGTATCTATTAGTGCATGTTTGTATGATTGAGATGTATCACCGTTCTGTTTGGGTAGGGAGAGGTCATGCCCGTTCAGCGGGTCTGTGAGCGTGTCCGAACTGACCAAATTGGCGGTCTCAAGACGTAACCAATAAGAGTGGTATCAGAACCTAGAAAGAGTCCTAAGTGGTTAGCAAACCTTAAAAAGACTCTAGAGATTTAGGCACGTGAGCATGTTGAAATGTGGCGAAAGTACATAATTGTGTCTTGTATTATTCCCAAATTGGATGTTGGGAATTGATCGAGGAAAATGGGCTTCCACTTTCGAACGATATGTTGGGAAGCTGGCAACATAATATTAGAAGTGAAAAGAAGTATCCCTCAAGGACGTTCACATGATTGGGTCTGCGAACCTTTATTTTGTGTTTTACGCAATTTCGTAATCTAAATTGTTAAATTTTGATTAATGGGGTTGATGTGGTGTGCAGGAAGTATGGCACCACGAAAGGTGACTAGATCAACACACAACCCAAGCTGTCAAAGCGCTCAGAATCAAATGAAATGCACGAGTTGCGCGATCAAGTGGATGCGCTCATCGACGTAGTCCAACAGCAAGCGAAGCCCTCTCGTCGTTAATAGGAGGCTTCTCGACGTCAAGAAGAGACGTCGAGGCGCAAAGCGGAGCAAATCCAAAGGCTCCACGACATGATGGCGTAGCAAGCCGAAGCTGCGCAAGCGACCCAGGAGCCTACTGAGTTGCCTCCCACGAGGGCTCGCAAAGGGCATTGCAGTGCGCCCTACAATATCAGGGGCTACTAGGGAGATGCCTCGGAGGACAGACTCAAAGGTGTCAGCCGCCGAGTATAAGGCACGGAAGGCGGAGCAAGATCGGGTGATGGATAGTCTCGCCAACTTTAAGAAGTTCGATCCGCCGATGTTTAGCGGCGAGAGTTCAGACCCAATGATTGTCGAGTCTTGGGTCGACTCACTAGAGCAGCAGCAGTTTGAGAATCTCCGGGTGCTGAAGAGGGATCAAGTCTCGTTGGCCACTCCATTTTTGGACAAGATGGCACGAAAGTGGTGGAAAGCCGAACGAGGGAAGCGGCCTGATGCTTACATAGGAGTTTCGGGACTTCTATTTGCTACATATTTCCTCAACAATGCAAAGCAACAAATGGAAGAAAACTTCAAAAACCTCTGACAGGGGAATCGCACGGTGCAAGAGTACGAGCACGAGTTTGCTCGCATCATGAGTTGTCTCCCCTCACTTGTGCGTAGCGAGTGGAATAAGGCTCGGTGTTTCGAGCGGGGCCTTCGACCGGGCATATACTCGAAAGTCCAGCTGCTCAATATTCCGACCTATCGGGAGATCGTAGATCGCTCCTGACTTGTCAAGCGCGGGGAGGCTGTCTTGGGCCGAGCGCAAGGCTTTTGAGAAGGAGAAGGGGAAGGACAAGAAGCGATCTTCTAGTGGCTCTGAGGGTCAGTCCAACTCTAAGCGCCCCCCCTAAGCACCCGCGTCCACAATCACATTCACGAGGATCTTATTAGCCACCAACCTCGAAAAGTGCATGATTTGTGGAGGGCCACATCATGCATCGCGCTGCGAGGAGCGCCACGGGAGATGCTTCAAGTGTGGCCGACCAGGCCATATGGCGACGGAGTGCTACGGGGGTGAATCCTCAGCCCCGTCTATGGCATTGGTTTTATCTACTCCGAGGCAAGAGTATAGGTGCACCACCAGCAGCCCCGTCAGACAGGCGACCTTCAGCATCGCGTCAGCCACCGAGTTGGCAGATTTTTGCCACTCAGGTGGTGGAGCCGACTGCCGACAACGTCGTGGTAAGTATAATTTTAATTAATGATGTTAAATGCAGGGCCTTATTCGATACAGGTGCATCGCATTCATTCATCAGTAGAACTGATGAACCTTTGTCACGACACATGACCTTTGTTCCTGGAGCTCGCGTGGCACTCACGTTGAGTACGCATGGTAGACATAAGACCATTTTTGCAATTATAAATTTTAGAGGGCTATTTATAAAAAACAATTGTTATAGGGGCTATATGTTAAGGATTTTTGTATTGGCGTATTTCGTGATGTGTTTTGAGTCTTGAAGATTGAAGTTAAAGACTTGAAGATTACATACATCAATCTCAAGAAGAATGGATTCAGAATGATCAGGTACGTTAAATTAAATATTTTTGATAATTTTAATACATTCTTATAGTTTAGAAACACTTGGAATAATTTTTATTGCATAAAAATCAAAACTGAACATTTTATATGTTCTGGATCCGGATCAGCCACATCCAGTCCAGACCCCGAACATGGTTTGGTTCATGCGAAATTCCAGTCCGGATCAACCCCTATCCAGTCCGGTCCCCGAACATTGTTTTTGATAAATCGCATGAATCAGTCCGGATCAGGAAAATCCAGTCCAGACCCCGAACCTATTTTTCAGGAAATTTTCTGAAAAAAGACGACAGTCCAGATCAGCCAAAATCCAATCCGGACCGCCGTGCGGGAAAAATTCTGTTAAGGTTGTTTTTTATTTTTATCCTCTTCCAAAACGTTTCTAACCTATAAATAGACCCAAAAGTTCATCTTTTAGGGTATTCGGAAAAAGGATCAAAGATAATCCACGTATAGAGAAGAAAAGGTAAACACCGTTGATTTTAGGTTTTCTTTCTCTATATTTATCGATTTGATTCGAGATTTTTTAATCTCTTTTCTTTTGAAGAATCAAATCGATGAATACTTAGATGGTGTTTACCTTGTCTATCTATATGATCTGAGTATTCAAATATCATCACCACCAATAAACAAAACAATAATTTCCGAAAGGACAATCGGCGCGTGGATTCGCGTGGCCTTGTGGATTCAAGGTGCTATCGTTTTCGTGGATTCGGAGCGAGGTGCGTTCGTGTGATCGATTCGTACCAAAATTGGTGAAGACCGTGGATTCGGTTGGACGTCGTGGATTCGAAGTTGGACCCAAATCGTGGATTCGAGGCGCGTTGTGGAGCGAGCGGAGAAGATCTACTCGGAGCGTATGAAAAAGGTTGAGTCGTAGTGTTACGTTATATCACCTTGTACGTGTTTAATCTTAGTGAATTTCACCGTGTTATCGGTCCCGTAGTTTTTTACTCCTGTGACGGAGTTTTCCACGTAAAATCTTGCGTACTTTATTTATTTTCCGCATTAGGTTATTTTTTACGCAAAGATTTCTGAGTTTTATTGTTTACACCTATTCACCCCCCTCTAGGTGATTTTTCCCCTATTTAGATCCTTGGATCCCATAACCCACACTATATGCAAAAAAAGCCCTATAATATTTGGAAAATGCTACATGTACACCCCAAAGGGATGTACATCCTACACCCCCACCCATCTAAGGGTGGGGGTGTCTTTTAGGGGTCACTTCAAGTGACCCCTCACCATAGCCCCACCCTTAGATGGTGGGGGTGTGAGATGCACACCCTTTTGGGGTGTACATATAGCATTGCTCATAATATTTTATTAGCGGTGTCCATGCCATATCTATGTCCTAATTTTTTAAAAGCTGCAAAGTCGCTGTGTCCAAGTTATATCGTGTCCTGTGTCCCGTGTCAGTGTCTGTGATGCTGATGAGTATTAATGCAAGAAGGAAATATTATAGATTATGCCTCCTGATAGTTGAAGAGCTATGAAAAGAACTACCCCACCCACGACCTCGAGCTTGTCGCAGTCATTTTTGCTCTAGAGCTATGGCGTCATTATTTGTACGGCGAGCACTGCGAGAATTACACAGATCACAAAAACCTCAAGTACATATTTACTCAAAATGAGTTGAATCTGAGGCAACGTCGGTGGTGGCTAGAGTTACTGAAGGACTATGATGTCACTATTCTATACCACCCAGGAAAGGCAAATGTGGTGGCCAACGCGTTGAGCAAAAAGTCAGAAAATCTCGCCATGACGATCACTAATCAGTTCCCACTACAATCAGAGATGCGGCAGTGTGGATTGGAGGTAGTTGCTTCCGGCGCCCCAACGACACTTGTGACACTTCAAGTGCAACCCACCTTATTGGAGAAAATCAAAGAAAAGCAAGTCTCCGATGAAAAGCTCCAAAAGGTACGATCTGACATCGAGCACGGGCACGCGGGGGACTTCAATGTAGACTCTGAGTAAGTCTTGAGATTTCGGGGTCGGTTGTGTGTGCCTAGTGACAAAGAGATTGGAGATGAAATCCTCCAAAAAGCACACCGGTCCACATATATTATTCACCCGGGCAACACCAAGATGTATAAAGATTTGGAACACTCTTCTGGTGGCCTGGCATGAAAAGAGATGTTGGGCGCTATGTGGCTCAATGCCGTGTGTCAGCAAGTAAAAGTGGAACATCAACTTCCGGCGGGCAAATTGTAAAGCTTACCTATACCCGTTTTGAAGTAGGAGAATATCGTGATGGATTTCATCATGTACTTGCCTAAATCACAAGCGGGCCATGACGCGATATGGGTGATGGTGGATCGTCTGACCAAATCGGCTCATTGCTTACCCGTCCACACCACGTGGTCAAGAGACAAATTGGCGCAACTTTATATTGATGAAACTATACACCTACATGGAGTGCCCGTATCTATCGTTTCGGATCGGGATCCCGGGTTCGTTTCACAGTTTTGGAAGAGTTTTCACGAGACTCTTGGGACACGACTAGATTTTAGCACGACATATCATCCTCAGAGTGATGAACAATCTGAGAGGATTTGTCGAGGATATGTTGAGGGCGTGCGTTATGAATTATGGAGCCGGTTGGCAACAGTATTTGCCGATGGCGGAGTTTGCCTACAACAATAACATCCAAGCGAGTATTGGAATGGCACCCTATGAAGCATTGTATGGCCGAGGAAAAGGTGAAAATTGTGCGTCAATAGTTATTAACGACGCAAAGTCGGCAAAAGAACTATTCCGACAAAAGACGATGCGATTTGACCTTTAGCGTCGGGGATCATGTATTCATAAAGATATCACCGACCAAAGGCGTAGTGCGATTTGGAATGCGGGGAAAGTTGAGTTTTTATTGGTCCCCTTTGAGGTATTGGAGCTGGTCGGCCCCGTAGCATATCAAGTAGCATTGTCTCCAGTTTTGGCAGGAGTACATGACGTCTTCCGTGTGTCTCTACTCTGCAAGTTTACGACCCGACTCATATTATTAATTACCCGCCGCTAGATTTGCGGGGAGGATTTGAGTTACGACGAGTATCCGTGAAAAATCGTTGACCGGTCCGGACCTTGGGTTGGAAGTACAGACCTTGGCGGTGGAGACCAGACCACGGAAGGGGAGTTCGGACCATGGAAGGGGAGTCCGGACCGTGGTTGCGATCCTGAGAAGTCCATATTCGAGGACTGAACCGCGAGCCACGGATCGGTCAGTCAACGCGGAGCTAGATTTCCCACGTTCGGGGACTGGACCTTGGCTCAAGGTCGGGACCTTCTGCGTATGGGAAGCCCAGTGAGGGCAGTGGCAGAGATGTAAAAATTGGGTAGTTGGGTTTATAAAAAGAGAACTTAAACCTGTTCACCCACACCGGTTCACCCTCTCCCCTTTTCCCTCACACCCTTACTCCCTCTCTTCTCTCTTTCTCTAGAAAAGAGAGAAACCCCTGGTGGAAGGAGCTCCAAAAGTGGGATTTGATCTCCTCCAAGGCAAGGAAACGGAGGACCTCAAGGAGCTCTAGGAGAAAGAAGAGCAATTTCTCTCCACGTTTTGGCAAAAAACAAAAAGGTGAGTTTTTAGAGTTTTGGGATTTTGAGGGTTTTTGAGTTTTAAAAGAGATATTGGAGATCTCTTATGGTTTTTAAACCATTTTCTAGGATTTTCTTAAAGATCTAAGAGATCAAGCACCCCTCTTTGCAAGAGACCAACCTAAAGTGGGGGATTTCACCGAAAATGATGATTTAACACTTGCTCTTTTACTTTCTTTTGATTTAGAAACATATTTAATAAGTGTTGAGAGAATTGGTATGTATGTTGATACATGAGAGATTTAGGGTTTAGCCCCAAGTAGTGTAAAAAGGGAGAAAATTAAGGTTTAGCCTTATTGCATGAGTAAGAAAACCTAGATGTAGGTTACTCTTGTGTGGCATTGGACTTAGGAAGAACTTAGGTCAAGTGGTGTGGCATTGAACTTAGGGAAAACCTAAGGTGAGAATATAGAGTTATGACATAAGAGTCAACGAACTCTAGGTTAGTTGTGGCATGAGCAAGTTGGTGTCCTTGGGGCATCTTGAACCCTAGAGCCTTGAACTTAGGGTCAAATGTGTAAAATGAGTAAACAAGACAACTCAAATGTGAATTGGTGTCCGTGGGGCATCCTAGCTATCCTAGAGTTATAAACCTAGGGTAAAAGAGAAATGTAAAGCTAATAAGACCTTCCGAAAGTGTCAAGTGGTAACAAGAGGGTTACGAGCATATTTCGACTCATGGGAAAGGATTACAAGCATATTTTGGTTCTCTTTGTGATTGAGTGCCTAAGTGACTTAAACTCATTCATTTGCCAAGTTGGAGAGGGTTCTGCGCATAAGTCGACTCTCCATGAGGTTTGTTCTAAAAGAACACAAGCAACAACCAAGTAGAGAAGGTTCCGCGCATAGGTCGACTCTCTACAAGACACAATTGTGAAATTTAAATCATAATATGATTAGAGCGACCGGGTACGGTCGAATTAGATGTAACCCAAGAGTAGAGACATAGTGGCCATGTTGGCAGTGGCCTAGTGTGTTGTGGCATAATAGCATAGCGGTATTTGTATGAGAACTAGTAGTGTAAAAGTTTACTTACGTTAGAATTTACCTGCTAAAAATATTATCTTACTATTGCTTCCATTGGACCAAGTGGTGTAGAGCATGTTTCTTGGTGGATGAACCCACTTAGAACTATTCGTAATTCTTACATCCCGTGGTTTACACATTTTTGCAAATCCAGGTGCCGCCAATGAGGCACGTAATAGAGACAAAGGCCCTGCAGAGTAGTGGACCTAGAAGGTCCAGCGTGGCACCGTTTTATATAGAGTGAACATGTTTGTATTTTGATAGGAAAGGAAAAGAAAATTTGTAATTAACAATGTATTAAATGTTCATTCTAGTACTTTCAGTTCGAACTTCATACAATTGTATTTATGTTAAAAGTTGGTTATTCAATTTAGTTTTACTCTGATAGTCATGTATCTAGTTGTGCATGTTGTATGATTGAGACGATTACCGTTCCCTTCGAGTAGGGAGAGATCATGCCCGATTGGCAGGTCTGTTGGCGTGCCCGAACCGACCAAATTGGCGATCTCGAGGCGTGACACATATCTTAACTCATATCTTAACAGATATTTTTATCGTGAGAATAAGGATATATTTTAAGGGTCCTGATGATCTATAAAATAGGAACCCCTTTCTCTCTGTTACGGTACATAAGAAAATGAGAAAGTAGATTGTTACGGTACGTAAGAAAATGAGAAAGTAGATTTCCTCTTTCCTCTCTTCTCTCTACGTTCTCTCTAGGTTTCGACCTATGTTCTCGGAGTTTTGCAGTGTGGACATAGAAGAGGACTATGGTAGCCCTCTTCATATCCGATCACCAATCTGCGAGCGTGGGAGAAGGCGAGATACGTGGAAGATCCAAAACCATCAAGACAATGACGATCCAAGAACGCTAGTAAAATAAGCAACCCGATCCAATTTCAATTCCTGGATACGTTGGCTATCCAGTTGTAAGTTTCACTTGCCCTTTAATTCCAACAAATGGGATATGATTGATTAATACGCAAATACAAACATTTTAATGAGTTTAAACATCTTTTTGCTTGAAAATTTTGTATCATCAAACTGTGTGATAGGATCATAGGAGAATAAAAAGGTTTGTGAAACAATTCTCAATTTTTCGTCATAAAATTTGAAAGAAAAAAGAACAGTTCAGGCACCTTGATCTTTGGTTTAGACACCACCTGGTATGCATTGATTGCTTCGATCCATACTTCAGAAACACCGAAGTCAAATGGTTTTGATTTGTAGCATTTTAAGTGACACAGTGTATATTAAATAATTTTTTTACCCATATCCCTGTTAAACGTTTTTTTACTATAGTTTCCCTTCTTCAATCCATGCAATGTGATGCATGAGCAAAGGATCTCCAAATTAATATAATTTCAACTTAAATAGTTTTCTAGTCAAGATCATGATAAAAGGATGGGATCTATGATTAGGTTGGTCTAACAAGGTTTAACAGGAAGTATATACTCCATATGTACTCTACCAATATATATAATACATAGATTTTGAACAAGGAAAAGGCACTACTATAGAAGATTACCCCAGATCTCAACCCTGCAGCCGTAGTGCCAGCTCCGCCATGGTGAACCTGAGTTAAAACAAAGGTGGCAAAATGAGAGCGTGAAAAAGTTTAAACTGGTTACAATATGAGAGCGCAAAATAGTTCAAACAACCAGTTTAATGTCACATACAGTTTAAATTTATTTAAGCTGATTACTTAAATTAAAGGACAATGTAGTGAGATCAATTTGCAGTATTGCAAAATTCAAACATAGTTTGACATAGATTTTCAATTTGAATTACAAATTATAAGTCCCAATTGATAGATAGTTGGATATTAATTAAAAAGTGGCATACAATTGTATTAAACGTAATCGTGTATAGAAAAACAGAATGCAGAACTAACCACTGCAGCGCAATGAGGAAACAACCAGTCATGAGGGCAATCCTCCAGTAGATAAACATCGACAGGGACCTCAGAAACTGCATTATTATAGTGGGGAAAAAAAGTAAATAGCGTGGAAAATTTGATGTCAACAATCACACACCATTCCATCAGCACAACAATAAAAAATAAAAGAAAAGCCGGAGATTATGAGTGCAATATACATAAAATATTTCATAGGCTCCCCAACCCTGGTATTTAACCTAAAGCGGGAGGTTATGCACCCCTAAATAAAAGTGCAAAGGGGCTAGAATCCCGGATGTATGATGGCATTCTGAGCACCTTAAAGAACTAGGCTACTGGTGGTTGGCTACACAAGTAATAACTACACAAACGAAAAGCTAGCTCTGTTTGGCATCATTGCCCTTTTTTTATTTTTTTAAACATCAATTCTATATAATTTGACATACAGACGGAATGACTTCTCTCTTATTGTCATAGTTGTTTAGCTTGCAATGTTAGGATTTCCATAAATGTGGCCCAATAAATCATATTGAAATCTAAATTTACTATAAATAAAGATTAATCCTCACAGATACAAAACTGCCTGATATGGTATATCTTATCCATTTTCCATCTATTTAAATTAATAAATTAAATAGAATCCTAATTAGGCTTTGATGGGAAGTCTATCTGGACTCTATATAAAGGGGGTCCTGGTCCTGTTACCTTCTTATGTGCATTCTATTGAAAAATTATCATTTGTTCCACACCATACGGGAGAATGCCTGAGGCAGAAGGAGAAACTAGATAACCCAAGTTCAGTTGGTGACCTTCGTATCACAGCCAGACTTCTCGCTTCCGCAGATTGATAAAGAATTTCTTCTCTATGGCGCTCTGTGAGTTATATTTTATTTTGTTTATGATCTTAGGTATAGGTATGTATTAGTTTTATTGTTTTTTACATGTCAATATAGATCGATCAATTGGTATCAAAGTTTAGAGTGATAAATTAAATATTGTATGCATGATCAGTTTTTTTTATTTGTGTTGAACTTTTGGAATAATGTAATTAACACGGATTACAATGTAAGAGCTATCTTTTGAAACCTTTCTCTTCAGCACGCATAAGTCATCATCACATATGCATGTGCAAAGGTCTTGATTGAGGATGCACTGTTCATCTTCTTCCTCCTAATACATGCTTCATAATTAAAAAAAAACGGAGATGAGTGCACGGCAACTTAAATGCCGATGTCACTTAGTCGGCATCTCGGCAAATTTCGGTCGCACGAAGGACGCCACGACACAATTATGCTTTACTGCACAATCTCGGTTGGCATCTCAACAACTTTCAGTCGCATGAAAGGCCACATGGAAACCAACCAAAATCTTGGCCACATGCAATTGCAAGATGCCGGTGAGCGCAATAGTCAAGATCTTGGTTAGTGCGATGGTGCCGTGAGTGTGGATGAGACACGTAGAGGACACATGCGCATAACCTCTCGCCGTTGTGCTCATGCACGAGGTCTACGACTCTTGATCTATTCGAGGATCAAAGATTTTATTTAAAACCATTGTAAAGGATGAAGAAGATAAACATTAGCAATTGGGTTAAATTATAATTCAATCTTAGCTCATTAATTTGATTGCCATATATGATTGCTTAATTTTGACGGGCTTGAGTTGGGGCCTTTTGAGTTTGAACCCGTTTCTGATTATTTTTCTAATTGGACTAATAATATATGAGTTTCATGCAATCATAAATCTATAAGCTCGGTAAATATTGTGAACATATAGAATCTGCTCACATAAGGATTTAATCTTGCACATAATATTAATTTATCATAAATTTATTTATTGTATGTTTGTGGTCAAATAAAGATACATAAAGTTTGCATTATGATATTATGCTCTAAATTATTGTATATTATAGTGTGTTATTTTGACCAGACATAATATGAAAATTAAATAATCATAATTGTTGTTAGATTATTTAAGGCTCGACACTAAATTGAATTAATTTATTATTTCGACCGGTTAGGAGCAAGCCAAAGTGGTCCTAACTAAGAGAAATAAAGGCTTAATTTACTTTAAAGCAACACTTCTAGATAACTCTCATGTTAATTGTGCGGCCAAAGTCAAATTAATTTATTGTTTTAACTGTTTGGATGCAAGCCAAAGCGGCACTGACCATAATAAAAGTGAATTAATAACTTTAAAGAAGTGCATGTAGAAATTGCACCCAAATACTAAGTTGAGTATGCTCCCAAAGGAGGTCTAGACATGAAGATATATATGGGTGGTGTAGGATGACAATTTTTCTTGCTTTTTCTTGCAGCTCGTTTGGAGAAATTTGCCTTGTCAAAACTGACAATTTATTCACATGAAAAACTTGAGATTGCCATGACCTGTAGAAAATTTAAATTAATCTCTAATAAAGAGATTGTATATTTATGCTCGTAACTCTGCTTCCAAAGGAGGGGTTATGATACTATAAAAAGTACCCATAGAGAAAGGAAAATACTTATGCTCATAATTCTTCTCCCAAAAAAAGTATTGTGATGTCATATAAAGTGTATTTTTCTTTTTTTGGTGTGGTAATATTTAGATGTGGTATTTCATTGATAAAACATGCATTTTATTTTATATTTTAGCTATGACTTCATCCTTTGTTCCTATTGGTGATTTTGTTCCTGTGCTTATTGAATTGGCTCTAAGAGAGGAAAAACATGTTCCTTTTATAGATCAAAGTACGCCAAACCAAACAGCATTTTTGAAAAAGTGTGAGCGCTCTAATTAACTTAGTTTAATACTAATGAAGGCGAGCGTTGGTAAAAACATTCGAAATTCAATTCAAGAATGTGAGACAACATGTGACATCTTAAATGCTGTGGAGCAACAGTTTGTAAGCTCCAGTAAAGCTTTGGCAAGCACCTTAATGAACAAATTGTCTTCCATGAAATACTCCGGAATAGACTCAATTCGTGAGCATATAATGAAAATGCGAGACATTGCAGTGCAGCTTACTGCACTTGAAGTAACCATTTCTAATTCATTCTTAGTGCATTTTATTTTGAATTCCTTGCCATCAGAATACGAACCATTTCAGATCTCTTATAACATACATAAAGATAAATGGTCAATAAATGACTCGTTGACTGTGTGCGCAAGAGGAAGGCAGGCTAATGCAAGAGAAACAAAATACAGTTAGCTTTGTTTCTCAAAAGAGACAAATAAAGCGCACTAAAAATGGTACGGGCAAGAATGACTCAAAAAGGAAGAATAAGGAAGTCTTGTCTGGTTCACAAGGCCAATCAAGTATTTAAACTCTCAAGTGCTTCTTTTGTAAGAAAAAAGGTCATATGAAGAAGGATTGCCAAAAGTATCAGAAATAGCTCCAGAAGAAAGGCAAATTTCTAGTTTCGATGCATGAGTTGCATTTAGTTACTATTCCATCTAGTGGTGACACATGCCATGTGACGAATTTCGTGCATGAATTTCTGAACTGCAGAAAACCCAATAAAGATAAAGCCACTATCTACACTGCTGAAGGAAATCCAACTAAAGTAAAATTTGTAAGAACATTTAGATTAGTTCTTTCTAGTGACCATGTTTTGGATTTAGTTAATACATTTTATATTTCAAATTTTTCTAAGAATTTAATTTCTATTTCGAAACTTGTCGATTTGGGATATAGTTTCAGTTTTGATAATAAAACTTTTTCGTTATCCTGCAAATCTAAAATAGTTGCTTCTGGTATTTTAAAAATAATCTATATAAAGTATTTTTATATCATTCGTATAGTGAAATTCTTCTTACCATGCACAAAAATGTTGGATCAAAACGTAGCATTAATAATGAAAATTCATCCATATTATGACATAAGAGGTTGGGACACATCTCAAAACAGAGAATCCAAAGGATAATAAGAGAAGGTATTTTGGATGATCTTGACTTCTCTGCCTTTGGAGCATGTGTGACTGCATAAAGGGAAAGTAAACCTAATCCTCCTCTAAAGGTGCTAAAAAGTGTGATGGAACATTAGAGCTGATTCGTACTGATATATGCAGACCTTTTCCTCCTTCGATTACTAGCCATAAATATTTTATCATATTTACTAATGGCTACTCTCGATATGGCTATCTTTACTTGCTTAAAGAGAAATCTAAAGCATTAGATGCCTTTAAGGTATATAAGGCTGAAGTAGAGAATCAACTCGAGAGAAAGATAAAAGTACTCAGATCAAATAGGGGTGAATAATATTTTAGCAGACAGACAAAAAAGGGCCAAGTCCCTAGGCCTATTGCTAAGTTTTTAGAGCAGTGTGGATTTATTCCACAGTACACCATGCCAGGGATGCTTGATCAAAATGGTGTCGTTGAAAGAAGGAAACACAAATTAATTGATATGCTTAGGAGCAAGATCAGTAATTCTACACTTCCGATATCATTGTGGGGTGAAGCACTCAAAAATGCTTTATATATTCTTAATATGGTCCCTACTAAGACTGTCGCTAAGACTCCTTTTGAGCTTTGGATAGGTAGGAAACCCAGTTTAAGACATTTTCATACATGGGTTGTAGTGTATTGGACCTTCGCAAATTGCCAAGGTTATAGTGTGAGATGATACTCAGCATCTCTAATGAGTACTGCACTTAGCTCGAGTTGTTTCGGCCAACGATTTAAGTATTCATCGGCAGTCCGTATCCGTCGTGTCGTATTGTACCAACAAGATACTAGCACGATACAACCCCTATGGCAATGGCACAGTTGAAAACCCTCTTTTCTTTAAATTACTAAGTAATATTTTAATAAAGTTCAATAGATTTGATAAAGATACATAATAAATAATTAAAAAAATTTGATGCTAAAGAAAATAAATATTCCATGCCATTATGTATCAGCACACATGTATTTTTTGTGACTGACAATTATCAGTACCGCTCGGCACGCATCGTGCCGGCAAGTTTTTGGCACGACCCCGTGCCACGACACTTAAATCCTTGGTTTCGGTTCGAAATGGACGCAGAAAATGAACTCTAGATGTGGATTATCTGGTTCTGGACCACATTCGGGCGCCCCAAGGTTATAGTGTGAGATAATACTCAACATCTTTGATGAGTACTACACTGAGCTAGAGTTATCTCAGCGCGAAATGGATGTGGAAAGTGAACTCTAGATATGGATTTCTTGGTTCTGGACCACATTCGGGCAGCCCAATGTTGGATCAGGGCACCCGAATAGTTAGGAGTGTTTGTCTTGGCGCCAGAGTTGCTTTCCTTACAATTTTGGGGATTCGGGCCTACTTCCAGTCGCTCGATCTACACCCGAATTGTAAGCGACGGTGTTTTGGCTGTAAACGACAATCAGCTTAGTCCCTTTGGTGATCTGGGCGCCCGAATTGAGAGTTAGGGCGTCCGAATGTGAATTTTTGTTGTATATGTTTATCTGCACCGCTTGAGCTTTCTCTCTCTAGTCTCTACCTCTACCTATTTGCTTCATTCCACTTTTAAACAAAGAGAAGGAAGAGAAGCTCAGGAAGGAGAAGAGGCCTTGCGGGAGCTTGTGAACCACTTTGGAAAGCCGATTTTGCGCGTGAACGGTGCGACGATGACCCCGTATGTAGTGCACCGACTTTAAAACATGATGGAAATGAGCTAGAGCAAGTTTGGTTCGAAGCAAATCGCATTCGGATCGAAGTTGATCAAAAACAGGCGAAAACAGCTCAGTCTCGAGCTTCAGACTTGGTTCGGACGCCCGGAATGTCCTGCGGACGCCCAAAGCACAGTAGCGGGCGCAAGCGCGAGTGCCCTGTCCGTACTTTCGAACTCTCAACCCGAGAGCTAAATTTTGGTGCGCGCGGGTTTTCAGACGCCCGAGGTGTCCTGTGGGTGCCTGGATGAACAGTGGCGGGCACAGGGTGAGGGTGCCCCAGACCGTCCGGAGGAACAGCAGCTCCGACGTTTTGGACATGCGGACGGGGTAGCGGGCGCCCGAAACGCGCGGAGGCTAGCGTGAGTCGGAGAGAAATAGTGTATTTTTATGGGGGCATTTGGGCCATTTCACATCCTCTGCTACAGCCAACCACCCCCTTACAAAAGCCCTCTCTCACTCTCTTTCTTCCTCATTTCTCTTATTTTGTCCACCTCTCTCTCTCTGCGTTCGTTCCAGAGAAGAAGAAGCAGCAGCAGTAGCCTGTGGAGGAGGGAGGCCATCAGCTGGGAACTCGGTTTTGATCTCCAAAAGACCTAGAAAAAGATGGAGAAGACCTTGAAGAAGGCTTTGGAGGGAAGAAGGAACCCTTTTGCCCATCCCTTTTTGCTTAGGACCTCAAGAAAGGTATGTGGGAAAATTTAGGGTTCAGAGATTTTTGAGCTTTTATGGATTTAAAAGAGATAAATGGTCTCTTATGGGTTCTTATCCTATTTTTAGGGATTGTCTTGGAGAGTCTAGTGATCGAGCCACCTTTCGTTCAAGAACTTGTACAAAGTGGGGGATTTCACCGAAAAGGGTGAATTCGTCTCTTCTCCTTTGTTTTCTATGATTTTAGAAGTATGTTAGCAAAAGTAGATGTGTAGAGAACACATAACCATTGAGCAATATAGGGTTTAGCCCTAAGAGGTATGTGTAAATAAAACCTAGTGATAGGTTGGACATGTGTGGCATAAACCTAAGAGAAAATCTAGGTTAAATCGAGTGGCATTTAACTTAGGGGAAAACCTAAGGTGGAAATGTAAAACTTCAACATAGAGTCATTGAACTCTAAGGTTAGAGTGGCATGGTTGGTGTCTTGTTGTCCTTGGGGACGACTAGTAACCCTGGAGTAAAGAACTTAGGGTGATTATGCAAAATTGAGTAAACAAGAGAACTCTAACCTAAATTGGTGTTCTTGGGGTATCTTAACTATCCTAGAGTAAATAGTCTAGGGTAAAAGAAAAAAGTAAAAGAGAATGTAAATGGCACCTACGAATTTGGGACTCGTAATTTTGGACGTTTGCGCTGAAGTCGACTCCTAGGGAACGGGCCTATTAGGCGAGGTACTTCTGAAAGATTAAAAAGGTAAAAGGTAATATAAATGCACTTTCGGATTTGAGGCTCGTCATTTGGGGGGTGAGCACGCATAGCGGCCCCTAGGGCATGGGCCCATCGGACGAGATACTTCCGAAAGGTTAAAGATAAAATCTATTGCAAATGACGCCTTTGAATTTGAGACTTATTAATTGAAAGCATGACTCCTAGGGCACGGGCCCATCGGACGAGATACTTTCGAAAGGCTAAAGTAAAAGAAAAAAAAAGTGACCAAGTGTGGTCGGGTTTGGTGTAACCCTTATAGCGGCATAGTGGCCGAGTTGTGGTATAGTGGCCTAGTGTGGCATGGCATGGTAGCATATTGGCATTGAGTATGAACTAGTAGTGTAGTGATTTTCATATCAGCATGCTAGTGTAGTATTTACAGCTTTCTTATTATCTTGCTACTATTGTTTCCATTGGACCAAGAGGTGTAAAACATGTTTCTCGGTGGATGAACCCACTAGAAACTATTTGTAGTTTTCACACCCCGTTGGTTCCCACTTTTTGCATACCCGGGTATAGCCGGTGAGGCACACGACAGAGGCAAGAGCCCGGCAGTATAGAGACCTAGAGGGTCTAATAGTATTTTTACCCATTTTTGTATTAGAGTGAACATTGTATTTTGTGAGGTTAAACAAAAGAAAAATTATAACTAATTATTATATAGCTAATGTTCATTCTAATATTTCATTTCAGCTATATCCAGTTGTATTTAAGTTTAAAGTTGAATGTTCAGTTTAGTATTAGTTTTACTCTGATATTGTATCTCATTATACTCATTGTATTGTTTGAGATGCTTGTTCCGTTCCGTTCCTTTCGGGTATAGAGAGGTCATGTACCGATTGGCGGGTCTGTTAGCGTGCTCGAACTGACCAAATAGGCGGTCTCGGGGCGTGACACCGTACGCGAGCTCGGCAAAGCAGTGGAGTTAGCTTCAATTTGTTCTACTTTTCTTCTTTGCCTGAATTAGAGAGCACTTCCACAGGTGGGTTTCTAGTCTCCAAGCTCAATGAACTCACTTCTATGTCACCTTGATCTAGTAGCATGGTTAAAATTCTTGGGATAGATGGTTTTGCAGATTGTATACATCAAGAGATTTTGTGGGGGAAACTTTAACCATAATATTTAGATTCCTTGAGCAATTGAGATTAAGTAGAATTTTACACAATATGTTTGTGATAACAAAGAGGAGCTTATGTTTGATATGGTTTAGTGTTCTTGAGCTCTTAATGCCTGATACTTCATTTTGTTCATGCTAGATGTAGCATACGGTGGACAGTAGCCTATATGTTGCATGTATACTTGCCACGGGACACATGAATTAATTAATTAACTTGACTATGTTGACTACACTTATGCTTTGAGGTGCTTGTTGACTCTATGGCTAAAGTGAAACCCAATGTATATGATAATTGAATGAACCTTAACAGGTCACTTTTTATTATTAGTAGTAGCAGCAGCTTTGAATCAAGGTTGACTTCTATATCATTCTATTACTACATTAAGCATATTTCCACATTCTCGCTGTGACCGTGTACTCGAGACGTTGATATAGCTGTCGATCTTATTTGTTGTGTACAGTTTGTCGATCGGTTAGATAGTGGGTCATTACTATTTCCGGGGTAGTGGGCAATGTAGCTGTGTCCTATGATTATCGCCGAGGGTCGATCGGCAGTGCGGCACCGAGTTTAGTCCTAATTTATCAGTTGACCGTGTATACTTGCGACTGAAGGTCACATTGGACTTTAGCCTACTCGAGCCTTTGTGGTTCCTAATGATGTGTATCTCCTCGATAGGGTCACTCCCCTCGAGTGCCGCTCCGGAATATGGCCATTGACACTCATTCTTGCGCGTGCGGTTGAGCCCTAGATCCGGGTTAGTCGGGCACGTGGCATCACAGGCTGGACTGGACTTTAGTCGGTCGCTATGATTGGGTTATTATCAGTATTTGGACATCAGATATTATATTGATGTATGAGTTGTACGAGCATGATTTACAGTTTTTAGTAGCTTACAGAGACATGATAGTGGCAAGGTTCGAAGTGCCGTGGCACGGGGGCGTGCCGCTCGCCGCCTGGCACGGTACTGTACCGGCACGCTTGCGTGCCGACACGTGGCACGCTTGCGTGCCGACACGTGGCACGCTTGCGTGCCGATGGATACGCATGACCTCCCAGTGGCACGCTCTGGCACGGTTTTTTTTTATTTTTTTTGTTCCCAATAAGCTCTTATAATATTGTTTTGAAATGTTTAGTCAAAAAATTATGAATATTGGCTATATATAGCTTACTATACTCACCAATTAACATATTGATATTTTTTTTTATAATTAACATATTGATATTCTTTTTTATATATAAAGTACAATGGAGTTATTTTTCAGAATAACCTTCTAAAATTTTATAATTTGCGAAATAATCTTATCAAAATTTTATTTGTAAAACTAACCCTATTATTGCTATATCAGCTTGCCATATCAGCGCCACATACAGAAGGCTCACCGCCTTCTAAAGACGGTGGACCGCCTTTAGCTATAGTTTTCATGATTAAGTTAATTCTATACGTAAATAAAATAGAAATGTGAGTACGAGTCAGATTTTTAAGAGATTTAGGTTGTTATTGTAGAAAGATAAGATAAAATGAGAATGTGGTACCGATTAGATTTTTAAAATATTTAAATTGTTATTATTTATTAACTAATATAAGAAGGAAAAGAGATAAAAAATATTTTTAATCATAAAACCTAAATCTTTAAAAGATTTAGATTGCTATTAGTTAGTAAATAATAACAACTTAAATCTTTTAAAAATCTGATTTATAACCACATTCTTATTTTATCTTTATCTCTTTACTTTTTATAACCTAAATTAGTTATAACCTAAATTAGTTATAACAACCTAAATTATTAACAACCTAAATTAACAACCTAAATTAGTTAGTGAACAAAATAACCTAAATCTCTTAAAGATTAAAACAAAAAAATATGTACCGTACAATATGTTATTTTTTAAAAAAATAATAATAAAAAATATTCTACGCATGTGATTAAAAAAAAAAAAAAAAAAAAAAAAAAAAAAAAAAAAAAAAAACCGTGCCGGGCGCTATTAGTTAGTAAATAATAACAACTTAAATCTTTTAAAAATCTAATTTATAACAACATTCTTATTTTATCTTTATCTCTTTACTTTTTATAACCTAAATTAGTTATAACAACCTAAATTATTAACAACCTAAATTAACAACCTAAATTAGTTAGTGAACAAAATAACCTAAATCTCTTAAAGATTAAAACAAAAAAATATGTACCGTACAATACGTGATTTTTTTTAAAAATAATAATAAAAAATATTCTACGCATGTGATTAAAAAGAAAACAAAAAAAAAAAAAAAAAAATTGAAAACAGGCCGTGCCGGTCGGCACGCCTGCGATACCCCCTCGGGTATCGCTCTGTCTCGAGCGATACCCTGGGGTATCGCTCGAGACAGGGGAGGTGCGAGACCCCCCCCTGTACCGTGCCCCTCTTTGAGGGGCACGGTACGTGCCGCCCGTGCCGCCGCGGCACGGGCGGCACTTGATTCCCTGGATAGTGGTAGATTCACTTCAATTCATTTACAGTTATTATTACTGCTTTCCTTTCAGTTCAATTCTCCTTTTTATCTCTAGTTGAGCTAGTAAGGAGGTCGTCGTTGTTGGCGGCTGTTACCCACTGGGGACTATTGTTTTATATAGTTCTCATGGCTCCTATTTGTTGCTCCTAAGCCTGCAGCTGAACGAGGTAAGGAGACTGCGAGCTAGATGTCTCCTACCAGTGGACCAGAGCTAGAGAGCACCCAGTTTACTTTTATTTACTTTTATCACTGTACATATTGCTGCTGGAACAACCTTTTGTATACAGAGTTGTATATTTGTATATATTTGTGTATTTGGATGTGATGTGGATGTACAATGATGTTTTACTTTTATGGTTTAGTGGTGTTTATACTTTGATACCTGTTCTCAGTATTTAGTTGTAGCCTCCTAGGATCACTGTTTTGGTTGTGAACTCCTAGAATTGTTGTTGTGATTTTGTTTTTGTTGAGACGGGTTCCTATTTAGGACAGCTTCGTATGTGCAGGAAAGTCTTGTACATATGGCGTGACTGTTGACGTTCTCGAAGTAGCTTTCGTTGTAATTTGAGGCGTGACACTTTAAATGGTAACAGAGCATAGAAATTGAGTAAGTGGACCTAGGAAACCCTAGGATTCGGCAAACCCAAGGAAGTAAGACGTGAGAAACGTTAACTTTATACGAAAGTTGGCAGATTGAGTCTTGTAAACTCTTCAGATAGAGTTGAAGAGTGATCAAAGAAGATGTGTCCTTTCTTACTGAATAATTATGTTGGCTACAGACAACATAACAATGTAGGAGGAAAGGGATGTCCTTCTAGACTTTCGCTTGATTGGGTCGAGAGTGTTTGATTATATGACTAATGTGTATTTTGTTACCGGATACCGGCACAACGTCGACTAACGACGAGGTCTACCCCTGCACAACCTGAGGGACAGGATCAGGCTGGCACTAATCATTGGCTGGAGTCGGGAATTGTCAGGAGATAAGCGAGTTCATGGCACGGATGACCAGTGCAGTGGATCAGCTGTGTGAGGCAGTGGCACAACAGACGAGCACTGCCGTGCGAGCATCAGAGCACCCAACCCCTTCTCTAGATTTATACTATTAGTATAAACAATTATAATTTTTAAGAATAATTTAATCAACCTACTTTAGAAATAAAGAAATATCTATTCAGGAGAAAGAGAAATTGATGAGCAGTACGCGGCCTGGAGGGTTCAGATGGTGAGCGGCGTGCGGCCTAGGAGGGGTTTCGATGGCGAGCTGCGAGCGGCCTGGGAGGGTTCCGATCAAGGAATAAAGTGCCGCCCCGTGCCGAGCGACACGGGGCGGCACGTACCGTGCCCCCAATATAGGGGCACGGTACAAGGGGGGTGCCAAGGCACCCCCGTGCAGCGATACCCTCACGGGTATCGCGCGAGACAGCGCGATACCCGCGAGGGTATCGCGCGAGACGGGCGATACCCCGTGGGGGTATCGCCGCTACTTCTTTTTTTTCTGTGTTTTTTTTATGCAAATCCTTCTCTCTCTCTCTCTCTCTCTCTCTCTCTCTCTCTCTCTCCCACACAGTTAGTTTAGATTTTTTGTGACGGTTGTTTATTTTTTCTCTCTCACAGTTAGTTTTGATTTTTTTTGTTGTGATTGTTTTTTTTTTTTGGGTGACCTTTTGTACCTTTCATTCATTGTTATTATTATTATTTTTTTAATAATTTTTTTTTTTTGTAGGTTCTTATGTCTTCTATCCAATTTTTTTTGGGATTCGCCTTTATATTTCCAACGTAATTTTATTTTAAAAAAAATATTTTTAATTTGTAAATTTTTTAAAAAAATATATATAAAATTAGGTACTTTTTTTATTTATATTTTATAAAAAGTTGAAAATAAATATAATTGATTTAATTATTATATAGTCAAAATTTTAATTATTTTAGATAGATACAGTATTTTAGATGAAATTTGCGATAAAAATATTTTTAACTTTTTAAAAGATTGAAAATACTGATAAAATTAAAAGAAAAATTAAATTAATTAATACTTAAATTTGTTTAATTTATTTGTCATATAATTTATTGCTAAGTTTTTATGAATAGATCTAATATTTTTTTAAAAATATTTTAATAAAAAATATTTTCCTTCAAATATTTAAAAAATTTAAATAAAACAAAGTTATCTAAAGCAATTACGGTCCTATTATGGTTAATCTGAATATCTAGCGGTCTCTTGTCAAATCAATATGCATCAATTCTGCAAATATACATTAAAATTTTGAAAAAAAAAATTCTCTAATTTTGTATATTATATTTTTTTAAACTTTCAAGAAAAAAAAGATAAAATCAAACTAATTTTAAAAGTTAAGCAATTCTCACAATTTTTCTAAAATTTTTGAAAAATATATATTTCTTTAATTTAAAAATAGCTATATATAGTCAATATTTATAATTATTTAACTAAAATTTTCAAAATAGCATTATAAAAGTTTATTGGGAACAAAAAAAAACAAAACAAAACCATGCCAGAGCGTGCCACTGGGAGGTCATGCGTATCCATCGGCACGCAAGCGTGCCACGTGTCGGCACGCAAGCGTGTCGATACCGTACCGTGCCAGGCGGCGCACACGGTGACGCAGCCCGGGGGTTCCAAACTTTCGATTCCTTGGCGAGCGCACGCGGCACGGGGAGTTCCGACTTCTGATCCGATGGTGGAGAGCGCATGCGGCCTGGTAGGCGGGGTGGGAGGAGGCGGGCATGAGAGGGCGCGAGAACAAAGAAGAGAAGGTGGGGTAGGGTGGGGTGGGGTGCTGAGCTGGGATTTTTTTTTTTCTTTGAAAAGGGTAAGTGCAGAATTTTTCCCCAAAAAATTCGGGATTCGCGAATTATTTGCGAATAATACTTTTTGGCTTAAAAATTCGTGAATTATTCCGAATTTTTGGAAAAATTCGAATAAGGCACGTTTAATTCGGATTTTAAATAATTCGCGAATTAACTAAGGTACCGATACCCAAGTGGGGCACCAAAACTCCGCTCCGCAAAGAGGGACCAAACCATCGAGTTTTGCGACAGTGGGATTCGATACCGGTACTGATGTTTGGAAAAGCCCTGCATACCGGTACTGTGAGGACCTGTATACTTGTATAGCAGTTTATCACTGGATCAATGCTTTGACGACACCTTTTCGGTGTGTCGGAGTGCTCGACGCGCAAAACGGACACGAAAAATGGATCCGAAAAATTGTGCGAAATACACTATTTGTGTATTTTTTGGTGAAAAATTGAGGAAAAACAATTTTGTTGTGCGTGGACCGGGTCCACGGGGTCATGCGGGTCGGCCGGTGCACGCCCGTGCACCGGCGCGCGTGCACCAGTGCTTCGCGCGGGCCAGGCCCCGCGCGCGCGCGTGAGGGGCGCCGCGTGGCCTTTGCGGGCCGGGTTTTGCTCCCCCCATGCTGTACCCGAAACCCTTTAAGGGTGGGGTTTTGGATAAGAGTTTGAGTGTATTTTGATCTTGGGGATCAATTTAGGCACTGTTTAAGGGCCTCAAATGGGGACCTATTGACTTGGAAAAATCCTTTGGGTTATCTCCTTCCTCTTCAGCTGTAGAATGTGCCCTTGAGAGCCTCCATCACCTCCTACTCCACCAAGGAAACCACCATTGATGAAGCTTGAAGCTCTCCACTCATGTTGGTCACCTCGTCACTTTTTCTTCCAGAGGACACCCAGGGCTGTAGGAGTGGAGTTTTAAAGTGATTTTCGCGGGGAAATTTCCAGGACTTCAAGCTCTACATCTTTGCTATTTGGAGGGAAATCTAGTTTGGGCTTTAAACAAGGTAAATTTAGTGATCTTTGAGACTCTTTTTCTCAGCCTGAGTTTTTGCGCAGTGTTCAGTGTTTTGCATACCCTGGGCTGTACAGAATGAGTTAGGAACTGATTTTTGATGGAAAATTTTCAGGATTCGAAGGCCTTCAACTTTGGTACTTTGAAGAACATCCAATTTGGACTCTATGTCAGGTAATTTAAGCAATCTTTGGAACACTTGTGCACAGTTTGATGTTTTGCGTAGCACTCAGTGTTTTTAGCTCTCCTGGACTGTAGGAATGGAATTTCGAGATGATTTTTGTGGGAGATTCTTCAGGACTTGAAGCTCCCCAACTTTGATATTTTGGAGAGAAGCCAATTCCTGATATAAACCAGGTGAATTAACCCATCTTTGAGCCCCTGTTTACAGAATTTAATTTGGACAGCTTGCGGTAACTTTGGGATATCTGTTTCTTCTCTTTATGGAATGTGAATTGCAAAGTTGAGTAATCTTCTAGACTTCGAGATGAACATTTTGATACTTTAAACTTGACAATTGGATGAGAATTGATAGACCATCTTTAATCATCTTTTCAGACCATGTTAGCTGAAAAATCTGCATGAATGTGGAATACCTTTTGTTGTTGATTGAGAGCTAGATTCTATTTTATGGTTAAGAATGGCTTTATGGTTGATACATATGGTTGAATGCAATCTTAGATGCATGTTGGACACTTCCTCTTTTGATTTCAACTTGTCATTATACTCAAAATAAGGATGTCTAGCAAGATAAATTTCAGCTTGGAATTCTATTAATGAAATGTTGGATAACATTGGTACCCCTTGTTGAGAGTTGAATGAATGGTTGTAATTTTAGCTTTTTGGGAACCTCTTGATGTTTATAAGTTAAATAGGAACTTAAGAATAATTTTTGGTCTGAGGTATTAAAGCCTAATGAATTATGAATAGTAGATTGTGAGTTCTTTCGCCACTCGTTTGAATTTCAAATTCCGCACACCCGGTGATATTTTGCTATAACTTTGGATCCGGCAGGGACTTTGAGGCGATTTCAGGTTCGTGGGAAAGAGCACGACCATAGTATTGCGGTCGCCAAGTTTCAGACCGATTGAATTGCGGACTCGCAGGTGGGTTATTGAGAACATGAAACGTCGGCTTACGTGTTGACTCAACCGAGAAGTTAGCAACTATGTGGTTTTTATGCTTATTCCATATATTTGGCTTAAAGCAGGTTACAAGTGAGATTCATGTTGAGAACTTTATTTTATTGCTAGAACTATTCCATGTTTGTTGGACATTTAACTAAGTCACATTCCTTTTATATGCTAATCTATCATGTTGGACAAAAACTTAGGAGAAAACCTTTTATGCTTTTCTCATTTATTTATGTTGCTCGGGTTAGAGAGTACGATTGGGGACAGTTTAGTTGCATTATCGAGTCGGGTGGGATAGCACCAGATTGATGACTCGGGAGTCGTCGGCAACCACGGACTTTGGGTGGCTGGCCGAATAGTGTAATGCATTCATTGAGATAAGATTTTTATAAGTGATTCGAGTTTTTCACCTTAGTCAAAGAGATGACTTTTGCCTGTCATACATTCTATTGAGATTCTTTTACTCGAGTTGGGTCACGCCCCTCGAGGGCCACTCCGGAGTAGGCGAGTCCGGGTAGGGGTACCGGCTAGTTATTAGACCGGGTTGGTGTACCGGTAGCGAGTGATTTTGACATTAAGAGCAGGTAGAGCCGGGTTATTAGACCGGACAGTGAGTGAGTTATATTATAGTAGTTCACTTTAGTGATGCATACATACATTTATATATTCTGGACTTCATACTTGGAGCATTGGACATAATAGTATAGTTTTATTTCAGCTCTCATTTTGTTTATGCTTTATTACCTCTTACTTTGCCCTTGATTGGTAGACTCAGTGGGTAGGTCGGAGGTTCAATAATTTACCCACTGAGAACTATGGTTTAGTTCTCACACTCGTTGTTGCTCCCCAGAGACTCCTTCAGCAGCCACAGCTCAGGCAGATCGTGGAAAGGGAGTCGTAGATAGCTAGAGCTCCCCCCCTGCCTGCTACTAGAGGTGGGCCTATTGTACCTTTATTTTCTAGTTTTTAGACTTTGGACTACTGTATATTCGGTCTGGCAGGAGCCAGCTTCATGTATTTATTCAGTTTAAGAGTTGTATATTTTGAGTTGTATGTGGTGTTAGTGGGTTGTATTATATTGTGGAATTGTATTTTGATTATAGTAGCAGACTTGTGGTAGTTGGACTTGTATTTTGGTGAGATGTTGATGTGTGAGTTGTGTTGGAGGTGTACTTGTGATTTATTTTGGAGTTGGTTTATTTGAGAGTTGTCTTTGTGTCACCTTGGAGTTTTGTTGGAGTTTTCCTGTTGAATGGTTTTTTGTTGTGGGTTGTTATGTCTTCTTTCAGTTGTTTGTGTTTCACTTCTCGCTCTATACCACTTGTTGTGGCTGTACTCATTCTTGTATACATCAACTTGTTGCTTGAATTGTTCTATCGCTTCGTATACGTGAGAAATAATGCGTATATGGCAGATCTGTTGCCGAACTCGGGTTCTGATTTACACCCGGGGCGTGACAGGTACTAATGTTGCCGCCTAGTGGAACACAGTATAAAATTGAGGAATCAAATCTTTAGGTTCTACAAAACTGGCGGGGAGTACCGGAAATGGAGCCCGCGTACCGATACTCAAATGGGAGTACCGTTACTCAACACTGCGAAGTGCAGAAAATGGTTGTGTAATTGTGGATGTTTGGAGGGCTTATTAGCATCTTATTACAGTACATTATATAGGATTCTCAGCCACACTCACCCATTCACTTGAGCACAAAAGAGAAAAGAGTTCTCTCTTTCTCCCTCACTCTCCTCTTCCTCTCTCTAGAAATCTCTCCGAAGGTGGGGATTTGGCTAAAAAAAGCTTGGAGATGGCTGAAGAGGAGTTGGCTTTTTGCAGCAAGAAGCTAAGAAAGCCTTAGGGCAAAGTTGAGTTTTTGAGATTGAAGGTTAGGGTTTTGGATTTAAACTTATAAATGAGTTTTTATCAAACTCTAGACTAATCTAGACTACAAATTGTAGATATTAACAAAGGAATTAGGGTTTTGCCATGATTTTTTGAAAACCCTAGGTAGAAAGAGGGTTTTTAGATTTTGAGGGTTTAGAAATGTAATGACCTTTTGAAAACCTAATCGAAGGTTAGGAAAACTCAAGGGACAACTCGATTTGGAGAAATGAAAAAGATTCGGAGGTCGATTTGAGGTAACGCTCCAAATCTTGGTGTTTTTGGGCGAACGAGCTCAAAGGAGAGCAATTGGCCCGCGAGAACCCAATTGCAAGTGTCGACGAGCAATTGGAAGCGTTTTGAAGTGGGTTGTGTTACACTGAATGGACTTGGTCACCTCTCATGTCTAGAGAGAATTTTTATAGGAAATAATGCATGTAAATAAAAATAGGTAGTTAACTAGTAAATATGTGTGGATGTAACATATGATATATGATTGTTAACTAGTAAATATAGGTAGTTAACTAATAAATCGTCTTAGAGTGCATAACTACCGTTATATGATTATATGCATGTGAGCACATATATGATTGTATGTATATGTGTATACTTATATATGGACTAGTTGAAGGTTGACATTCTCTAGGGTCATGAGAACAGAACATGTATATTAAACATAGTGCCATATGACATAAATTGGACAACATAGTGGTAAGACGACCACTTGGACATGAATGGCCATGAAACCTAGAAGGGTTGACAACACAGGGTGAAACATATGTTCTTTTGATGAGACATTGAGAGCAGCGATTCCGCTACCCATGGACTTGGGGCACAGTGGGGCAGCGATTCTGTTCCCCCGGCACCGAGTTAGCGCAGCAATTCCACGACTTGTGGACTTATAGCTAAGTAGTGATCAGGATATTTTATTGATTATTCGGAAAGGTCCAAGGGGTGTAAGTTTTACTGTCCATCGTTTTCTATAAAGATTGCAGAAACTAAAACGACACGGTTTATTGAGGATGAAACAGTCAGTGGGAGCTCTAAACATCAAATCGTTGGATTTTAGAAAATTCAAGAGCATTCAGATTCTGTACAAGAAAGACCCACTATTATCCCTCACAATAAGATGGTTCCAGTTCTAGTGGAACAACAAGATATTTTGAAACCACAAAGTGAAGACGAACCAATCATTGATAATCCACATCAAGATTTACAAGTGGATGATCAGATAGATTTAAGATCCTCAAGACAAAGAAGACCGGTTATATCTAGTGATTATATTGTCTATCATTCCAGAACTCTGATGATCCTCTTGGTTTTTCCGAAGCCATAAATAAATGTAATGCTACGGAATGGTACAATGCCATGAAAGATGAGATTGAATCCATAAACCACAATAAGGTATAGAATCTTATTGCGTTTCATATAGGAGTTAAACCTGTAGGATGCAAGTGGGTTTATAAACCAAATGAGACTCCAAAGATAATATAGAGAGATACAAGGCAAGTTTTGTGGCAAAAGGGTTTATTCAGAAAGAACACATTAACTATAAAAAGAAATTCTCTCAAGTAATTTTTTTATTTTATTATGGCTCTGGTTGTTTATTTCGATCTCGAGACATACCAAATGGATGCTAAAACTGCCTTCTAATGATAATATCTATGAAAAGGTGTATATGAGTCAACCTGAAAGATTCTCACAATAGGGAAAAGAGCACTTGGTATGCAAACTAAAGAAATCAATATAAAGACTAAAACAGACCTCCCGACAATAGAGTACTTCAAGTTTAAACAAACCGTTTTGACCTTTGGTTTTAAAGAATATATTGTTGATCAATATATTTATCTAAAGGTTAGTAAGAGCAAAATAATTTTTTTAGTCCTTTATGTTGATGACATTTTGCTTGCCAGTAATGATCTTGGGCTATTACATGGCACTAAAAAATTTCTTTTCTAAAATTTTGAAATGAAATATTTAGATGAGACCTCATATGCTCTTGGTATTGAAATTAAAAAGAATAGGCATAAAGGTTTACTTAGTTAATCTCAAAAGGCCTACATAAAGAAAGTTTTGAAAATTTTTGAAATGCATAATTGTAAGCACAGTGTTGCTCCTCTCCAGAAATGGGATAAGCTTTGTAGTGTTTCGGTGCTCATTAGTTGTCCGAATGTAGTAGAGTTAGCTGGCCGACATATTTGAAGATTGTCGAGTTGAGTCAGAGTCGTTTTAGCGCGAAATGGGTGCAAAAATGGACTCAGAATCGTGAAACCAAAGGGAACTGAAGTTTCCACAGATTTCGGGCGCCCGGATCAGGTTCCGGACACCCAGATGTTCAGCCGAGTGCAGGCTAGTTTCGGATCCTATTCGCAAATGCCCGAAAATTACTGTAGCAGCCTGAAAGTAGGCACGTGGACCTCCTCGAGTGTTGTGCCTAATGTTGACCTGTGTAAAGGAGTGGTTGAGTTTCGGATGCATTACTATGCTTTCGAATGCAGTTTCGAACGCCCGAAGAGGACTACAGTGGATTATTGTAGCTACAAAGTTTCGGACCATCCCCACCGGGCGCCTGAGATTGGCGTCCTCGGCACTGTAGCTACGAATATTCGAGCGCCTGAATGTAGGATCGGGCGCGTGAATCTTGTTTTACTTCGCGGGAACGGGTTAGGTCTTTTTTCCTCCTGAGGGCTTATTCTATCACACTCTTTCCTCTATAAATTGGACCCTTGTGCCTATTGTTCACCACTAGTCACTTTTCTTCAGAGAACCCTAGAAACCATCTCCTCTAGTTCTTCTCCTTCTTCCTCCCTATGACTGAGGCGGAGCCACCCCAGTAGCAGCAACAGCACCAACTCCTACACGCTTGCAATTAAACCAAACTGAAGCTTCAGATTGCGACGGAGTGTGTTGCTCGTAGTGTGGCTGAGGAGGAGGGCTCGCGATTGGATATCATTCAGCTGGTTTGAGGTTTAGTTGAGCTGAATTTAGTGTTCCTGCAACGGATTTGGATTTTGATGGTTTCTTTCGTCTGGTCGTTTAGCTGAGCTTTTGCAGACTTCCTGTTGGATTTTCTGGATTTTCTCCCACTGTTGGTTGATTTGGAGTTGTCCTTGGCTAGTTGTGAGGTGTGTTGAACTCATCTGGATTAATTTCCTGTTTGGTTGAGTGACCAAGAGCGACAGTTGATGCCCTGCTTTTCCAGTCGGTTTGGCTTGTGGATTGGGGACCGTGCGGTTTGCCTCTAGTGGACCTAGTGGGCAGATCGTCGGCATTGGCGACCGTACCCACTAAGAACTACTTTTTTTTAGTAGTACTCACACCGGCGATTGTTGACTTTTTTTCAAAGACTTTTGCACCCATTGCTGCACCTAATCGAAATAAGGGAGTTGCGAGTTAGATTCCTACCTGTGGTGCTGGTCGTGCTAGAAGGGTACCCTACTAGCCGGTTTTGGGAGAGCAATTCTTGTACATACTAATATCATGTATTTATTTTCAGCGGTGAGAAATGTACTTGTACTCAGTGCATATGTATCAGGTGTACAATGGACTATGTTTCTGTTTATGTTAATAGTTTTTATTCCAGCTCTGCTGTATAGTATTGGTAGATGCTTTACTTTTGTTGGTTAAACGCTTCGCTTGTGCAGGTTTTACCGTACGAGCGCCAGATCTATTGGCGAGCCTGGGTTCCAACCGACCCCGAGGCTGACAAGCTTAATGTTTTTCAGTGAACTTAGAACCAATTAGAAATTGAACAGATGGAAAACATACCCTATGCCTCTACAGTTGGTAGTCTTATGTATGCACAGACGTGCACACGTTCGAATATTGTTTTTGCCATTGGATTACTTGGCAGGTATCAAAGTAATCTAGGCATGGAGCATTGGAAGGCTGTTAAGAAGATTATGAGGTCCTTAAAAAGTACTTTGGATCTGTTACGATATATTTAGTATGATTATGATATATTTAGTATGATAGAATATGTTGTATATTACTGACATATATAGTGTAGGTCTATATGGTATTGTGGTTGTATTATTACTATATAGGTTTGCCTTTTGTACTATATATTTTCATCAATACAACCCTAGAGAGTAAGCTCTTTTGCCCATCTTTCATGGTATTAGAGCGGGAACCCTAATTAGGGAATATTGATCCATAGCCACCACCATCCGCCACAAACCTCACCTTCTTCCATAGGTGATTTATTCTCAAGTATCGCACAGCATGCCATTCAACCATCTCTGTTGCCTCTCGGTGTCACCTGGTGCTCCTCAATCCTTCCTGTTGGTCGCTCAATGCCGCTCATCCTTTTTCTCATGCGCCCATCCTTATCTGGTGCGCTGTCCTAATCCGGTTTCCTAGTGCTGCTCGATCCTTCTCTGGTTCCTTAGTGCCACTCAGCCTTTTCTGTTGCCTCTTGGTGTTCCTTGGTACCGCCCGGTCCTTCCTGTTAGTCGCTCGGTGCCGCTTAGCCCTCTCTATTGCCGCTCGGAGTTCCTTTGTGCCGCTCGGTCCCTCTCTGGTGCTGCTCGATCCTCCTCTGTTGGTCACCCAGTGCCACTCAGCCCTCTCTGTTGCCGCTCGGTCCTTCTCTAATGCTACTCAATCCTTATCTTGTTCGCTAGGTCCTTCTCTAGTGCTACTCAATCCTTATCTTGTGCGCTAGGTGATACTCTGGAGCTGCTTGGTTTTCTAGAAGTTTGGTGCCGCTCTTTCTCAATCAGAAACTCTAGTTGGTAGTCTCTATTTTTTTCTTCCTTCCTCTTTTGTGGTGAAATTTTTTTTCGATGGCAAACATATCTTCTTCTATCTCAACTTTACCAATTACATCAAAACTCTCATACCATTAGAACTCACTGATTCCACATATCTGGTATGGAAACAAATATTTCTCAATGTCTTAGAGAATTTTGATTTTACTTCGCATGTGAATGGAGCTTGTACTATTCATCCTCAGACAATTGATACTGCTGATAAGAAGATAATTGTGAATCCCAAGTATTTAATTTGGAATAAGGAAGACACTCATACTTTCTTAGATTATACTACTTTGTCTCTTAGCATACTACAAATGGTTATTTCTAGTTCACCCAAAACAGCCCATGATGCCTGAAAACTATTGAGGCATGTTTTCTTGACAAAACTACTTCCCCGACTTTTTCTCTAAAGTTTGAATTACGAAGCATCAAGAAAGGATCGATGGGCATGAGTGCATACATGCAAAAAAATCAAGTCAATCGGTGATGCTCGTCATGCGATTGGTGAAATCGAGTCGGATCATAATTTGGTCATGACTATTTTTCTGGGGCTACCAAAAAAATATAGAGATTTTGTCGGTGCCCTAAACACACATAGGAGAAAACCTACCTTCGAACAACTTCACCCACTCTTAATGCAAGAAGAAACAGAAGTTCAACGTCGTGCTAACTTGACAATAGTGAAGCACTCTATGCAAATCATGGACAAGGTACTCGTGGAGGCCGTGGGGGTAAATATTGCGGAGGCCGAGGACAGCTTCATATCCTGGTCGTGGATTTCATGGAACTTACCCATATCCTCAACTTAATAATACTCAAGTTAATCAACAACCCTATATTCTAAGGTCCGGCAAACAGAGTCAAATCTATGGAAAGTTTAATCATTCTGCTCTCCAGTGCAGGCAACACTTCAATCATACCATCGTTGCAAATGACATTTCTCAGACTTTCGCTGCTATGAACCGTCATGAATCTGGTGAGGAAGTGTGGTATCTCCAGACACTGGAGCATCTAGTCATATGACCTCTAATTCTGGTATTCTTTCATCTTCTAAACCTTATATTGGGTACGAAAAAATTCTTATTAGTAATGAAAATTTACTTAATATTACTCAGACAGGTGAAACACAATTAAATATGTCTTCCAACTCCTTTCCTCTTAAAAATATTCTTATTGTTCCTTCTATTAAAAGCAATTTACTTTATGTTTGTCAATTCTGCCATGATAATAATTTTCTTTTCGAATTTGACTTTTTCTGGTTTTTCTATGAAGGACAAGGAAATAGGGACATCTTTTTTGATGTTGTAGTTCAAGAACATCACTCTATCCAATTTCTTCCAAAGTTGCAAGTGTAGAGAATAAGCAACACCTAGCCCTTGTTGCATCGAGGTTTATTGGAGACATTTGGCATAGACGATTAGGTCATCCTCGTATTCCTGTTCTTTTTAAATTTATTAAAGGCAATAGAATTGTTTCTGATGGTAATTCTACTATAAAATTATTTGTTTGCCATGCTTGTAATATGGGCAAACATTTTAAACTTTCTTTTCATGATTCGAAATCTGTCTACTTTCTCTTTTCACATTATTCACTCTGATGTATGGAAATCATATGTTCATTCAATTTCAGGCTATAAATATTATGTTATTTTTGTCGATGATTACTCTAGATACTTTTGGCTTTATCTTTGAAATTTAAACATGAGATTTTTTTTAAAAAAAAAAAATTAGAGTTTAAGACAATGGTTGAAAACATCTTTCCATAGCAAAATTAAAATTTTCCAATCTGACAATGGTAAAATGTAAATGAAAAGTTTTCTACTCTGTTCACAAAATGGGATTATCCATAAGTTTTCTTGTCCACACACACCACAACAAAACGGCATGAATTTTCTTTAGCAACAAAATTTTCTAATTGTTTATTATGTATGTTTATCAAATCTTTTGAACTTTATTGAGAAAATTACTTAGTAAATTAAAGAAAAGAGGGTTTTGAGTTGTGCCATTAGCACGGAGGCTGTATCGTGCCGGTATTTTGTTGGCACGATACGATACGGTAGATACGGACCGTGCCGATGGATACTCAAATCCTTGCTTGCAACTTGTCAGAATTTTTAGATGTTTGTGTTATCTCGATCTTCAGGATATTGCTGATCATAAGCTCTCTCCCCGATTGCTTCCTTGTGTCTTCTTCGGGCTCTTTGATAAGCATAAAGGTTTTCGTTACCTCTATCCAAGCACTGGTAAAATTTTTATTTCTTAACATGTTACTTTTGTTGAAAATGTTTTTCTTATTCCTGTCTTTCAAAATTTTCTCTCTTCTACACTTGTCTCTACTATTTCAAATTTTCAAATGTTTCAAAAAAAATTTTCTAATCCTCTTTTACTTCAGGAGTCCTACTATTAATGCAATCTTTGGCTTCTACTTCACACGCCTCTCTACTGACGTTGGTTCTACTATTTCTTCTACAAATGTACTTTCTCCGTCTATTTCACCGTCTGAGTTTTTATCTCAATATTCTACCACCTTGAATCATAATGCTACCCAAATTAGAGATGAGCATGATGCCGCTGCTACCGATCAACCAAAACTACGGGTCTATACCAGACGAAACACATTCAAGACTATTGCAACCACTTCACCTACTAATCCGAAACCTCCCTCATCTGACCTTCCATTTTCCACTCAACCTATACAATTTCCTCTTCTTTACCTACTGATCCCCTTTTACCTTCCCGTACACATTCTATGATCACCCGATCCATGATAAAGGGTTGGCATGAGTCTACCACCTTCCTGGCTACTACGAGTTATATTCTTCCTACTGAGTCTAACTCCTTTACTGAGGTTTTTCAGGATGCAGGTTGGCGTGCCGCCATTGCTAAAGAATTTGATGCCTTAGTGACTAATTCTATTTGGGACCTTGTTTCTCCTCCATCTTCCATCAATATCATTGGTTGTAAGTGGATGTACAAAGTTAAGAAGAAGGCAGATGGTTCTCTTGAGCGTCTCAAAGCTCGACTGGTGGCTCAGGGCTACAAACAGCAACAGGGTATTGATTTTGATGAGACGTTTTCTTCGGTCGTCAAGCCGACTACTATTCATACTATTATTTATGTTGCATTCTTGTCTGGGTGGTCACTTTGGCAACTTAATGTAAAGAACGCCTTTCTTCATGGCACTTTCTCTGAGGAGGATTATACGAAACAATTACCTGGCTTTATGCATCCTTCTCTTCCTCATCACGTTTGCTGTCTACGCAAAGCAATCTATGGACTCAAGCAAGCGCCTAGGGCTTGGTTTCAGCGATTTGCTTCGTTTCTTTTTAAAATTGGTTTCATTGGAAGCACTGCTGATCCCTCAATATTCATTTGTCATTCCTTTTCTGGCACTCTTGTTCTTCTCTTATACGTCGATGATATTATTGTCACCGAAAGCTCCTTTTCTTTTAGAGCCTCTTATAGTCACCTTACGAAGAAAATTTGTGACGAAGGATTTAGAGCCGCTACATTATTTTTTGGGTAATGAGGTTAATCGTTCACCCTCTGGTCTCCATCTGACTCAACAGAGATATACGCATCAACTGCTCAAGCGACATGGCTTTCTTGATAGTAAGCCTGTTTTCACTTCACTCTCTCCGACCACTCGTCTCTCGTCTCATGAAAGGCGTCCCCTTGAGAATCCCCGCACTTATCGTTAGATAATTGGTGCTTTGCAATACCTTACCTTCACACGACCAAATATCTCATATGCTATCAATTCTGTTGCTCAGAATCTACATCAAGGAATTAAGTATCCACCCGTACCTTACGGCACAAGCCGATACGTATCGTGCTACCAATTAGGGGGCACGGTACAGGGAGGGTCTCTCTTGGTCCCCCTGTGCCACAATACTCTCTGGGTATCGAACGAGACAGAGCAATACCCAAAGGGTATCACGACACGAGCCGCAGCGTACCAACATAGGCACACTATTTTTAATTTATTTAATTTACTTCGACCTTTTTTTTTTTGGTTTCTCGCATAGACTTTTATTCCTCTCATCTCATCTCTTCTTTTCACTTCTACCTTCTCTTCTGCGCTCTCTTTTCTTTCCTCTCACATCTCTTCCTCTATTTTTTTTCCTTTCTATTTTTTCCTCCCTTTTTCTGATAATTTTTTCTTTAATTTTTTCTTTCAATCTCTTATTATTCTTTGATCATTTAGATCTTAAAAAAAAAGTAACGAAATAGCAAAATGGAAGATCCACTTATTATTTAAGTCAAAAAATTTACAACTTAAATTTTTTTGCATACATTTGGAATATATTTGACTTGTTAAGTTTCTTTTGTGAAAAATATGAAATTATATAAATTTTTATTAACAATTTACAAAAATCTAAAAATATATCCGCATGATTTAGTCATTATATAATCCATTTTTAATTTTCTTAGATTGATTTTGCATTTTGTGCGAGATTTAAGATATTCTTAACTTTAAAAATTTTATTATTGGATTAAGAAACATGAAAATTCTAATAAAATCGAAAACTAAATAGAAACAATTGATATTTAAATTTGCTTAATGTATATGTTATATGGTTTATTGTTAAATTTTCAAAAATAGATCTCACAAGTTTTCTTATTTAAATTTAAGAAAAAGTAATTTTTTTTGGATTAATCTTGCAAATTTCGCATAAAAATTTAAAAAATAATAATTTTCTCCGATTTATATTTTATAATTTTTAAAATTCTAAAAAAATAAAAGATAAATTAAAAAAAAATTAAAAGTTAATCAATTTTTTATTATAAACTTTCTTAGTTTATTCATCGTATGGTTTATTATTAAATTTTCATTAAAATATCTTTTAATTCTTTTTAAAAAAAATAAAAATTATATTTTTTTCAATTTTTTCATAAATATTTTTAAAAGATTTGAAAATGAAAAGAAACTATCAACACACTTGCGGTCTTATTCTCGTTTAGTTTAGCCATCATACGGTCATTCAACGAAACAATATGAATGGATCTTACAAATTTTTATAAAAAAAAATTAAAAAAAATTATCTCTATGAGCTATAGTTGTATTTTACTTGACATATAAAGAATACTACTATATTAAGCTATTAACTAGTAAGTAAGCTATTATTGACATTAGATCAAGACAAATCAATACATAGCAAAAATTTATAATTATTACTCAAAATTTTTTAAAATAACATTTGAAGCCTTATTGGATAAAAAAAACTAAAATAAGACGGTGCCAAAGTGTGCTATTAGAAGGTTGTGCATGTCCATCGGCACGTAAGCGTGTCATGTGTTGGTACGCAAGCGTGCCTGTGCTGTACCATGCCAGACAACGGCCGACACACCCCCGTGCCACGGCACTTTAATCCTTGATTTACATACACCTCGTGAGCCACACATGCAAGCAGTTAGACATATCCTACGTTATATTCGAGGGACGCTGCCTTATGGCATTCCATTCTCCTGCAGCATCAATCCTTCACTAGTGGCTTTCGCAGATGCTGATTAGGCCAATTGTCTAGACACACGCCGGTCTACTATAGGTTATTGCATATTTCTTGGGCCTAATCTCATCTCGTGGTCGACTAAGAAACAACCTACTATTTCTCGCTCTAATTCTAAAACGGAGTATCGCTCTATAGCCTACACGCTTGCCGAGACAGTGGGCCCGTCGCCTACTTTGTGATCATGGTGTCTTCTTATGGCACTCCATTTGCATCTATTGTGATAATCTTAGCACCACCTATCTTGCAGCCAATCCTATTCTCCATGCTCGTACGAAGCATATTGAATTTGACCATCAATTTTGGCGGGAAAAAATCCAATCTGGTGACTTAGAATTGATTCATATCTCTTCTGATAAGCAACTTGCTGATGTCTTCACCAAACCTTTGTCCTCTTCTCGGTTCTCCACGATGCAAATCAATCTTCGCATCCAACCAATGGATGCTTAGCTTGCGAGGATATTACGATATATTTAGTATGATTATGATATATTTAGTATAATAGGATATATTGTATATTACTACCTATATAGTGTAGGTTTATACGGTATTCTGGCTATATTATTACTATAATAGGTTTGTCACCTGTACTACATATTTTCATCAATACAACACTAGAGAGTAAGCTCTTTTTGCCCATCTTTCAAGATCATATGCTGATATACAGGAAATCAGGTCACTTGGAGTTGATCGGGTACTTGGACTCCAATTTTTGCTGGATGCCCAGATACCAGAAAATCTAAAATTGGGTAAATTTTTCTTCTTGTTGGTGGAACGATTTCATGAAAAAGCAGCAAACAAAATGTTACTGCCCCTTCGACGATGGCTGTAGAGTATATTGCATGTTACGAGACCACATCACGGACTATTTGGCTTAGGAATTTCATCACAGACTTAAAGATTGTGGACTCCATTGCTCGTCCAATAAAAAATTTCTGTGATAGTTCAATTGCAGTTTCCTTTGTCAATAATAATAAGATTACAACAGGGTGTAAATACTTGGACACCAAATACCTTGTTGTGAGAGAGAAGATAGAGGAAGGTTATGTTACGATCGAATATATCAGTACCAAGTGTATAATTGCAGGTCCAATGACCAAGGGTCTAGTACCTGAGTCATATATATAGATCGTGTTAGTAATACGGGTTTGATTAATTCTTTTGGTATAAAAGATTATAACATTTTATCTTCTTTCAATAAAGTAACAGTTTTGATGCAGCTGTGTTGGACCATTTAATAGCAAACAACTTAAAGTTTGATCTTCTTTTTGTTTTTGGCTAACAAATAAACACCTTAGGTGCAAAGATAGCAAGCAATTCGTTCTCCACCCCTATACTTTTTTATGTAAAAATTATATTTAAAAAAACTTAAAAAACAAACACGATACCAAATAAGGCCTATAACTTTGTAATTTCATTTTGTTATTTTGAACCAAGAAATTATCAAAGACAATCTCCCTAGCAGTTATTGGTAAATGATTGAATAGAAGATAAATTATTCTTATTTAGTAAGAATTGAGGATCAAGGTCATAAATCATAAACCATCTAAAGTTGCTTCATAAAGTCCATCTCTTGTGTGACCATTAAAGGACGAGAATATTAACAATAAAGCATTTTAGTAAGTTGTAACATGGAAGAATTTATTAACAATAAAACATTTTAGTAAGTTGTAACATGGAAGAATATGCTCTACTTTGGCTAGTCGATGTTAAAATTGATAACTGAAGCAAGAACAAAAAAAAGAAGAAAATGCCTACAGCTTCCAAGATCTCCCCATCCGCGACCAATGATACCCCTCTGTCCTGTTTCTTTTAGGGCATCTATAATGATAATCATTATCTTCCTTTCATCTTCGAGAGGCTTCAGAAACATGAAATCAATCGATTTTAATATATGAAATATAGATTATGTTCAAAAGAGAAGCAAAAGAAAATATTAAAGAGCTGGATGACAGACAGAGTTTGCATGTAGATAGAAGTCTAAAGCATACACGGTATTCAGGGGAAAGAACATGAGAGAAAAGAAGCCAGTTAACTACATCCCATGATTCCTCCTTTTACTAGACAAATTGAACAGCACTAATAGGAAAGATCTTCGCATTTCAATCAAGTTGCTTTATTTGCACCAATACCAGCTCATCTACTCATTGCAGCCACTTGAGATTCCAATCTAGCTCATTTAAGTGACTGAAAAAATTTCTTCAACTAAATTTAAGATAATGATCTGGAACAGGTTTTAATGAAACAGTCTAGATTTTCAGGTTGGTGCAGAAAGCAAAATGAGTTTATCAGAGCAGGAAAATATTGGGAAAATTTTAATGAAACAGTTGATAGGGCTTCTTCGAATAGCTCTCACTGAAGAAGCAATTCTGTATTGGTTACGACCATGCCAAAGAGGAGCTATAGTGGGCAGCTGTTGAGAGTAGAGATATTTATGCTTCCCAAATTACTTACTTGAAGAGCAATTGTCTGGCAACTCTAGCCATGCCAATTGACTAATAAGAGAGGCATACATCTATTTTTACCAGAAAAATTCATCTTAGCAGAAACTGCCTCCTTGCAAGGTTCAGAACAGAGCTCGAATACGAAAGAGAACACTAAAGTGTCTCATACTAAACCTTTTCAGTGGGTGAGATATCTTATTGTTTTCTTTCTATTCAAGGGTAAGGGTCTTTCTTCAATTACTAGACCCTATTCACTCTGAACTAACCTTAACCTTAATTTATTGATAACCTTCAATTTACAGCATACATATCTGAAAAAAATATGCTCTCTATTATATAGCCAACATTGCTAATGGAGTCCTAATACGATAACAAATCAAAAACACTAGCATGTACCAAAATCAAAGGTTTACCAACAACACTTCCAGCACAGGAGTTGTCTTCTGCAATTGAGTTAATGCAATCAAAACATCTATGTAGAAAAAAGATAAACTAATCATGTTGAACGTGTTAACTTTGTAACAAAATGTGCAAATTTAAGAAAACTACTAGCTCATTCAACACCTGGCTAATTATATCACTTTGATAAAGAGCTACATACCATGCTGCCAAACCCAATATATATTGGCTTCGGTCCTTGCTGGATCCATTCTGCGAGCTCCTTTGGTGGTTGATACTTTGTTCCAAGGTTCAAAAAGCAATACCCAACTACATCCACTAAAGAACCCCAGTCTGCAAGAAAGGAGGGCAATTAGTTCAACCTGAAAACCTCGCAAACTTACAAACATAAAACATGAAAAAATTTATCAACTTTAAATAACATTGCATTGTACAATGAATAAGAGAAAAATTGTCACACCCCAATAGTCCCACATCGGAAGGGAATGGGTTGTGATTGGGTATATATATGAGACAATGGACACTAGTAATAATAACTAGGCTTAAGCATTTTGGGCTGTGCTTTGGGCCCAATGCGTTATTATTACTAATGGGCTCAATCGTTACAAAAATGCATTTGCATTAAATTTGAAACATGGAGTTTTCATCTTGAATGCATATAATCTGCAGTTAGAGACAATAACTAAAGTTATCATGCATGCAAAACTAAGCTACTTATGAGACATTTATGTAAAAAAATAAGAATAATAATAAACAAGAGTAAATCGCATTGATGATCCCTGAAGTGTTGACCAAGGTTCACTTTGATCTTCAAATTTCTGAGTTTGACGTTTGAGGCCAAAACTTTTGAAAGTGTTTCATTTTAGTTACCTTCGAGAAAAAAATTATTCCTTTCATCTAGTTCAGCCGATCATGAATCCATTAGTCAAACCATCCATCTTTACTTCCCAATTCAATATATGCCCTACAATATTTTATTTTTAAAAATAGTCCTACAAAAATTAAATTTGCAAAAATGGCCCTATGCCTGCCACGCGGGCGCCCAGTGTGCGCCACGCGGACGCCAAGTGTGCGCCACGCGGGCGGGCTGGGCGGTGAGGTGGAGCGTAAGTTGAACACGGTGAATGGTTCACCGTGTTCAAACCAAGGAATTAAGTATCCATCCGTACCTTACGGCACGGAGCGATACGTATCGTGCCACCAATTAGGCGGCACGGTACAGGGGGGATATCTCTTGGCCTTCCTGTGCCGCGATATCCTCTGAGTATCGAACGAGACAGAGCGATACCCAAAGAGTATCACGATACGTACCGCTGCGTGCCCACACTGGCGCACAATGTCTTTAATTTTTTTTTTTTACTTCGACCTTTTGTATTTTTTGTTTCTTGTATACACCTTTATCCTTCTCTCATTTATTTCCTTCTTTTCACTTCTACATTTTCTTCTATTCTGTGCATTCTTTTCTTCCCTCTCACATCTTTTTCTCTATTTTTTTCCTTTCTATTTTTTTTCTTCCCTTTTTTCTCATAATTTTTTTTTTATTTTTCCTTTCAATCCCTTATTATTTTTTTATCACTTCGATCTTAAAAGAAAAAATAAAGAAATAGTAAAATTGAAGATCTACTTATTAGGTAAGTCAAGAAATTTACAACTTAAATTTTGTTCCATACATTTAGAATATATTTAACTTGTAAAGTTTCTTTTGTAAAGAAATATGAAATTATACAAATTTTTATTAACAATTTACAAAAATCTGAAAATATATCCACTTGATTTAATCATTATATGGTATATTTTTAATTTTTTTGTACGGATTTAGTATTTTGTGCGAGATTTAAGATATTCTTAACTTTGAAAATTTTATTATTAGATTTAGAAATATAAGAATTCTAATAAAATCGAAAATTAAATAGAAGCAATTGATATTTAAATTTGCTTAATGTATATGTCATATGGTTCAGTGTTAAATTTTCATAAATAAATTGCACAAGTTTTCTTATTTAAATTTAAGAAAATTAATTTTCTTAGATGAACTTGCAAATTTTTCATAAAAATTTTTAAAAAAATAATTTTCTCGGATTTATATTTTATAATTTTTAAAATTCTAAAAAATAAAAGATAAATAAAAAAAAAAATAAAAGTTAAATCTATTTTTATTATTGCTTAATTTATTCATAGTATGATTTATTATTAAATTTTTATGGACAGATTTTATAATTTTTTTAAAATGTTTAGAAAAAATAAATTTCTTTAATTTTTCATAAATATTTTATAAAAATTTGAAAATGAAAAGAAACTATCAGTGCACTTGGGGTCTCATTTTAGTTTAGTCTAGTCATCATATGATCCTTCATCGAATCAATACGAATGGATCTTACAAATTTTTATAAAAATTTAAAGAAAATATAATTTTCTCTACGTGCTGTAGTTGTATTTAACTTCACCTATAAAGAAGACTACTATTATATTAAGCTATTAACTAGTAAGTTATTATTGACATTAGATAAAGACAAATCAATACATAGTCAAAATTTATAAATATTTTTCTAAAACTTTTAAAATAACATTCTAAAGTCTTATTGGATAGAAAAAACTAAAATAAGACTGTGCCAAAGCATGCCACTAGGAGGTTGTGCGTGCCCGTCGGCACGTAAGCGTGCCTGTGCCGTATTGTGCCGGCCAACGGCCGGCACACCCCCGTGCCACGGCACTTTAATCCTTGGTTCAAACACGGTGAATCATTCACGTGTTCATTATATATACAATAAGTTGTATATATTAAATAGTTTATACAAAAAAAAAAATTCTATTGGCAGGTTGTATAAAATTCTAACAACAAAATAAAAAATTATTATTATTATAATTTTTATTTGATTGTTAGAATTTTATTGCTAGGTTGTTGGAATTTTTTAGATTGTTAGAATTGTATATGAATTGTTAAAATTTTTATGTGATTGTTAGAATTATATATGATTAAAAAAAGATGATAAATAACTTACCATCTCTTCTAAATTTAGTAGGGATAAAAAAAATGATAATGACGGTCAATTATTTATCATTTTTAATAAAATTTAGAAAAGACGGCGAATTTTTAATCATATATAATTCTAACAATCACATAAAAATTTTAACAAATCACATACAATTCTAACAATCTAATAAATCCCAACAACCTACCAATAAAATTCTAACAATCAAAGATTATACAATTCTAACAATCTAAAAAATTCTAACAATATATACAACTTATTGTATATATAATGAACACGGTGAATGGTTCACTATGTTTGAACACGGTGAACCATTCACCATGTTCAACTTACGCTCCACCTCGCCACCCAGCCCGCCCACGTGGCGCTCGCATGGCAGGTATAGGGTCATTTTTGCAAATTTAATTTTTGTAGGGCTATTTTCAAAAATAAAATTATTTAGGGGGTTAAATGCAAAAAAAGCCCATTGAAATATAAGACGGGATTAAGGGTTGATGGATGCATGGTGCCTGAACATACAGATGCACCAAGTGCAGGCAATAATTTTTTATCTAGTGATAAATAGGGATTAGGACTAAAGTGACACACTTCGAAGAGTTTGGGGTGTCAAATATCTAAAATTAAAATATGAGGACCAAAGTGAAATTCAGCCAAAAAGTTCAAGAACTAGTGATGCAATTTTCTTGTTGATAAAATAAAACTTTGTCAGAGTATGCTGTTTGCCCTACAATTTTAATAGGGACACACCATTCTTGTAGCAGACATACAGTGGTCAAAAACAAATGAACTATGTGTTACGAGTTTCTTTAATCAAGCAAACACATTCTTTTGTAATTTATGCCAAATGTTATTGTCCAATAGTTATGACCAATCCTGTAACAAGAAAAAAGTCAGCAAATCAGCTATCAAAATGGGGAACTACATACAAGCCATGAAGGAGTTGCACAAACTACCGAAGTCATTTGTGCGCAGCCACACAAAAGTAGGTTAATCTGATATGACATCTTCTTATTGGCTTGTGATCAAAGATTTAAGTACCGTGGCATGGAGTCGTGCTGAAAACTTGCCGGCACGGTACGGTACGGTGCGTGCAAGGCCGTGCCAATAAGTGTCGGTTACAAAAAATACATGTGTACCGACACATAATGGCATGAAATATTTATTTTCTTTAGCAATAAAATTTTTTAATAGCGTATTATGTATTTTTATCAAATATTTTGAACTTTATTGAAAAAATTACTTAGTAATTTAAAAAAAAAAAAAAAAAGATTTTGAGCTATGCCATCGGCACGGAGGCTGTATCGTGCCAGTATTTTGTTGGCACAATACGGCACAGTGGATACGACCCGTGCCGATGGATACTTAAATCCTTGCTTGTGATGATGGTACATGGTAGAACTGCTACACAAAAGACTTTCTCCTTAAATTTTGGGGCTTTCAGCCCTACACATTCCAATATTCTATAATTATTATATGGTTTCTCTCTATCTGCATTAGTAGGTTAGATGATGTTTTAAACATCTGATTTTGTTAGATCCCAGAAGATTTATACATGTTAAGTCTTAAACATGGTTTCTTCTTTTCCAACATGCATTAAAAGATGAATATAATTATGACTTCTACCATCAAATATCTTCCAACTTAATTTACAGATTTCGTTAAATTGTTTCAGGACTTGAAAAAATTAACTTGGAAGTAGAGCATGAGAAGGGTCCCAAAACAAAAATCAAAACCATTATTCTGACAGTCAGTTGAAAGTATCCATGCCAGTTGAATAATGTTCTGTATGTTAGGAAAATTATGTGCAATATGATCAATGGTGTTGATTCAAATTAAAAATGCCCAAAAGTTCCTTAATGTAGTTCAACTCATACCATTTATTTTATGGCCTATCATTATATTAGAAGGATGTCAACACATAGTATGAGGAAAGAATCGCTAAACAAGTAGTTCATTTCAATTCATAAACTGTCCAAATTGTAACAACCAAAAAGGACCATAACTGAACTTACCACTCGGCTTCGGCACAAGTTGTGGGCTCCACATGTAGCCCGTTGGTAGATGTGATATGGATCCATGGTAAGTACTGAAATATGCAATAGGAGGCAATTTTAACTTCTTTTTTCTGAAGTCATTTATGAATCCCCTAATGCCCCACCAGACTATCAGGTCCACAATAAGATACGAAAGCTGAATTGTACAAAATATAATTGCTTTAATGTGAAAGTTAATATGAGGGGAAAGAAAAAAATTCCAGCTGCAACAAGCAAAATAATATATATATATATATATATATATATATATATATATATATATATCAATGTGGATGCATACAATAAATAAATACATACATAAATATATATATATACACACAGTTCGACTATTATGCTTTTAAAAGCACCAAACAATTGGTGCATGTAAGTTTCTCTATCGTTAGATCAATCCCTTTGACTAATTTCACCACTTAGATCATGCTATTCTACCAACCACCCACTAAACCCAAGGGACCCACTATCATCCTAACCGCACATCCTTTCATCCAAGGGCCAAAAACCTACAAGCACCAATGACTTTGTACTTTTAAAAGCATAGAAGCTCAATTCTATATATATATATATATATATATATATATATATATATATATATATATATATATATATATGTGTGTGTGTGTGTGTGTGTGTGTGTGTGTGTGTGTGTGTGTGTGTGTGTGTGTGTGTGTGTGTGTGTGTGCGCGCGCGCGCGCGCGAGCGCCTATATATATAGAGCTAGACTTCTATGCTTGTGTGTGTGCGCGCGCGCGCGCGCGCGAGCGTCTATATATATAGAGCTAGACTTCTATGCTTTTGAAAGTACAGAGGCCTCCATGCTTGTAAGTTGTTTTTAATGATGGAAAATCCAATTCGGCAATCGGTTCCGTTAGACTAGATCTACAATATTAGAACTATCTAGAAACCAAATTTCATGATTTTTTTTATTTTATTTGTCTAATAAATGAATAGCTCCAAAATGAACAGCTGAAAATAAAAATCCCATAAAAAACAGTGATAAAAGACTTAATTTCAAATTGAAAGTTTTGATCTTACTCTTGATGTTAAGTAAAATTTTCTATTAAAGTTTCACATTATTTGGATTGGTTTATACCGTTGAACTTACAAACGTACAACATCGGCCGTTAAAATAGTCATTTTTTAGACCCTTTAATCACTTGGTAAATGATGTCGAAAAATTAATAAAATTATATTTTCTAAATAGTTTTAATAGCGTAGATCAAGTCTAATGGAGCTGATCATTGAACCGGATGTCCCATCATCGAAAATAACTTACAAGAGCAGAGGCCTCCGTACTTTCGAAAGTACATAAGACATACACTATATATATATATATATATATATATATATATATATATATATATAAAGAGAGAGAAAGAGCTAGGCTACTATACTTTATGATACATACTACACTACTCAATCCGATTGATTCCACTCTCACTATATATTATGATTCACGTCACTCACGTGCCTAGATCTTTATGGTTCCCAACTCTAAGGTTCCTTAGGTCCTCCTTAGACAACTTCTACGCTCTGATACCACCCTAATCTATCACGCCCCGAGACCGCCTATTTGGTTAGTTCAGGCACGTGCATAGATCTCCAAACGGACAAAGTCTCCCCTGTCTACCCAAGGCATACACAAAACCAGTGTATGAATTTCAATGAGAATACAATCATACAACCATGTATAGAGAGGATATCATAGAGCGAGGAATGTAAACTTAACTAAACATTTAAACTATTACATTCATACATCTCACAAATCTTTTTATGATTTGCATTACATTTCCAAAATAAAACCTTTACAAGTTCGCTCCAAAATGAAACACAACCTCTCTCACTATAAAAGGTGAACTATACCCAAGGCCACTATCAAGGGCGCTATACCCTTGCCACGATTCTACGCAGTTGCGCTCAGTGAGGGCTCTGCAAAATAGGGATTGAGAACTAAAAAAAAGTTCCCAGTGGGTTCGGCCTCGATCTGGGCACCTCCAACTAGGTTTAATCAAGGCATAAGTAGATAAATAAGGAAAGCTGTAAACAACTATACCAAGCAAATACAAAGAACACTATACTATACCTCGACAATATGCATCAATGCTATACTCTGTGCAACCCACCTGTCTCATAACCCAATCATCTCGCTGATCTAACGTCGAGCATAACTCACATCACCTGACCCACAGTGACCATCACCAAATTGGGGTCGTCTGGTGGGGAATAAAGCTCAGCCCGTAAACGTGACACTCCAAAGCAACCTCCATGAGCCGATCAGACTAAGTATGATTCCGTCCTCCAATCCAGAGGACTCACCAAATCACAACGACACTAACGAGGAATCCACAATCCCTAGTGCCTAACACATCCACGTGCTCACCATTGTAGCTAACACTCTACATACAAGAGATGTCACTCGATCTATGTTGTCATCACTAGGTTTTGTTCAACTCTATATTATCACCTAGTTTTCATCACATGTTTTCTATGTTCCACATTAACTTTTTAATGCACTATTAGGATTTTTGTCTTTCGAATGACCCAATCCTCATGCATTCCACATTTTGGATTTTTGACTCATGTCACCCAATCCAGACTTGGAAGCATGCCAAAAATCGCGATCACGCCCACAACACTAACCCCACATGCATCAAATATATATATACCGATATATGAACTATTATAGGAACTCAGACATAGAAGGACATTCGTCCATTTCGGAAAGCACAACCCACCTCGTGTCGATGCTAAACGTCGAAGAATCCGAAAAATTCGAATTCCAAGCTCATCTCGACACTCTCCAAACTCTCTAAGGGTAACGAACGCGAAAACGACGATTTTTGCCCATTTCCACCAATCGACCAATCAAACCTCGTCACCTAGGAAATTAAACGTGTTAGACGAGTTTCTAGGATCCTCAATTAGGGATTTACAAGATCAAAAAAAGACAAAAACCCATAATTTTCAAAAACTCTCTTAAAAAGCCTAAATTCCACTTTCTCATAATACACCCTAAAAATCTCAAAGATTTATACAAGAATCAAGTATAGAATCTTGTTGGGTTCTCAAACATCTCGTTTTTAAAAGGTTTAAGCTAAATCCTAACTCAAAAACCATAAACTCCATCTTACCTCTCAAGAAAATTGAGCTCCCAAGCCTCCTCCTCTTCTTCTTCTTCTCCAAGCTTTTTCCTCTCCAAACCCTAGCTAGGATATGGGTTCTAGGGAGAGCAAAAAAGAGAGAGAGAGCTGTCTGTGTGTGTTTGGGTGAGAGAGAGAAGGCCAAGAACCATTAAAACCCCCTCCCATTCACTCCCTAAACCGGCCTGAAATGGGACCAAACTAGTTCAGGCAAACCGATCCGTGGGAGACGGACCGGTCCTTGAAGGAACCTCCCGCAGGGTGCGCTACGGCGGACCGGACCGTCCCTCAAGGTTCGATCCCCGAAGGTTTTTGCCCTGCTGCCTCGCGGGAAAGGTGTAGAGTACCGGGACTTCGTATAGTGCACCGACTCCGCAAGATAGCGTGGTGCGGGGAAATCGCCTGGAGCGTGTTCCATTTGTGTTACAGATGAGTTCGGGTTAATTCGGATCGACGCGGAAGCCTTTGGGTTGAAAAGTGAGTTAGCGGCGTCGAAATTTGGAAGCCCCAGCTTGGATCAGCATTTTCAGGGCATTGCGTACCGGTACCCGAGGTTGGGTACCGGAACGGATTGAGGGATAGCAGACAGAGAGCTTCGGATTGAGGAAATTTTGGGAAAAGTTTTCTAAGTCCCTGGGTACCGGAACTGGACAGTGTGTACCGGTACCTTATGTGAATTTTGGCTTGAGTACCGGAACGTGGATGAGGGTACCGGTACTCAATGATGGATTTATCAGTGATAGCTCTCGGGTTGGGATTCTTGAGCATGGGTACCGGTACGGGAACCCGTGTACCGGTACTCAGCCTCCAGAATTTAGAAATTGTGAGGGTAAATGAGTATTTTCACCTCCCACCTTCCCCTTCGCCTATTTATACGGACCCTCCTCCTCCTCTTTTCCTGTGGGATTCAAGCAGAGAGAGAAAGAGATTGAGAGTGAGCGAGAGGGAGAGGGAGAGCTCGGTTGGAGCTCGCGCGCGCGGACACAGCCAGTCGAGGTGAATACGGTAATTTTTCCGAGTTTCGGATTTTCTCGGCTTTTTGGATTTGGACAGAGGAGTGGATTTTTGAGCTTGGAATGGTTTTTCCCATTTTCCTTTTCTTCCCTATGTTGAGGGGTACAGCCGAGTGTTGCGCGTGCCGCGGAGGAGCGCGCGTGAGGGCCCTGCGCACTGTGCGGAGCCGCGGAGGCAGGCGGGCTGGGCGCGCAGGCGGGTTGACGGAGCGCGGCGGTTTTGACCCGAGTACAGATGGAGACCTTGGTTGAGGCCTTGTGACTGAGCAGAGTGCTCCAGTGTGTTTTTGGGACGCGCGGTGGAGTTGCGTGCGACCGAGAGCCGAGGTGCAGTTTCCGGCGAATTTTGACAGTGAGCGAGTCCGTTCTTCGCCGATTTCTGTGTTGCCTGTGGAAAGCGATCCAGGTGGGTTGGAATTTCTTTAAGATTTATGGAATGCCTTCTAATGCTATTGTATGCACGTCTAGCATGTCTAGCTTAGCTGTTTCTATAGTTGGTAAATCTGATGGTTGCCTAGAAAACTGTAGAAAAACAATCATGAGCCCCACATATTTTTAGCATGATCTAGAGATGATTTGACACTAGACTGCATGGTTAGTTGGCTTTAGGATTGCATCTGAACCGTTTTAAAAATCGTCGGACCTGTTTTAATGGAAACTGAGCTTTGAAAATAGTTTTAAAATACTGAGATCGCCCAGAGGGGTTGAGTAGGTTCAGGATGCATGTGTCCTCGTGCCTGATGGCCGAGTGAATTTTTAGAGCTATGTGGGATGAGCTTCTAGTGTCATGAGAGAGTTTGAGCATTATTCCACTTCGGGGGCGGAAATTTTCGGGCCTCCTGTGTGATAGATTGAGGATTGATCTCCCTGGTTGGGATTGATGAGTTTATTCTAGATCATGGGTCGTGCATTTCAGATTGAGTCGTGGAGGTGGTTCTCCGACTTAGCTATGAGAGTTTGGGCTTTGGCAGATCGAGTCGTGGAGGGTTCCCCGACATAGCCATGGGTTGTGCATTATCAGATCGTGTCGTGAAAGTGGTTCTCCGACTTAGCTATGAGAGTTTGGGCTTTGGCAGATCGAGTCGTGGAGGGTTCCCCGACTTAGCCATGGGTTGTGCATTATCAGATCGTGTCGTGGAGGTGGTTCTCCGACTTAGCTATGAGAATTTGGGCTTTGGCAGATCGAGTCATGGAGGGTTCCCCGACTTAGCCATGGGTTGTGCATTATCAGATCGTGTCGTGGAGGTGGTTCTCCGACTTAGCTATGAGAGTTTGGGCTTTGTTAGATTGAGTCTTGGAGGGTTCTCCGACTGAGTTATGGTTATTTGGGTATTCGAGTTTCCGATCTGTTTGATCGTGGATTATAGCCTGCAGATGCCGCTTATTGAGACAGATGAGACACGCTTTTTCCTCGGTGGGGTCGCTCCCCTCGAGTTGCCGCTCCGGATGCGATGATGATGCGCCTGATGAGGCTGCCGTGCGTGGTACTGTGATAGTCCGATTGGACACCCGTCGTTGATACACGAGGGAACCTAGTTGATACACTAGGGGGCGCAGGCTTGACTGGACCAGATTTGGCAGTCAGTGAGATTTGGGTTGATGTTAGCACCTCGTGAGCGAGTGGATGTATTGCATATTCTTAGTTGAGTTTTCCTTTGAGCATGATGTTGAGACATATTAGCTGTAGTTATTTTTCCAGCTTTCCTATTATCTATCTGCATACCTATCTGTCTTGCCTCCAGTAGACTTAGTGGGCATACCGTGGTCGTTGGTGACGGTACCCACTGGGAACTACCTTCTGCAGTAGTTCTCACACCCGCTGCGATGACAGGTTTCCAGAGGTTGCTGTTCCGGCTTGATTCGCGCGGAGACAGCTGATCGAGGTGAGGACGTGGCCGAGTAGCTCCTTACCCCTTTTTATTTGAGAGTCAGAGGTAGATGTACCCTGTATTTTTATGATTCCACTTTTGTACTGGACAGTCTGAGAGATCCGTGAGGACTGTTTTTATTTTTCATAGCTGGATAGACTATGTATTGAGGATTTATTTATATTCGGATGTTCAGTTTTGATTTCTGTAGCTACTAGTTTTATTTCAGCTCTGATAGATGTTTAGCTATAGATTTGACTTGCAGGGTAGACGCTTCGTCTGTGCGGGGGTTTCCGTACAGACGGCGGATCTGTTGGCGAGCCCGGGTCGCAGTTTCGACCCCGGGGCGTGACAGATTAGGGTGGTATCAGAGCCTAGGTATATAGATCGTTGAGGACTTAGTGACCCTAGGCTATTGGTTGGACAGTAGGATGACTATCGTGAGAGACGTGACTTTAGCGAGAGTCCTGATTGAGTTGTACCTCCCCCAGGGAGTTGGGGTGAGCGATCTTACATGTTTATTCTCTAAAGTGGTTATGTTGGCTGCAGACAACATAATGCTTTAGAAGGGGTAACATGTTTTAGACTTTCGCTTGATTGGGTCGAGAGAGTTTTTGGTCCTAATGTTTGGTTTGTTGCAGTTGTTTTCGATGTCTCCGAGACGTCATGCAGCGACGAGGGCGCTTGTGGCCTTGGATGAGAAGCCCGAACAGCGAAAGGCTGAATGGACAGAGCAAAGTGAGGTCCAAGAGTTACGGGCCCAGGTAGCCCAGATGTTTGAGGCGTTACGACGCCAGGAAGAGAACATGGAGCGCATGATGCACATGCTTGGACAGAGAGCATCCCCTGTGGTATTGCCAGTTGTACCTCCAGCCGCGACATCGTCGACTTCGACCCAGATAGCACCGTGGATGGTACAGGAGCAGCGAGAGTTTACGGATTAATTGTAATACATCAGCCAGTTCCATCCCCCGCAGATTTCGGGGCAGAGTTTGGAGCCTTGGGAGGCCGGGAACTGGATCGCTGCTATGGAAGAGCTATTTGAGAGTTTGTTCCTCCAGAAGAAACATCAGCTGCATTTGGCCACGCACTTTTTGGAGAAGGACGCCGAGATTCGGTTGCGTCGAGTTCGTCCTGTTGGACCACCGGGAGTGCAATTGATGACTTGGAGCGAGTTTTGTGTTTTGCTGCTTGGAGTTTCCTTTCCCGACAATGTGAAGCAGAAACTGGAAGAAAATTTGAGACGCCTGCAGCAAGGGAGTCGATCTCGTCAGGAGTATGTTCGCGAGTTTCTACGATTGTTGAGCAGCGTGCCCCTGTTGCCCAGGATGAGACCCAGAAGGTCGATCTGTTTGAGAGAGGACTGCATAGGATGTCTATCACTTCGTGCATTCCCAGCGAGCACCGACCTTGGATGCAGCGATTGAGCATGCTCGGCGGATTGATCGAGGATCTGTGATCATGTCTGAAAGGAACAAAGCGCCAGGGACCAGCTCCGGAGAGAGAGACGTCCAGTGTCGCCTGATTTTGGAACAGTCGAATGGATCGAGACCCCCGAGGTTGTCACGATTCCAGTCTCAGGGTCGTGGGTCTCAAAGGAGATAGAGGTCGGGAGATTCTCTACAGTCGAGGCACCAGTAGTAGTGTCAGGACGAGAGTGTCATTTGCGGTGGGCCTCATTTGCCGCCGCAGTGTAAGACTACAGACGGGGTCGATGTTTCCTTTTGGACAGTCAGGACATATTCAGGCAGAGTGCCCTAGAACAGTGCTTATGGTACTACCCCTTGTGATGACACCCCCACTACTTCTTCAGGATGAAGGAGCTCCTCCGATTTACCTCCAGACAGATGACAAATAGGGTTCACGATGTCGGGACAGACCGGGTGTCGACCGTCAGCATCGAGCAAATGAGATTGAGTAGCTGGTTAAGGGCGCCTGGTAGCGGATCGCGTCTCACCAGGTGAGGTTTTCTTTATAGTCGCCGGAGTTAGAGCAGGTTTGAGGCCGACACCACTTGCGTATGTTTTAGTGGAGCATTGGCAGCTTCGTACGGGCCAGAGATAGGACTGTTAGCTTGTGTACGTGAGAATCAGGTTCCAGATCACGTATGGCACAGGGATGAGTGTTGCCTGCCCAGTGCAGTTAGGACCTTGGATTTGGTCCATTGATTTGGTTGGTCCTACCTTAGCTCCGAGCTTTAGATGTGGTATGGGATAGGGATTGGTTATCCCAGTTTTACGCTACCATCGATTGTCGAGAGAGGACAGTGACCCTCCGTGGACCTGGTCAGGAGGAGTGTGTTTATAGAGGATGCCAGAGCACGATAGATGTTGAGTCGTGGATGTACCGCTATTCTAGCGATTGTAGAGGAGGTGCCTACGGCGGCACTGGGATTAAAGGATATCTTAATCGTCGAGAGATCCCGGGTGTGAGTTCACCTGAGCTGATGTTGATGCCGCCGGTTAGAGAGATTGAGTTTGAGATTGTGATTGATGTGGTTTTGGAAACCGCGATAGAGTTGCGAAGATACTTTTCTCGATGGGGTCGCTCCCCCTCGAGTGACGCTCCGGAGCTGGTCCTGTTACTTATCTTTCGCAACTTGCCGACGCAGTTCGAGTGGGACCGCCTACGTAATTCCTGACCCAGTGTGGGTATGTGGTTGTAGGTAGGCGCAGACTTGACTGGACCCTATGAGGCAGTCAGATCAATTGGGTAGTTTTAGCACCTCGTGTTCGAGTTGTTGCATATCTTTTCATCTGTACCACCCATTGAGCATTTAGATAGAGGCATGGTAGCTGTAGACTTATTTGCTGCTTTTATTACCATTTATACTTCATTGTTATCTTTATGCCTCTAGTAGACTTAGTGGGCAGACCGTTGGACTTGGAGACGGTACCCACTGAGAACTACTGTAGGATGTAGTTCTCACACCCTCTGTCGGTGACAGTTTTGCAGAGGCATGTTCACCAGTTCCTACCCCTACTGTTGCTGCTTCTTGTGGAGGAAAATAAAATGAAAAATGAAATACCTCCTATTATCTCACCTCTTATTCATGAGTTTAAAGATGTGATTCCGGAAGAGATTCCACCCGGTCTTCCACCTATGCGGGAGATCCAACATTGCATTGACCTAGTGCCGGGCGCCGCTATACCTAATAAGGCAGCCTATCAAATGAATCCAAAGGAAAATAAGGAACTACAACGACAAGTTGAAGAGCTTATTCGCAAAGACTTGGTGCGAGAGAGTATGAGCTCGTGCGCAGTGCCGTCATTATTGGTTCCAAAGAAAGATGGCTCTTGGCGCATGTGTGTGGATAGTAGGGAGATCAACAAAATCACTATTAAGTACCGCTTTCCTATTCCGCGACTCGACGATCTTCTTGACCAACTTCATGGTGCCTCGGTTTTCTCCAAAGTTGATCTAAGGAGAGGCTACCATCAAATCCGTATACGCCCTGGTGATGAATGGAAAACGGCGTTCAAGACGCGTGATGGTCTCTACGAGTGGATGGTCATGCCATTCGGCCTCTCAAATGCTCCAAGCACTTTTATGCGGCTTATGAACCATGTATTCAAACCCTTTATTGGCAAGTTTCTTGTTGTTTATTTTGATAATATTTTGATCTACATTACCAACATTGAGGAGCATATAGCACATCTTCGACAAGTATTTCAATTTCTACGAGAGCAAAAGCTATTCGCCAACTTAAAGAAATGCGAATTTGTGACAAATAGCTTAATTTTTTTGGGCTATGTTGTCTCGGCCGAAGGTATCAAGATGGATCCAGCAAAGGTTGAGGCCATTGTTACGTGGCCCGAACCTACTTCACTTCATGACATTCGAAGCTTTCATGGCCTTGCTTCTTTCTATCGGCGTTTCATCAAAGGCTTTAGCACCATCATCACCCCTATCACTGATTGCTTGAAAGGAGGATCTTTCAAATGGACGGATAATGCAAAGAAGAGTTTTGAGCTTCTCAAAACAAAGATGATAGAAGCTCCTCTTCTCACGCTCCCTGACTTCAACAAAGTGTTCGAGATAGAGTGCGACGCCTCAAATGTTGGAATCAGCGCAGTTCTTAGCCAAGAAGGTAAACCTCTCGCCTTCTTTAGTGAAAAGTTGAATAATTCTCGACAAAATTATTCTACTTATGAAAAAGAGTTTTATGCTATTGTTCGAGCTTTGGAGCATTGGCGCCACTATCTTATTTCTAAAGAGTTTGTTCTATTCTCCGATCATGAGGCCTTAAAGTATATTCATGGCAAGCACAAACTCAACCGGAGGCATGCTAAATGGGTAGAGTTTTTACAAGCTTACACTTTTCATATTAAACATAAGGCGGGTAAGCAAAATAAAGTGGCAGATGCTTTGAGTCGAAGATATGCTTTACTTTCAACCATGCAAGTGCAAGTTTTAGGCTTTGAGGTGCTCAAGGAGCTTTATGAGGATGATTCATATTTTGGCAAAATGTGGAAAGAGTGTTCTAATGGGTCTTACAACAACTTTATTCTCCACGATGGCTATCTTTTCAAAGGCAACCTTCTATGTATTCCTCAATGTTCCCTACGTCATTTTATTATAAAGGAAGCTCACGAAGGAGGACTTAGTGGCCACTTTGGGAGAGACAAGACAGTAGTTCTATTACAAGAGCATTTTTATTTGCCACACTTATATAAAGATGTTTCTAACTATATTGCAAGGTGCAGAATGTGTCATATTGCTAAGAGCCATGTTCAAAATACCGGTCTATACACTCCTTTGCTAGTTCCAAATGCACCCTGGGAGGATGTGAGTCTTGACTTTGTTTTAGGTCTACCGCGGACTCAACGGCACAAGGACTATGGTGGTCGTTGATCGATTCTCTAAAATGGCACATTTTGTTCCATGTACGAAAACAATGGATGCTACTCTCATCGCCGACCTCTACTTCCGAGAGATTGTTAAGCACCATGGCATCCTAAAGACAATCACATCCGACCGAGATCCAAAGTTTGTCGGTCATTTTTGGCGTACTCTATGGAGGAAGTTGGGCACTACTCTCCAATTTAGCTATTCTCATCATCCCCAAACCGATGGTCAAACTGAGGCTGTCAATCGAAGTTTGGGTAATCTTCTACGAAGTTTAGTGGGGAAGAATATTCGACAATGGGATCAAGTTTTGCCGCAAGCGGAATTTGCATACAACCGGTCTTCTAGCCAAACAACAGGTGCAAGCCCATTTCCAGTGGTCTATGGTCGCAATCCCATTAGCCCACTTGACCTTTCTCCCCTTCCTACTACTCATTCTTTTAGCAGTGATGCCGATGAACAAGCCAAGCACATTAAGCAACTCCACGAGCAAGTTCGAGCTCGCATCATTAAGCACAATGAGAAGTATCAAAAGGCGGCTAACAAACATCGTAAACCGGCGGCATTCAAAGAGGGTGATTTAGTGTGGGTGCATCTTCGCAAAGAGCGCTTTCCACAAGGCCGACATGGCAAGCTTAAACCGAGAGCAGATGGACCATTCAAGGTATTAAAAAGAATCGGTGAGAATGCCTACAAGATCGAGTTGCCCGGCGAGTACAATGTTTCGGCGACTTTCAATGTTGCGGATCTTTCACCGTATTATACCGAACTTGAGGACAAGTTCTTTTCAACTGGGGGAGAATGACACCGTCCTTGGAATTGATGGATGAAGCCATTACTCACTTAATAAATGCTAGTTTAGTTTTTCTATAAATTGTCTTTTCGTTTTTCTATAAAATTAATGTGTCTTTTAGTATTCCTAAAATGTCTTTTAGTATTTCTAAAAAGTGTCTTTTAGGTTTTTTTATAAAATTTATGAGTGAGTTAATGTATTGGGAAGTTGAAAGGTCTTTTGAGAGACTATATATATGTAATAACTTACGTTGAAAGAAACAAGTTGAGTTGAATTTTCTACTTTCATTTGAGAAGAAAGATTTCTTCTTATTTTGCTCCTATCTCCTAGATGGATTTTCTGTGAGAGAAGAGTGTAACTTGATCGCTACAGTCGGTGGAGTCCTTGCGGTGGTAAGTGTTACTCGATCATTGTGTTGGTGGATTCCGCGCAGTGGTGAGTGTGCTCGAGTTCGACATGGTGGATTCTACGGCGGGCCGAGTGTTTATCGGTTCGTTTTTGTCCTATCTCCGTGCCCCTCTAAGTTCTGATGTCATTTGCCATCCATTTGTTTTTTATGATGGAGCTTCCAAATCGACAATCAACACCGTTGAACATGATCTAGGCCACTGGAAGTATCTAAAAATTAAATTTCAAATCTTTTCGACATTATTGACCTAATGATCAAAGGGTTACAAAATTTATAATTTTAATGGTAGATTTGAATCTTTTGCTTGTTTAACGGTGTAAAGAAATCTAAATTAATTGAATTTTGGTTAGAAAATTCTTTAAACTATTTAAAACAAGACATATACTCTCGATCTAGATTAAAAAACTCATCTCATCACTTTTTGAAGGATATTCATTTTCAGCAGTTCATTGTTGTGTCCACTTGATGGATAAGAAAAGAATATCGAAAAAGCATGAAATTTAATTTTCAGATAGTTTAAATGGTTTAGATCATATTTAACGGTGCCTATCGTCATATTAGAAACTCCATCATCAAAAACAAATAGGTGGCAACGGAGCCCATTTATTATCGATAGTATTCCAGCCTAGTTCTATATGTATATATATATATATATATATATATATATATATATATATATATATATATATATATATATAGAACTAGGCTTTTGTGCTTTTAGAACCACGGAGGCCTCCGTGCTCCCAAGTTGTTTTCAATGTTGGGACTTCCGAATTGACGATCGGCTCCGTTAAACTTGATCTTGAGTATTTAAAATGTCTAGAAAATAAATTTTGTAACTTTTTTATATCATTTGCCTAGTGATCAAAGAGGCTCAAAATCACAATTTTAATAGTTGTGCCGGGCCGTTTGCAAGTTTAACGGTGTAGAAATATTCAAATCACGTAAAATTTTGATAGAAAAATCTTTATACTATATAAAACAAGATCAATATCTTTGATCTAAAATTTTAGTATCATATCAGCACATTTTGTGAGATTTTTATTTTCAGCCGTTGATTTTGAGCCCTTTCGATTACTAAGTAAATGATACTGAAAAATCGCAAAATTTATTTTCTAGATACTTCAAATATTATAGATCAAGTCTAACGGAGCCGATCGTCCATTCGGAAATCTCAACATCGAAAACAACTTGGGAGTACGGAGGCATCTGTGCTTCTAAAAGCACACAAGTCCTACTCTATATATATATATAGTTAGGCTCCTATACTATCTATAGTACCGGAGCTCCGGTACTATAGTCTCGTTTTCGATCTTGGGGTGTTCAAATCAACGATCCACACCGTAAATATGATATAGGGTTTATGAAGTTCTTAGGAATAAAATTTTAATTTTTTTCAACATCGTTTACTTAGTAAGTAAATCATGTCAAAATTAACAGTAAAAATTGAACAATCTTTAAAATTTGAGGATAGGACTTTTGAATCCAAGATCAAGAATGCTGATCTTGATTTAAATAGTTTAAAGTATTTTCTATCAAAATTTGAATAAATTTATATTCTTCTACATCGTTAAACTACAAACTCGTCATAGTGGCCATTGAAAATTAACAATTTTAAAATGGTTTGATCATAAAGTAAACTATGTCGAAAAAATATAAAAAAAAAAATTCTAAAAATTTTAAATACCTTAGATCAGTTTTAACTGTGGGGATCGTTAATTTGAATACCCTAAGATTGAAAACGAGACTATAGTACCGGAGCTCCAGTACTATAGATAGTATAGGAGCCTAGCTCTATATATATATAATTGAACTCCTATACTTTTAAAAGTACCAAGTCATTAGTGTTTGTAGGTTTTTAGCCCTTGGATGAAATGATGTATGGTTAGGATGATAGTGGGCCCCTTGGGTTTAGTGGGTGACAAGGATTTAAGTATCCATCGGCACGGGCCGTATCCACCGTGCCGTACCGTACCAACAAGATACTGGCACGATACAGCCCCCGTGCTGATGGCACAGTTCAAAACCCTTTTTTCTTAAAATTACTAAGTAATTTTCTTATTAAAATTCAAAATATTTGATAAAGATACATAATAAGCAATTAAAAAAAATTGTTGCTAAAGAAAATAAATATTTCATGCCATTATGTGTCAGCACGCATGTATTTTTTGTGACCGGAACTCATCGGCACGGCTCGACACGCACCGTGTCATACCGTGCCAGCAAATTTTCGGCACAACTCCATGCCACGACACTTAAATCCTTGGTGGGTGGTTGGTAGAATAGCATGATCTAAGGGGTGAAATTAGTCAAAGGGATAGATCTAACGGTAGAAAACTTACAAGCACCAATTACTTTGTGCCTTTAAAAGCATAGTAGACGGACTATATATATATATATATATATATATATATATATATATATATATATATATATATATATATATATATATATATATATAATGAGCTTGAATGGTTTTAAAAGCACCAAGGCCTTGGTGCTTTTAAGTTTTTGGCCCTTGAATCAATCCTTTTCGCCATTGGATCTATAGTCAACAATGATGGCTCATGGTGGCCCCGATTGTGCATGATCCAAGGGCCAAAAGAGTTGATCCAAGGGCTAATAAAGTTAATAACACCAGAGGGTTGGTGCTTTTAAAAGCGCCCCAACTAGACATCTAAATAGACTAGAGAAAGAGAAGAGAGAATCGGGGCAGGGAGGAGAAAGAGTACCCTGTAAGCTGCACTTTGAGGCACCCGCGCTAATGGATGTGGGAACTCATTAGTTGGCCTGCCTATAAGTATGGGCAGTTAGAAAGTGCAACATCATATCAAATTTAAGAAATTTATAGTGCTGATTTTGGATTATAAACGGCATAATTGACGCAGAGAAGGCAGGCCAAACTCAAGTTAGCAGGTTTGAAATATTATGTAATCAGTAATCACCCTTGTTGCACAAATAAACTCAATTTTTAATCTATAATCCTAGAGTGTAGGCACGTTGAGGAGGTTACTAGGATAAGTCCAATGTACCTACAAGGCAAGCGTCACTCATATCACACAGCCAATAACCAAACAACCTCACTATAACTGTCAAAACATGATTAAGATATCTGTGCAAATCAAAATATTTGCGAAATTAGAATTGACTGATTTCCAGCATAACCTTTCCAGGACGTTGAGAGTTATTTCAATTACCATACATATCATCCTGTGCACGCTACTAAATCTGCTCGCAGGCATAATATGACTATCTGAGGAATCAGTTGCCCTTTGTTTTCCTTAATTCTATCTCTATCATGGGCAGAAGGCATAAAATGAAACTGCTAAACTCAGCTAAGGGCTTGTGTGAAGGGAAATAAGATCAAAAGGAAAAAGCATTGATCCTTCTGTTCCAAACGTTTTGAAAATGTCACTATTGACCTTAAAAGTAATTGTTATAAATAAAGAAGGTTCACCAACTTGAACTCAATTTTATTTGGTGCCTCCACAAACTCAGCATCATTAAAACACTCACCATCATTATAAGCAAAATCTAATAGATTTCACAAGTCACAACACAAGCAGCAACCAAACAGTCTCAATATATTAGTCCAGAAATCCAGAATATCTTCCTGAATGATCTTTTAAACCTTATGTTAACTTTCTAGAGTCATGTAAAATCATAAAAGAGTAAAGAGAATCAAGTGAAGAAGTGCAGAATCGTAAAAGAATACAACTTTGGGACAAAAGAAAGCAAATTCATACTGGTTTTGATCTTTGAGCCACATATTCAATCTATCACATAAGAGGGGAACAAGATTGACACTATTTAGTTAGCAGACTTTATATTACTGGTTAAACATCATTAAAAACATCATTAAAATAAACTAAGGGCAGCTTGCAGCATCTAGAGAGTAATAAAACTGAACGTGAATGATTAGAAAAAATCAAAATTGATGTTACTTAGTTTGGCATTGATGAAACTTACGTCCATGGCATTGTAAAGAAGATGTGAAGAGGTACCCCGAGAGCTTCAGCGACATGTGCATGTCCTGCAAGCATGATTACAAATCAGGACAACCGAAAAGTAGTCTGATGAATTGTAAGTATTGCTTATGAAGAGGTAGAATTGTTCTTAAAAATATTCCATGTTATTACAGCACGTGGTTATCCCAAATTAAAGCATATCAGTGACTATCATCAAATGATACAGCATTAATTCTGTTTTGAGCATTTCTCCCAAACACTAAAAGTCCAGCCATCTTAATTTGATTTAGATATGGATACTTCTAGGGGAGAAGGCAATATTTACAGAGAGGGGGCCAAGCATATTAAAAAAGGCTAGCCTGCGATGCACAGATACTTCACTTTATTTGCCATGTCCATATCCAGTACGTATCAGATACTGACACTCGGGCGATACACGACCCATACGCGTTGGATACTTACTGAAAGTATCCAAAACTTCTTAAAATCAAGTAAATACCAGATATTTGAAGGATATTTGATGGATACGTGAAGATAGTTAGAAGATAGGGGCAAAGCTATTTTGGTGCTAATTGAGGATGAAATCATTCTCAAGCAGACTAGATCCAAAAGATTTGTTATATGAGTTATCTCACTTCTGCATTGGGATGACATTTGCCCCATGAATTCATGGTTATTAAAAACTAAAGATTATCATTGGTATGATTAATTTTGTTTCTTGATGAACAAAAGTAAACTATATCTGTAACTATACACAAGTTAATTAGTTTGCCACTTTACATAAACTAATTGTGAAATAATATGAAACAACCATTATTCTCCAAAAGCTTAAACTGATAAAGAACAATGTTTTTATGCTTTTATATTTAACACTCCCCCTCAAGCCTGGACTCGAGACTTTTTTATGAGCCCATGATGTGGACTCGAATTAAATGGGAGGAAATCAATTATGCTAGGAGTCTGGCGTGACTCAAACTCAGGACATCCTATTCTAATACCATGTTAAATAATGTGAAACAACTGTTATTCTAAGTCACCTCGTGATAAAGTAGTTACCTATGGCGATACTACGCCACTGATCCCCCTCCCTCACTAATCTAACCAAAAGATTAGAATCTAAGACACCAACTGGTGATTGAAGATGTCTCAGATACCAGGGATGTGCCCAAAAGCTTAAACTGCTAGAGAACGGTGTTTTTAATATTTATATTCATGTCACGGGGTCAGCTTTTTCGCCTTAAAATTACCCCATGCGGCGCTCAAGTGTCGCACACCCGAGCCAGCCTTCCCGAGTCCGCTTGCCACGGACACGCCCTCGAACTTAAACAGCGGGATCCAAACTCAAGCATTAACCAAGCATGCTCCTCCACGAGCCTGACTGCCCGGTGCCGCGCCTTACGTCGAACCCTTTGTCGAACTCCGCGAGTTCCGAACAAACAACCCCGCCACCGAGGCTGGCCTTCAAGCCGAGTATATTCCGCCTAGCCGGACAAACTCTCCTCAAGAGTGCTGCATAACCGAATGCCCCTTTGCCTCCGAAGCAAACATCCAGGACAATACAAGTTCTCACAACTTAGTCCATTTGAATGGGCCCGAGCGAGCTGCCCTTGCGCGTTCCGCTCGTCTGCTTAACCGAGCGACCTGTCCCGCGCATCTCGCCCGTCCGCCAGCCCATTGCCTTGCCAAGGCGCCGCGCGCCCTGCAATTCCCACGACAGGATCCATAGTCAGGTCGGGCATGTCCCGTTCCGCCGGCCACCTAGTTCCGTCATCGCTCCCGATTCGGTCCAAGGTCCGCTTCCCGAATACCCCACACTACTTGTCCCCGCGTGTGTTCCCTTCGCAAGGGTTTGCCAACCTAGCGACATTCTCCCCGCGTCGCCAACCCCCTGGCACCTCCATTGCACGACCATGCTTGGCCGCCAACACACTCGGCCCAGCATCCAAGGTTGCTTGACGGATGTCGCTCACAATCGAATCAGCCTCGCTCCGCTTCGCTAGCCATTCGGCACCTCCATTGCCCGGCCATGCCTGGCCGCCAACACCCTCGGTCCTCACCATGGCTCACTTCACGAAAACCAGCATCGATTGTCTCTTTTTACTTCGTGGGCCGCGCCGCACGAATCCCCGCTCGGCACCGCTGCCTTTGCGAGCCTTGTCCATTACGGCGGACCGACCGTTCCTTCGCCTCGCAAACTTCGTAGGCCTCGCACCTCACGAATCCCCGCTTGGCACATACATGCCTTCGCAAGCCTTGTCCATTGAGGCGGACCAACCTTCGCAAGACTGTCCCTCATCCGCTCGTTCGCTCCGCTACAGAGATCCGAAACGGCATAAGGTAGTGCAAGCGAACCGAGAGGCAAAACCTCTGGGCCAACCCCGCTCCGTAATGCCGTCGACCTCGTGTCTTTGGCATTACCCTAAGCCCGTGTGCTCAACGACCATCAAATCCCGCTCACACGAACTTAGGCTTGGCGACTCCGCTCGCCAAGGGATGGCCTATGTCCTATAGGCCAACGGGGGAGTCGGGGCCACTTCGCAAGTGTCCAACCCCTCCTCAATATAACCCACGAGGCATCCACCCCTTTGGCACCCCGGGGGTACAAAGGTGCTCACCGAGGGGTACGTTTTGAAACCCCGCATGCGGCACCATTTTCATGGTCATGGCATGGGCCATTGCTAGGGAATTGCCTCCGTTGGTTCGCCCGCGGCTCAACCCTGACGGATTGTCCCAACTTCGCAAACCCGAACTCTGTCAACCCAAATGCCTACCAAATGTCATCCAAAAGTGGCCCCCAAGGATGTCACGGTCGAACCAACGCGATCGACACGTGACAATTCAACACTCCCCCTCACATCTGGGCTCGAGTACTACTGGCACTAGATGGTCGACGTTCATCCTTTGGCTTGAGTTGCCTCTCCGCCTTAATCGCAAGCTTGTAGACGTCGTTGTATGTCCAATAAGGTTGAAGGTCGACGATGTTGAAAATCTCACGACGAAGCCCACCAAGGTAACGAGCGATGGTTTGCTCTTCCGGTTCATAAATGCCGCATTGCATCATAAGATGATCAAACTCTTCCGAGTACTCCTCGACGGAGCGATTCTCTTGTTTCAGGCGGTGAAACTTGAGAAAAGCATCTTGCATATAGTGTTCTGGTAAAAACTTCTTCTTGAGTTCTTTCTTCATTTTCTCCCAAGTTTGTATTTTTGATTTTCCTTCGCGAGCTCGTCGAACTTTGAGTTGCTCCCACCAAATAGATGCATGCTTTTTAAGCTTGATAGCCACAAGCTTTACTTTGTAGTGCTCGGGTACATCTTCATATTCAAAGACCCGCTCCACCGTATGAAGCCAATCAATGAACTCGTCGTGTTGCATCCTTCCTTCAAACTCTGGGATATTTACTTTGATGCCGAGGTCCCGGCGGAACTCTTGGTTCCTCCGAGGTTGTCGATGTAGAGAACCTTCCTCACTAGGCGCCCGTCTACGAGCGTTATGAAAAGGGTTGATATTCTCCTCGTCTTCTTGCTCTAAACCATGACGAGAATTGTCATGTTCCAAACCTTCAAAGCGAACAAGTCGCACTTGTCTCCGCAAGTCATCTTCCCTCTCAACATCCTGCAAATCAAGCTCACGCGTTGGGGCATCCTCCACGCATGGACCACGCCTATGGTTGTTAGCCATCTTGAGCCAAGGCTCTGATACCAATCTGACGCCGAAACTTAGAGGGGATGCGGAGATAGGACAAAAATGACCCGATAAACACTCGGCCTACCGTAGAATCCACCACGTCGAACTCGAGCACACTCACCACTGCGCGGAATCCACCAACGCAATGATCGAGTAACACTTGCCACCGCAAGGACTCCACCAACTGCAGCGATCAAGCAACACTCTTCTCTCACAGAAAATCCATCTAGGAGATAGGAGCAAAATAAGAAGAAATCCTTCTTCTCAAATGAAAGTAGAAAATTCAACTCAACTTAACTTGTTTCTTTCAACATAAGTTATTACATATATATAGTCTCTCAAAAGACCTTTCAACTTCCCAATACATTAACTCACTCATAAATTTTATAGAAAAACGAAAAGACAATTTATAGAAAAACTAAACTAGCATTTATTAAGTGAGTAATGGCTTCATCCATCAATTCCAAGGACGGTGTCACATATGGTCCTAGCAGCAACCACATGGGACTCACGGGTCGGAAATACGACCACTTTTTCGAAAAAGAACACCCTTTTGCAGTGGATCAGACCGCTGGTGTACAGGAAATGCTCTTGAGCTATAGCGATCGATGCAAAATGCTCAATGGCCAACCGTCGACAAATAGCCAAGAAAGAATCTATAAGGAATCACTGACCGAATCCAACAAGTCATATCACAAGGCCTCAATATGTCACTGACCAATCAAATTCACTATTCCCGAAGGAATGTCACAGTGTCACCGACCTATCAGATCTATATAACTCGAACATCATGCAATAGATACGAGATGTCATAAATGAAGTCACTAAATCATGCTATGTCTCAAGATCATGTGCTATAATCATGTCGGAGGAACTCTAACAAATCACAAAATACCGCTCTACATGTAGGTCACTATGCAAATAGGAGAATAGAGCAGACAGAAACGAAGTGAGTGGTGCTCAAGTGCTCAACATGCAATGTGTCTAATCAAGAAAAGAAACACGGAGGAAGGAATGTCACCGAGCAGGCACCACTGAACCAACTTCGGATCGAAGTTTCCACCTAAGATCCGATGAAGAACCTAGCACCAATAGCGCTCCAACAAGTCACCTGCACCTACAAAAGGTTCTACGGAAAACACATATCAACCGACACTAAAAGTCACTCTAAACCACGTAGGAGTCATTCGACTCACCCCGAGCACTATTCGGGCCATCGATACCTTTTACCGATTCCGGAACCCGCCGAAAATTCCCGACAACCCACTGGAACACAGCCGAAACCCATGCAGTGTCCCGGAGGGTTCCAACGCTCAACAAACACCACCGGCTGCCTTGAGAGTTGAGACACACATATTTGGGTGTTCGGGCAGCAACACACGACAAGAACGCGAACAAGTGTGATGACCTGGATCTCAGCAGAGCTTCTGCAGTGGGTTTGGGAGCTTCTGGGGGCCTGTACTGTGTGTTGGAGGTGTTAGTGCACCAATTGGACACAAGTGGCGGACTTCGGGCTTAAATGGATCACGTGGGTGATCGGTTGACTCCGTCGGATCTTTAGAAGTGGTTTCGCGCGAAACGGATATTAAAATAGGGCTCAGCGCGAAGTTTGGACAAAAGAATACCTTTCCGGGTGCCTTCGGCAAATTTTGGAGTTAGAATTTGGCAAATCGGACAACGGATTTGGATTCAGCGCGCGAAAACGATGAAATTGGGCTACTTACTTGATTTTTGCGCCACTGGTTACTGTTCACGCCGGAACAGTAACTCCGGCAGCCGGCGGGCAGCGGCGGACGGGCTCGGGCAGGCGGCGGAGCGGCCGCGGGCAGCGCGCGGGCAGGCGCGCGGTGCACGGGAGCGCGTGGGACACGTGGCAGCTTGCGGTAGGGTCGGTTCAGTGGGCGCGGTTCACGGAGCAGCCAGGCGTGGTGCATGGACCGGCGGGACACGTGGCGGATTCCGGTTGGCGGGCTCACACAGGCGGGGACCACGGAGTGCGGGGATGCCTCGGAACAGTGCATGGCAGGGGCGCGCCAGGCGGCGCGCCAGGGTTGGTCGGGGGGCGGTAGTGCGGGCCAGGTGGCGCCCTGTGATTCGCGGGCGCCACCTACCCGCGTTGACCAGGAGTGGCCGCGCGGCGCCACGCGTGCGGCGGGAAAGGCTGTTGCCTGTTCGGGGCGACGTGGCACTCTCCGGGCGTTCCGGGCGTTCGTCGCGGCCCGGCCCGTGGGGCTTTCGGGCGCCCGAAAGTGGACATGCGCCCGAAAGTTGGGACAAATCCGGAATTCTTGGATTTGTCATTTTGGGCCTATAAATAGAGCCCGAATTTCTCCCTGGAACTCTTTTCCTGCTCCTCATCTCTCTGTGCAACCTTCACGAGATCTCTTCCTCTTCCTGTGGCGATTCCATCTGCAGATTCCAGGATTTTTCTGCGGCACGCATCCCGAGGTTTTCACTTTTACGGCGCGGCGCGACGCTCGTTCGTTTGTGATCTTCTTCGTCGCGTTTTGGTGCGAGGACTCCCCCGGCTTGCTCCGACCTCCGATTGAGGCGATTTTTGCGCCGTTGGACTCACGACAGGTAGGGCTTCGATCTTCGTGTTTTGAGCTCCCCCTCATTTCGAATTTATCTTGGAGTTTCCCGAGCTTCCATTTGACCCTTTTTCTTGGGCGGAGTTTTGGACAACGCTGTGGTATTTCGGCCATATCTTCGCGTACAGACATCGGATTAGGGCGTTTCAAGAGGCGTTTTGCATCTACACATCACGAGGAATATCCCCAAATTTTCTTGGAATTTTCTGAATTTTTCCTGAAGGTGAAAAGTTTCTGATTACAGAACCTTGTGATTCAGATTTTGTGATTGGTTTATTTCGGGGTGGTTCCCTTGTCGGATTTGTTTCTCAGTGTAGGAAACTCGGATTTGAGCGTGCAGGTACTCGTTTCGACGGGTTCGTCGCAAGGATCGTGACAGTATTTTTCTTGGAATTTTTCGGGCACTTCTCGCAGGTAAAAACAGGGCATCTTTGGACTGTTAGCGTTGGGACAGCATGTGTTGAGTTTAATTGTATGTTTTGGGGTAATTCTTGTACAGTGATCGCGGCGGTTAGCTGTTTGGGCGGGAGCACTTTTGGACTTGGAATTAGCGATCGAGGTGGGTGGTTGTTATACTCCTCATTTTCTGGCATACCCCTAGGAATATTGGAGAGATCCCCCCATTGGGTACATTGAATGATCAATTATGGACATGCATGCTTAAAGTAAATAATTGTGAGCCTATCAAATGAAAATTACTATTGTGGAACTCTGATAGTGGTTGGGGGTTATACATGTTTGTATGGATATAGTTTTGGCACTTAACCTTGCATGTGGAATTTACTTTTATGCTGGGATAAAATGAAATGTCTTGTGGGAGGGTACCACTTGAGGATCTTTTGGGACATGCATAGGTGGATGATTTAGGTGAGGGAAAGTTGTGGATTTTAAACATGTGTGGTTGGATAATGATTTAGCATGATGGTTATATCTATGCGGAGCTATTAATTGATACACATGTGGAGCCATTATTTGTCGCACTTTCTTTATCTTTCATGAGGACATATGCATGCTTGTTTGGACATCTAGGTAGGCCATCTTTTATCGCTGCACTTTCATGCTGGAACTTGACTTAGGAGAAACCTTGTTTGTTTCTTTTCTCCTTTTGTTAGTCGGTGGTATTTGTTGCTCGGGTTTGAGCAGGGGTTTGGGATAGTGTAGCCGGGGCCTGGATTATGGATTATGGGTTTTGGCGGCGACCGCGGATATTGGGCGGTTGACCGGATGTCGGTTATAGGACATCGGTGATAGGGCATGATTATGGATTAGAGGGTGTTGTGGCAACCGCGGATAGTAGGCGGTTGACCAGATGTCGGATGTGGGACATGTTTGTGATTTTGGGGTATTGCGGCATTCGCGGATATTGGGCGATTGACCGGATGGTTACTTTCGCATCTGATTGGGAATCAGTTTTCTTTTAGTGGAGGGTTGTGTTCCACTGGGACTTTTTAGTTGTGATCCAGTCCTGCTTTTGTTACTTATCACACCGGCGCGGTTATTGCCCGGTGATGCTTTCCTCGTGTGGGTCGCTCCCCTCGAGATCCCCTCCGGAGGCCGGGGCCAGACAGTTATTGACAGTTTTGCTATCACATCGGCGCGGCTTATTTGCCCGATGATGAGGGCGGCAGCAGGAGTTTTGCTATCACATCGGCGCGGCTTACTTGCCCGATGATGAGGGCGGTACAGATTGGGTTTATCTGGGACGGTTGGTTACTGTTGCATACGATTGTTCCAGTCTAGGACTGCATTTTTAGAGGCATAGTAGTGGTAGTTTTTCCTTTGCAGTAGTCTTTTACTTACCACTCTTCTTCTCCTTTTTGCCTCTGGTAGACCTAGTGGGTGTGTTCAGGGCGTGAGGCTTTACCCACTAGGGGAGGCTACTGGTTCACTAGTAGTTCTCACCCCCATTCTTCTTTTTCTTTTCTTCTCCTTTGTTTTGCAGAGCCTTCTGCGGGCGCTGCTGGACAAACAGCGGCGGGTCGAGGAGAGAGGACGGCTGAGTAGCTAGACAGTGGGCCCGACAGTGAGTAGCTAGACTGGTACCTCTTATGTATCCTATCTCAGACGGTTATACTTTTACTTTTGGGGTCTGGCTTTAGCCAGCTAGTTGTATATTGGTGGTGAGCTGGGAGAGAGACCTGTACTTTATTTTACAGTCATTTTGTATTTTTACTTCCAGTTCAGTCTGAGATGTAGTATTTTCAGTTCAGCTCTGTTTTATTGCTCTATTATTGTATCTGTTTTATTTGAGCAGGTTACCGGCGCTTCGTGTATGCGGAAAATTCCGTGTGCACGGCGGATCTGTAGACGAGCCCGAGTTCTGGTTTACACTCGGGGCGTGACAACAAGTGTGATTAACGTTTCCCAAAGATGCCATTTTCGGCTCCGAAACTCACCACGAACCTATCCACTGCCTCTAGACACACGAGGAAGCGAGGATGACCAGCCAGCAAGGCTCCACGACAGACACAAAGCGTTCCAGTTGACAGAAACTGAATTCCGAAACAGAACCACGATCGGACGACCGATTTGGCAGATAATCATGCCGAAATCCCAAATAAACACCACAACCGTCCACAAACCTAGGACAACTAGTCCAGAGGTCACGGACTGCTCGTACACGCTGCCCGAGGCAGCACACGTGCAACATTTGCATAAAAACCTCTTAACGTACTCTAAAAGGCAAGATTAATACCTAATAATATAGTATTTAAGCATTTTACCGAATTTCCTGCGCTTCGGAACCCAACAAACACCACAGCCCGACAGGTCTCGATGTTCTGAAGACGATGCTCACTGTCTGGAGTGCAAACGGGCACCGAGGGGCGCGTCGAGGCAACCCTTCAATTTTCGAAGCCCCGGGAGCGACGTAGCCCAAACAGCAAATCTGAGGCGACTCAGTTGGCAACGTTAATGAGCACGGCGACCAACGCACCCACAGGAAGGACGTGCTCCCTTGTAGCAAGGTCACTGGCGGCTGAGGTGGCCGGAACAGGAAGCGCGGCCACCCCTAAGCTCCAACTCGGGTAACCAGAGCAGAGGAGGGGGTAGGTCCACGGGCTCGGCGGGGCGCGGGCCTGGCAAAACGCGGGCTCGACAGGGCGCGGGCCTGGCAGAACGCGGACCGGCTGGGGCGCAGGCCGAGCAAGGCGCTGGCCGGCGGTGCAGTTGCAGCGTGCGGGCGGGGCAGCGCACGAGCTGGGCCCCATCCAGCCCGCGCGCAGGGGCGCAGGAGCGGCTGCACACGATCGCAGCGCTGGCTCCACGCGCGGCGCATGCGGGCAGAGGGAAGCGGGCGCCCGGTCCAGGTAGTGGGTTCCCTAGGTGGTCTGTCCAAGGGAGTCTCCCGCGTGGTCAGCAAAAGCGGAGCGATTCCCACGCGCGGCGCGCGTGTGCCGGTGCGCGGTGGCTGAGCTGCGATACAGGGCGCCCGGAAGCACAGGGAGGAGGAAGAGCCCGAAAAGCTTCTTCTCCGGCTCGGATTTCGAGGTGCGGATGCGGCGTACGGACGGGGAAGAGAAGGCTTGCGGCTGAGGGGAGGAAGAAGAAGGGATTAAAAAGGTTAATTAGGGTTAAAGAAGCTCTAATTTCACATGTACCCCCCCCCCTTTTGGAACATTTGGTTAAATTACCACCGTGTCCCCGAACCTGATATTTAACTTGATTTGATCCCTCATTTCAAATTTTTTATTCAAGTTCCTCGAAATGCGTGCATGACGCCAGCTCGTCCCTCCTACGTCCAATTTCACGAATTCCAACACGATCGCATCGACTTATCCGAATTTACCGAAATCCAATTTTTCAGTCCGATTTTCTTGTAAAACGTGTATATCCGGGTATCGGATTTGAGATCCGATCGCACCACCGCTTTTAGTTCGACGACTCCGTCATAGTGACTATTTTCTTTTCCGAAAATCTCACCAGATTAATTAATTGGTCGATTTACGAGAAAAACTCAAATTTTGCGGTTTTCCGTCAAGAATTATTTTTCTCACGCTTTTTCGTGCAATCAGCACAGCGAATTCAAAAATGGACTTGACCACTCCCTTCAGCACTGATTCACCAACAAACCGGTGATTAAATTTCCAAGAATTTAATCCTCAAAAAGCTGAAATTAATACCCTCTTTAGATTTCCAGAATAATTTCCAAACTTAATTTAAATTTCGAATTCGAATTTTACGGTTTCCTACAGCTGATGTCCATCAAGGATTTAAGTATCGTGATACAGGGTCGTGCCAAAAACTTGCTGGCACGGTACGGCACGGTGCGTGCCACGCCGTACCGATGCATGTCGGTCACAAAAAAATACATATGTGCCGACATATAATGGCATGAAATATGTATTTTCTTTAGCAACAAAATATTCTAATTGCTTATTATTTATTTTTATCAAATCTTTTGAACTTTATTTAGAAAATTACTTACTAATTTTTTTAAAAAAAAAAAAAGAGTTTTGAGTTGTACCATCGGCACGAGGCTGTATCGTGCTGATATCTTGTTGGCACGATACGGCACAGTAAATACGGCCCGTGCCGATGGGCACTTAAATCCTTAATGTCTGTACAATCTATCCATTAGATGACCCATATCAGGTTTATTTTCATTCCAATAAGGAGGGAACTCTTCTTCCTGACCAGGCATTCTAAGTGTGTTTTCTTTCTCAAATTCACAACATCAAACTACGGTTCGAGGGTTTCAACTTTCAACTACACCAAGATGTCCTTCACGATTCAATTTTTGTACATACGTAAGCAAAATTATGTCACAAAAAAGTGTGGCCAGCCCGGCTACAGAATTATTGCAATAGAGGAATGTAAATCAAGGTTTATAAGAAACCTAAAAGGACTCTCTAGCCTCTAAAGGGTGACAAGTGGCACATGTTAGAGTATTATTTCTTAGGCATATGTATAACTGTTGAACTCTGTTATAAACTTACTCTTTCATCCAGCTTTTCTAGTCGAAGTAAATAGAGCACAATAATGGAATAATCTTATTATTCATTTTGAACATTCTCACCATAAGCTGGAGGATTCGCAATAATTGCCTGAGCCCTAAAAGGTGCCCCAGAATCCAAATCAGGTTCTGTACATGCTGGAAAAAGGGAATAAATAACATCCTTCAGTTGCTTCCGCTGTAAAGAAATTTCTGCTGGTCCAGATAGCAGAAAACCTTTGTTTTTTGCCATATCTGTCATTTGCAATCCAGGAAAAAAATAAATACAGAGGGAAAAAGGAGAGGTAGCTTCCAAATTAGGAAGCAGACATTATGTAGTCATAGCTTGTAAGAAGATATATGATGAATTATATAAACAAGAAATCTTTAATAAGTCCCAGAAATTCAGTAAAGAACCATACATGCAGCCATGATGCGAGGATCACCACCCAAAGGGTAAAAGCCAATACCAGCTGACTTGACAAAAGCATGGAAGTTGACATGAGTTGCCAATCTAACATGATGACCAAACTCCTGCAAACTTATTGGGTCTCACAAGTAGAAAAAGAAAAATATTGGCGATTACAATAAAATCCTACATCTTTTTCAGGAGAAGAGATCTGTTTTTACATCAAAATATGAAATATCTCCAGATATTGTTCAAAAAGATCTGTTACTGAAAATTGAATTGCCATGTGCTCTTCCATTTGTAAATCACAAAACAACTATGTGGAACATAGGTTGGTCAACAAAATCAAGGTGAACATGTTGGTTTGCTCCAAGGCATTCAGCATTATGGAAAGGAGGAGATAAAGTTAAACAAATTCACAGCAAATTGATAACCATGCCTGATTGGCTCCACCAGCAATAGCTTTCATATCCTAACGTGCAAAAATCCAGAGTTCCCACCACACTACTCAGTGCGAGAATGCTTGTCTTAAAAATTCATTAGTTCTAGAAAGTCAAATGGCATCCTAAGGTACCACAATCGATTATAGACAATTCAACAATAACACGTGTAGAAAATAAGATGGAGGCTTGCAAGGATACATGCCTGAAGTCTCTTGGCAAATGCTATAAAAGGCTGAATATCTCCTCGTGTTCCAACTACAAGCATTGCAATTTTCAGTCTTGGAACTGATTTGCTGTATCCAAAGGGAGTATCTTGACTTTCTCCAGCATCTAGCTGAGCATAATCAACAGCATCAAGCTCTAACAGTTCTGATGCAACATGGGCATTACGGGTAACATCCACCTCCACCGTTCCATCATTCTGTATCTTCACCAATTTCTCAATGATCTTTTTCTGAAACAGATTCTTATTTTATCAGCTACTCAAGTGATGATAACATACAAATCGTAACTAGCATACGGAAACTACCATTTTTCAGCAAAGATACCAGAGTTATTCTTACATCAGAACATCTGTTAAAAAAGGAAAGATAAATCTACATATATGTAACCGTAACAAAACTGTTTGCAGACACACATGAACAAAATTTAAATTTTCACATAGCCCTCCAAAAAGTTAGTTTCTTACATATGAATACCCCTTTACTTACAAAAGTGCTTCTCATTCAGATTTTTCTTCAAGTTTAGAAACAAATTCCCCATGAAATTGAATGACAACCCAACTTAATACAACAGTATGTTTCGAGGAGTATGAGTGAAAATTCAGATATTGAAGAGCAATATTAATGTTTGATTGTGCAGGGGAATATATATATATATAGAATTACGCTCCTATGCCTTTAAAAGCACCGGTCATTGGTGCTTATAGGTTTTCGGTCTTTGGATGAAGATTTGTAGAGTTAGGATAATAGTGGTCCCATAGGCTGCGTTTGGCAACGAAATAATGTTTGAAGTAAGGATTTAAGTATCCATCGGCATGGTCCGTATCCACCGTGCCGTATTGTGCCAACAAGATACCAGCACGATACAGCCCTCATTCCAATGGTACAGCTAAAAACCGTCTTTTCTTTAAATTACTAAATAATTTTCTTAATAAACTTCAAAAGATTTGATAAAGATACATAATAAGCAATTAAAAAAATTTGTTGCTAAAGAAAATAAATATTTCATGCCATTATGTGTCAGCACACATGTATTTTTTGTGACCGGCACTCATCGGCACCACTCGACACACACCGTGTCGTACCTTGCCAGCAAGTTTTCAGCACGGCCCCGTGCCACGGCACTTAAATCCTTAGTCTGAAGGAATAAATATTTTTATTCTTGAGATAACCTATTATTCTAGAATATAGAGGAATAAAAAAAATTGTGTTTGGTTTGATATTTTGTTATTCCTTAGAATAACCAAAATTTTGTTTGGTAATTTTATTAAGAATAATGAAGAATAGTACAAAAGATTAATTAAAATTTTTTAAAATATCAAAATTGTCCTTATATATATCTTTTATATATATATAGATAATATTTAATATATGTACAATAATGCATATAAAAAAAATATTTTTTTTAATATAAAATAATTAAAATATTCTATCTAATACTATTATAATCATATTATTATATAAAATATTTCAATATTATTATATAACATACTTCAATAATAATATATAAAAAATTGAAAATACATCAAAAATATTATATATAAATAATTAAAAACAATATATTTTAGAACATCATATATTTAATATATTTATTACCTTATATATTATATAATATTTTATTTTATATTATATGGTATATTTTAGGATAACATATAATATAAATAAATTTATAAAAGTAATAAAAATAATATAATATTATATAATATAATAATAGTACTGCTAATAATAATAAAATTATATATATAATATAACCATATTTTTATATTACTTTAATTATTTTTGATAAACTAACTATTGCATGAGAATAGTTCTATTCCTCTAATAAGGTGGAATAGTTGTTCCCAGATTATTCTAGGATTATCTAGAATAACCCAGTTTGACCGTAATAACTATTATTGCCATTTTTTTACACCGTTTGATGGAATAGCCGAGATAACTTTCATTATTTTCGGTTTAATCTGAAACCAAACGAAGACATAGGGTTTAGTAGGTGGTTAGTGTAATAGCATGATCTAAGGGATGGAATTGGACAAAGGGATAGACTCAACGGTAAAAAACTAATAAACATTAAGTGCTTGATTGTTTTAAAAGCACCATAGACGGACTCTCTCTCTCTCTCTCTCTCTCTCTCTCTCTCTCTCTCTCTCTCCATAAACCCTATATATATATATATATAGCTAGGCTTGTGTGTTTTTAAAAGCACAAAGGCTTCCGTGCTTCCAAGTCGTTTTCAATGTTAGGACTTCTGAATGAACGATCGGCTCCATTAAACTTGATCTAGAGTATTTAAAAAACCTAGAAAATAAATTTCGCGATTTTTATCATTTGCCTAGTGATCAAAGGAGCTCAAAATCAACAATTTCGTAGGCAAAGTGCCGAACCTCGAAACAAATCGATCGTATGCTTCTTGAGTTTGCATTTCTATTACTTTAGCTCATTTTATTCAATTTGGGATTTTTTATTTGCTTGATTATTTGCAATTTTATTTTAGAAACCTAACTTGTGAGATTTATTTTCCAGCTGTTGATTTTGAGCTTTTTTTATCACTAGATAAATGATATCGAAAAACTGCAAAATTTATTTTCTAGATACTTCAAATACTCTAGATCAACTCTAATAGAGCCGATCGTCGATTCGGAAGTCCCAATATTGAAAACGACTTATAAGCACGGAGGACTTCGTGCTTATAAAAGCATACCAACCACACTCTTTATATATATATATATATATATATATATATATATATATATATATATATATCAAGGAATTAAGTATCTCCCCGTGCCTTACGGCATGAGGCGATACATATCGTGCCAACAATTAGGGGGGCACGGTACAAAGGGGGTCTCTTTTGGCCCCTATGTGCCGCGATACTCTCTGAGTATCGAACGAGACAGAACGATACCCAAAGAGTATCACGGCACGTGCCGATACGTACCAACACAGGCACACAATGTTTTTACTTTTTATTTTTACTTCGATCGTTTTTTTTTTGTTTTTCTCATAAACCTTTATCCTTCTCTTATCTCTTTTCTTCTCTTCACTCTTACCTTTTCTTCTTTTCACTTCTACCTTTTATTTTCTTCTACTTTCTTTTCTTTCCTCTCACATCTCTTCCCCTATTTTTTTTTTCGTTCTATTTTTTCCTCCCCCTTTTTTTCATAATTTTTTCTTTAATTTTTTTTTTCAATATCTTATTATTCTTTGATCACTTTGATCTTAAAAGATAACGCAAAAAAATAGCAAAATCGAAAATCTACATATTAAGTAAGTCAAAAAATTTACAACTTAATTTTTTTTTCATACATTTAAAATATATTTTAACTTGTAAAGTTCCTTATACAAATTTTTATTAACAATTTATAAAAATCTAAAAATATATTCACTTGATTTAGTCATTATACGGTCCATTTTTAATTTTCTTGTATGGATTTAGCATTTTGTGCGAGATTTAAGATATTCTTAACTTTGAAAATTTTATTATTGGATTTAGAAACATGAAAATTCAAATTAAATTGAAAACCAAAATAGAAGCAATTGATATTTAAATTTGCTTAATGTATATGTCATATGGTTTATTATTAAATTTTCATAAATAAATCTCACAAGTTTTTTTATTTAAATTTACGAAAAAGTAATTTTCTAGGATGAATTTTGAAAATTTTGCATAAAAATTTTTAAAAAATAATTTTCTTCGATTTATATTTTATAATTTTTAAAATTCTAATATATTTTATAATTTTTAAAATTCTAAAAAAATAAAAGATAAATCAAAAAAGATTTAAAAGTTAATCAATTTTTATCATAAACTTGCTTAATTTATTCATCGTATGGTTTATTATTAAATTTTCATGAACATATCTAACAATTTTTTAAGAAAATTTAGAAAAAAAAATTTCTTCAATTTTTCATATATATTTTAAAAAAAAAATAAAATGAAAAGATTATCAGCGCACTTGTGGTCCTATAATAATTAGTCTAGTGATCATACGGTCTTTTATCGAACCAATACGAATGGATCTTGCAAATCTTCATAAAAATTTAAAGAAAAAATAATTTTCTCTATAAACTATAATTGTATTTTATTTCACATATAAAGAAGAATACTACTATATTAAGTTGCTAACTAGTAAGTTAGTAAGTTATTATTGGCATTAGATCAAGACAAATCAATACGTAACCAAAATTTATAATTATTATTCTAAAACTTTTAAAATAACATTATAAAGCTTTATTGAACCCAAAAAAGTTAAAATAAGACCATGCCAAAGTGTGTCATTAGGAGGTTGTGCGTGCCCGTCGGCACGCAAGCGTGCCTGTGCCATACCGTGCCAGGCAACGGCCGGCACACCCCCGTGCCACGACACTTTAATCCTAAATATATATATATATATATATATATATATATATGCCTTGTTTGGGATGGGTTACATGGGTATAAAGAGAGGGAACTATAGTTCCCCCATAGTTCCCCCTTGGGTGGGAACAACTTTTTCCAACCTATTTTTAAATTTTTTTTTAAATTAAAATTTTTTAAATTTTTAAATTTTAAAAATTTTAAAATTTTAAATTTAATTTTTTTTGAATTTTATAAATTTTAAAAATTTTAACTTTAATTTTTAATAAATTTAAAAAATTATTAATTTTTAAAATTTATTAATTTTAAAATTTTAAAATTTATACAAATTTTTTATATCGTGTTTTTTTATTTTTAAATTTTTTATAGAAATTTTTTAATTTATACAAATTTAAAAATTAAAACTTTCGCACCTTCTTTTGCACATTTTTTGAGACAATTAAAATTTTAATTTTTAAAATTTATAAAGTTATAAATTTTTAAACTTTTAACTTTAATTTTTAATAAATTTATAAATTTATAAATATTTACATTTATTAATTTTAAAATTTTAAAATTTATACAAATTTTAAAATTTTTAAAAATTTATAAATTTTCAAAATTTTTAAATTTTTTAATAAATTAATTTTTTTATATACAAAAGCTAAATTTAAATAATACAAATTATAATTAAATTTCTCTTAAATAGATTTTTTAAAGAGTAATTTTCTTAATTAAAAATATTTACTTCTCTTTATTCTTCTTATTCCACTTTATCAAACCAAATACAATTTTTCTTATACCTGATACAACTTTAATACTCATCCAAACATAAAATTTACATTAGTTTCTGCTTGTTCCTAAACTTATACCTATCCCTGGAATAAACAGTTCTCGTTTATACCCGAACCAAACGCAACCATAAAGTCCGGCTACTATGCTTTTAAAAGTACCAAGCAATTGGTGCTTGTAGATTTTCTACCGTCGATCTATCCCTTTGACCAATTTCACCTCATAGATCATGTTATTCCACCAATCGCCCACTAAACCCAAGGGGCCCACTATCATCTTAACCACACATCCTTTCATTCAAGGGCTAAAAAACTACAAGCACCAATGACTTGGTACTTTTAAAAGCATAGAAGATCAATTATATATATATATATATATATATATATATATATATATATATATATATATATATATATATATATATGTGTGTGTGTGTGTGTGTGTATAGAATCTAGCTACTATCCTTTTCGGAGGACGGAGACCTTAGTCCGATCAAGTCATTTTTGATGATAGAGATCCTAAATCAATGATCGGAATCGTTAAAGTTAATCTAGAGTATTTTAAGTGTCTAGAAATTAAATTTCATAATTTTTAAAATTTATTTACACAGTGATCAAAGGATCGTAAAATCAAAAGTTTATGACAGTCTATATGAGTCGTTTGCTTGTTTAACGGTAAAGAGTCAAAACCGCTTGAATTTTTGATAAAAAATTCTTTATACTATTTAAATAACGCTTGATAACTCCGATCTTGAATTGAGAAAGTCTAATCTCTATTTTTAAAAGGTTATTCATTTTTGACCGTTCATTTTTGACTCTTCGATGGACTTGATAATGATTTTTTAAAATTACAAAATTCAGTTTCTAAATATTTATAATAGTATAGATCAATTTCAACGGTGCCGATTATCAATTTGGAGTCCCGATCATCCAAAATGAGTTGATAGGACAAAGACTTCTATCCTATTAAGAGGATAGTAGCTGGACTATATATATATATATAACCGGCTATGGTGCTCTTAAAAGCACCAAGTGCGGAGGCCCAAATCCCTGTGTTACTTGCTCACGTGGTCCGCGGCGAGAAAACACCGATTATTGGTGTATCGAGTGCGTAATGCGTCAAACGAACGCGAAAAACAGAATCAGTGCGCGAAAACAATAAAAATCGGCTATTTGGGCTTTCACTGGGCCCAATCCGAAAGTGGGCCGGTCCACGGCCCACGGCGCGTTCGCCAGGAGCAGCAAACCGCGGCGCTAGACGCGTGGCGGACGGGGATTGGGCGGGCGCTGTGCGGCAGGTGGCGTGGCAGGCGGGGGTAGGCGGAGGTAGGCGGGGGTGGCAAACGGGCTGGCGGCTTGGCAGCCACGCGGGCGCCACGCGGCGGTCCGCGGTTGGCAAGCGCCAACCACCCGCGCACGCGTGCGGGCCACGCGGCCCAGCTTGGTTGGCCGACGCCGCTGTCGCGTGGGCCAGGACACGCGGCGGGCCCGGAGCGATCCGGGCGCTGCGCGGATGGCCGCCGTGTGTCCCATTTTCGGCGCCCGAAAATGTCCCCCAAACCCGCAAACCTGTTTTTTTTTTTTTTTTTTTGCCTATAAATAGGCCATTCCACCCCTCCTTTGGTTTTTTTTTAGCTTTCTTGGGGCCCTCTTTGGCAGGGATTTTTCTTCATCAAGTCCACCTCACTTTGAAGAATCCTTGGCATTTTAGGAGGCTGTTGCATCGACATTTTCCCCGACTCCGCGCACTTCGACACTTCTCCGATTGTGGCCCTCTCCGTCGACGTTTCGTCCGCGGACTCCCCCGAGCTGACCCGTGGGAGTTTTTAGCCGATTTTTGCTTCTGCGTTTCCTCGAGAGGTAAGTCTTCGATTTTGGTATTTACCGTTCCTCTCTATTTTGGGTTTTTATTGGGTTTTTCGGAGCTTCTTTAGACCCCTTTTTCTGCGGCATTTTCTGGACAGTGGAGGAGTAATCTTGCATTTTCTCGATCTGCGGTTGGCGGAATTGGGAGTTTAAGGACTCGTTTCACATCTACGCTTCGAGAGAAACGCAGCCGTATTTTTTTTGGTTTTTTTTAGGAATCTTCGCAGGTGAACACTTCGGTTCTTTGGGACTGTTGCACAGAACAGTAAAATGCAGATTTTATGATTGTAACTTTTGCGGCATTCGGCTTGTGATACAGTTTTCGCGGAGATTTTGGAGTTTCGCGGGGAAAGTAAAAGTTAGAACACTTCATCACGATCGAGGTGAACATTTTTCATTTTGGTCCCGGAAAGAAATTATGCTCGAAATTGCTTCTACACTCAAGCGACACACTCGCTGAAATTTCTATAAACTTGCGGACAGCCCTTCAGTGTTTTGATTGCCGCCGCCAATCCGGGAGGAGTTTTTTGGGAGTTTTTGAATTCGTTGGAACCGTGGGAGCCAAGGGAACGCGCACGCCAAGTTTCAGCCCGATCGGATTCCGAATCTGCGCGTTCTAGGTGGGTTGTTGAGCACCTCTTTCTACGGCTTACTCACTAGGGCTATTAGAGTGTTTCACGACTTTTGATTATTGTTTCGCCACCCCATTGTAGATCATGCTTGAATGAATTATCCCGGTTAAATCTTAGCCTAGACTGATATACTATGGTTATGCGATTTGAACATGCATTGTTAACACTTAGCCTTCCATGTGTAGTTGGTTACTCGTTATGACATTATGATTTATTCTTACGTGAGGTTACTAGTTGATGCTTTTCATTCTATTCTACATGAGAACAGATGCATGTTTGTATGAACATTTAGATAGGCCACCTTTTATCACTACACTATCATATTGGGACTTAACTTAGGAGAAACCATGATTATTCCTTCGCTTCTCCTTTTTACTTAGACATGTGATTCATGTTGCTCGGGTTGCGAGCAGGGATTTGGGATAGTGTAGTCGAGATTATCGAGTCTGGGTGGGACAGCGCCAGATTGTGGACTTGTGGGGTGTTGCGGCAACCGCGGATATAGGGCAGTTGACCGGATGTTGACTTTAGCATCGGATTGGGGATCGGGGTTTCATTAGTGGACGGAGTTTCTTACTTTGAGCATTGTCGTGACTAAGTCCTGCTATATTGAGATACTTATGGCTGATTACTTTCATCGTGCGGGTAGCTCCCCTCGAGTGCCACTCCGGAGTAGGCGGCAGGACCGGACAGTGAGTGCCGGTCGGATAGAGGATACTTGAGTTTTGTCACATCGTTGAGATACGATTGTGATAGCAGAGCAGGCGGTGTTCGAGTTGTTTTGACTCGGGGTGATTTGGTTTTATTTCGGAGCTAACATACACTGATGCATGCATACTGTCGTTTTTTTATTCAGTACTGCATTAGAGCCATAATAGTGGTAGTTTTCCTTATCAGCAGATTATTTCAGCATACCACTTTACTTCCTTCCTCGCCTCTGGTAGACTTAGTGGATACGTCAGAGTTTGAGGATTTATCCACTGAGGGCTACTGGTTTTACTAGTAGTTCTCACACCCGTTGTTGCTCCCCTTTTTCTTTCCCTTTGTTTTGCAGAGTCTTCTGCGGGAGCTGCTGGTCCTTCGGCGGCCGATCGAGGTAAAGGGATCGCTGAGTAGATAGATCTCCTGCGAGGATGAGAGTTTGGTTAGACTTTTGTTGTACCCCACTTTATTCAGACTGATGTACTTATTTCTTTTGGGTCTGGCATTAGCCAGCTCGTTGTATTATTTTGGTGAGCTGGGAGGTATTATTGTATTTATTACAACTTTATTTCACTTTCACTTTCAGTTTTAGTCTGAAATGGTATAGTTTTTAGTTTCAGCTCTATACTTGTGCTCTTTTATTGTTGATCTTATATCTGAGCAGGTTTTTAGCGCTTCGTGCACGCGGAAAATTTCGTGTGCACGGCGGATCTGTAGACGGGCCCGGGTTCTGGTTTACCCCGGGGGCGCGACACCAAGCACTTGATGCTTATAAGTTTTCCACCGTTAGATCTATTCTTTTAATCAATTTCACTCCTTAGATCATGCTATTTCACCAACCACCGACTAAACCCTAGGGGACCACTATCATCCTAACCGCACATCCCTTCATCCAAAGGCTGAAAACTCACAAGCACCAATGATTTGGTGCTTTTAAAAGCATATGAGCCCAATTCTATATATATATATATATATATATATATATATATATATATAGGGGGAGCGGGAGGGGGGCGCAATTTTGTAAAAAAAGGGAATCAAAATCCCTCTTTTATAAGTACACACACACCCAAATTTAATGCCAATTTTATCCTTGCGATATCATCCATTCGATTTTACAATATATGCATGGCATCCATCCAAATTTTAGGTTTATAATTAAATTATATTGTTAGACAATTATGTGGAACCATTGAATTTCATCAAACAGATGATAAATAAAGTATATGTCATTTTTTATGCCCAAATTGCCCCCATATGGATTCCCTAAAACAATCATTCCCAAAAAAGAAATTTCAATTCCCTAGAAACAAACCTACGCACGCCCCTCTCTCATCTCCCATGGCATGTTCACTAGGAACCATACGTGTCTCCTTCATGTTCTTTGTTTCCTTCAAATCCTCTCCAACAAACCTTTCAATCTCCCTTCCCATCTATTTGCTTTTCTCCGCTCTATTCCCTCCGTACCTCGACAACCTATTGTCGGGTCGTCAATTGTCCACACGTCATCGCAAGCATGTTGGTAGTGGCCTACGCATTATAGCCAATGTCATTGACGACGGTCCATGCACTCACTAATTTAGGTGCTCTTTATCTCCTCTCACATCTACCACACATCATCGTCGGCATGTATGTTCTTTTTGTTTTTTGGTTTCCTTTCTTTATTGTCCACACGTCATCACAGGCACGTCAATGGTAGTCCACGCATCGTTGCCGGCGTTGTTGACAATCCACCAGCACGTCATTGGTGGTCGATAATCCATGCGTACGCGTGTCGTTGGTAGTTCATGCACTCATCAAGCTAAATGCTCTCCTTCCTCTATGGCTAGTATATTTTCTTTTTTTCGTTTTCCTTCCTTTTCAATTCCTGTTTTTTTTAAATGTCAATCATCCCGTTTTCACCTAGATTTGTTTTCTTTTTTTAAATTAAAGAACTTAGCGTCCGTTTGGTTAGGGGGATAAGGGGGGTTTAACCCCCTTATCCCCATAATAATACCCAAACACTACATAAGGGGGGGGGGGGGGATTTCCTAAACCCCCCCTTAGCGGGTTATCCGCGGATAACCCGCTAAGGGGGGGGTTTAGGAATCCCCCCCCCCCCCCCGGGTTTAGCCGAATTGAACCCGGGTTTTGGTTTCCGCGCGGTTACCGAGGTGAGCACCCCGTGACCTCCAGCTCTGTCTTCTTCCTCCCTTCTCCGAGTAAGCCTCCCTCTTGCTCGAGAAACTCTTGCTCCGATCCCTTGCTCCTTGCTCCGAGCTCGTCGCGAGATCTCCGATCCGTAGCCGCTATTGCTCCGGTATTGCTCCGATCCCTTGCTCCTTCTTCGGGTGTTGGGTTCCGGCGCGGTTACCCAGGTGAGCAGCCCGTGGCTCTGTCTTCTTCCTCCCTTCTCCGAGTAAGCCTCCCTCTTGCTCTAATCCCTCTCGAGAAAGTGTTGCTCCGATCCCTTGCTCCTTCGGGTGTTGGGTTCCGGCGCGGTTACCCAGGTGAGCAACCCGTGGCTCTGTCTTCTTCCTCCCTTCTCCGAGTAAGCCTCCCTCTTGCTCTAATCCATCTCGAGAAACTGTTGCTCCGATCCCTAGCTCCGATCCCTTGCTCCTTGCTCCGAGCTCGTCGCGAGATCTCCCAATCGAGAAACAGTTGCTCCGATCCCTCTCGAGAAACTGTTGGTTTGGGTTTAATCCTGATAAAAACCCTAGCTCCGATCCCTCTCGAGAAAGTGTTGCTCCTTGCTCCGAGCTCGTCGCGAGATCTCCTGTTGGTCCGATCTGATAGATCCGCTTCTGCGGCGCGCCACGGTAACCTACTAAGCTAGCTTTTTCGACATCCTCACAAAGGTAAAAAATTCTTCCATCTTGTTTCAGATAAATTTGTGCTTTTTGAAGTAATTGTGCCATCTTGTTTGTGACAACTGTGTGCTGCTTGTACTAATTGTGCCATGTTGTTTGAGAGAAATGTGTGCTGTTTGTACTAATTGTGCCATCTTGTTAGAAACAAATGTGTGCTTTTTCAAGTAATTGTGCCATCTTGTTTGTGAGAACTGTGTGCTCCTTGAAGTAAATGTGCCATGTCTTAGAGATAAATTTGTGTTGCTTGTACTAATTTTGCCATGTTGTTAAGAGATAAATTAGTGTTGCTTGTACTAATTGTGCCATGTTGTTTGAGAGAATTGTGTGCTGATTGTAGTAATTGTGCCATCTTGTTAGAGACAAATGTGAGCTGCTTGAAATAGTTGTGCCATCTTAGAGGCAAATGTGTGATGCTTGTACATATGGTGCCATGTTGTTAGAGATAAATTTGTGATGCTTGAACTAATTTTGCCATTTTGTTAGAGACAAATGTGAGATGCTTGAAGTAATTGTGCCATGTTGTTAGAGAGAAATGTGAGCTGCTTGTACTAATTGTGCCATGTTGTTAGAGAAAACTTTGTGATGCTTGTACTAATTGTGTCATCTTGTTTAGATACAAATGTGTGATGCTTGAAGTAATTGTGCCATGTTGTTAGAGACAAATGTGTGATGTTTGAACTAATTGTGCCATCTTGTTAGAGACAAATGTGTGATGCTTGAAGTAATTGTGCCATGTTGTTAGAGAAAAATTAGTGATGCTTGAAGTAATTGTGCCATCTTGTTTAGATACAAATGTGTGATGCTTGAACTAATTGTGCCATGTTGTGGGAGATAAATTTGTGATGCTTGAACTTATTATGCCATCTTGTTAGAGACAAATGTGTGATGCTTGAACTAATTGTGCCATCTTGTTGGAGATAAATTTGTGATGCTTGAACTTATTATGCCATCTTGTTAGAGACAAATGTGTGATGCTTGAACTAATTGTGCCATCTTGTTGGAGATAAATTTGTGATGCTTGAACTTATTATGCCATCTTGTTAGAGACAAATGTGTGATGCTTGAACTATTTGTGCCATCTTGTTTGAGACAAATGTGTGATGCTTGAACTATTTGTGCCATCTTGTTTGAGAGAAATGTGTGCTGCTTGTACTAATTGTGCCATCTTGTTTGGGAGCTATGTGTGCTGCTTGTATTAATATTGTCATCTTATTTGAGAGAAATTTGAGTTGGTTGAATTAATAGTGCCCTCTTGTCTGAGAGAATTGTGTGCTGATTGTACTAATTGTGCCATCTTGTTAGAGACAAATGTGTGATGCTTGAACTATTTGTGCCATCTTGTTTGAGAGAAATGTGTGCTGCTTGTACTAATTGTGCCATCTTGTTTGGGAGCTATGTGTGCTGCTTGTATTAATATTGTCATCTTTTGCTTTTTTTGTGTGTATGCGCTCAAGGAGATTTTGTTTATGATGAGATAAACAAATCGACGATGATGACGGTTGCCATAAGTATCAGATGGATGGCATGGATTTACAATCCACTGCAGCCCCATACCACTTGGCAATCATTTGAGTCAAAAATTTTAAATAAAAAGAAATATGTAATTGGCTGATACGCAGCATACACACAAATTGGCATATAAGAAGGCAAAATGGGTGATAGGCATCGTACACACAATCAGCGCATATTAAGGCAAAGAGATGGCAATATAAGTTTAACCATCACCCATTTCTCTCAAACAAGATGGCACTATTAGTTCAAGCAGCACACATTTATCTCTAACAACATGGCACAATTAGTTCAAGCAACACACATTTCTCTCAAACAATATGACAATATCACTACAACCAACAGTCGGAAAAGTGGGTTTGTCGGATAATCGCTTAAAATATCGACGATGATGACGGTTGCCAAAAGTATCAGATGGATGGCATGGATTTATAATCCACTGCACCCCCATACCCTTTGGCAATCAATTGAGTCAATTAAGTATTTAAATATACTAAGTTTTAGTTATGGTTCAAATTCCCCGGCAATATCCATTCAATTAGATAGCTCCGAATATTTTCAACTATGTATTTTTCATCTTGTATGATTGAGAGTGGTACTAGTAATTCACTTTAAATTGTACGTAACTTATTGTTATCATTGTGCCAACCAAACACCTTATTCCAGATGCGTCCATTCAAGAAACAAACAAAGCATCAAGCAAGAAAAAGTGTAGCTTTCGAAGCCATCCCGAATATCGTAGCTTCACAGGAGGGTAATTCTGGGCAGCCAGCCCAAACGCATACCCGAACCCATAATTGGTCAGAATTGATGGACTCAATTTTGTTGGCTTTGCTCACTGAAGAGCATGCATTGGGGAACTTCGTTAATGGGGCGTTCACCAGTGTAGCCTGGGTTCGAATCATATCTGCATTCAATGCAAGGACCAACTTGCATTTGAGCAAAGATCAAATAAAAAATCGGCTTAAAGTTTTAAAGCGAACATTCATGCTTTATAACTCTTTAGCCAACAAGAGTGGTTGGGGCTGGGACTTTATAAACAATATCCCGACCGCCGGTGATCCAGCTGACTGGAATGCAGTGATTGCGGTAAATTTAACCTACAATCATAAAGATTTTTGTAAAGGCTCGCGTACTATTCACATAATTGACATTAGACATTCATTTAAATCTTTCTCCAGGATAATCCGGCATACGCAAAATGTCGAGGTAGGCCTTTTCCGGCTTATAAGGATCTGGCCTTCTTGACCGAGAAAACAACGGCCACTGGCCAATATGCTAATACTACTACAATGCCTGGACCTCAAATTGTTGAAAGTTCATCCTCATCTTCCCCTAGTGAGGATGCTACTCTTATTGGGGAGCGAATGTCGACTTTCAATATCTCATCTAGTCCATTTGAAGCAGGATCTTCAGAAGCGCCTCAATATGCAAATACAAGGGGGACGCAATTCTCCGACTCTCAAACCCCTACTCCTGAAATCCCAACTGTCGGAGGTAGTGCTAGTGGTAGCGGTTCTGGGGGAAAACGTCCACGCTCACCAGATCCCACAAACCCTAGACCCAAAAATACCACGACTGGAGGGGGACGGCGCCGCAAATCTGACGCCGGCCTTGCTGTAATCACTGAGATGGTTGAAATAGGCAGGCAAAGGCTAGAGCTTGCCCGTGAAATTTATCAGTCTGAAAAGTCGAGCAGACCAGTTATTCCAACCATCCAGGAGTGCATGGCCCGGTTGTATGCTATGCCATCTATTACTCCAGAAAGGGTGCTATATGCAGGCGAAGCCCTGAAAGAGCCAAATAATCGTCAATTCTTCATGTCCATGACAGACGACATAGCTGAAATGTGGGTTGACCAACAAGTCGCAATGCAAAATGTCAATTATAGGGGTCTCTTTCCTGGAATTTAGATTTCGTTTAAAATTGTTTATGCTTTCGTTTTCTTTATTTAGTCCGTTGACATTCTATGTATTATGCTACGTAGACAATGTTTTCTTTATTTCGCATGATGGTTGATGTGTTTTGTAAATATTGACTTTATTAACAGTAATGTTTGAAGTTGTGTTGTATTTTATCCCCATATGTTGCGATTGTCAATGTTCAATATATATTGTACTTACAGCATAAATGGGTGATTCGAATGATGGTCATGTGTTAACCTCCACAATCAGTACCGTCTTACGAGACCTTTTACATGATGACGATGACATATGGAATGATGTACTTGCAATGTTGATTCAGCAAGGTTATCTCACATTTACGGAAACCGTTGAAAAGCAACCGTGTCGTACCCGTCCATTTACAGGGCACCAGCTAATATGTGATATCTTGAATGGTCATCCTGATCGTGGGTACGACCAATTTCGAATGCCGACCACGACTTTCATTGCACTGCGCGATGAGCTACTCCGAAAGGGATTGGTACAGAACACACGCAATATGACAATTGAAGAACAGTTAGGAATATTTCTGTTTTGCATAGGACATGGGGTAGCTAATAGGGTCATGGCTGAAACATTTCAACATTCAGGTGAAACTATCAGTCGACATTTCAACAATGTCCTTCGGGCGATTGTAATGTTGAAAGACGATTACATTAAACTTCCGCCGAATAATCTTCCGGTACATTCTCGAATAAGAGATAATGCAAATTTTCATCCATTCAAGGTATGCATAATTTTATATTTGTGATTTAAGTTATTGGACATTTTGAAATTTTATTAATTCACTTACTATGTTTGATGTTTACTATTAGAATGCAATTGGTGCGATTGATGGGACACATATTCCCGTGGTAGTGCGCAAGAGCAAGCAACCGAGATTCCGGAATCGCAAAGGATTTACTTCACAAAACATGATGGCTGCAGTATCCTTTGACCACAACTTTGTATTTGTCTGCACGGGTTGGGAGGGATCAGCAGCTGACATGCGAGTACTTCGATGGACTTGCGAAAGTGGAGGTTTCACGATGCCTGAAGGTATATCACACATACTTAATTTTTCTTACATTATTTTAATCATTGTGAATATTACAAATGACATTGTACATGTTTCGTAAAATATATAGGCAAATATTATTTGGTAGATTCAGGCTATGCAAATACAGAAAGATTTCTTGCACCATATCGAGGGGAGCGTTACCACATTAGCCAATATGATGGAAACACAGGGGTCCGCACTCATCGAAGTCCACCCGACCTATATAATCATCGACATGCTCAATTGAGAAATGTCGTGGAGAAAACATTTGGTATTTTAAAAAAACGGTTCAAGATTTTGACAGTTGCAACACCGTTTCCATATAGAGTTCAATGTCAGATTGCGATGGCATGTTGTGTTATACACAATTTCATTCGACGACACCAAGGTGCAGATGCTATCTTTAACGAAGAGTTGGAGGAACAACCAACGGATTTAGGTGACGAGGATACGGGTGATTATGCTGGGAGTACAGAATCACGGAGAGGCGACGACTTGCGCACATTTATAACTAACCAGTTATGGAATAGTCGTACTTAGGAAAATTAAGGATTGTATTATACAAAAATTATGGATTGTTTGAGAGGTATGTGTGCATTATTGTACTAATATTGTCATCTTGTTTGAGAGGTATGTGTGCTGCTTGAACTAATTGTGCCGTCTTGTTTGGGAGGTAGGTGTGCTGCTTGTATTAATATTGTCATCTTGTTTGAGAGGTATGTGTGCTACTTGTACTAATTGTGCCGTCTTGTTTGAGAGGTATGTGTGCTACTTGTACTAATTGTGCCGTCTTGTTTGAGAGGTATGTGTGCTGCTTGTACTAATTGTGCCGTCTTGTCTGGGAGCTATGTGTGCTGCTTGTATTAATATTGTCATATTGTTTGAGAGGTATGTGTGCTGCTTGTACTAATTGTGCCGTCTTGTTAGGGAGCTATGTGTGCTGCTTGTATTAATATTGTCATATTGTTTGAGAGGTATGTGTGCTGCTTGTACTAATTGTGCCGTCTTGTTAGGGAGCTATGTGTGCTGCTTGTATTAATATTGTCATCTTGTTTGAGAGGTATGTGTGCTGCTTGTACTAATTGTGCCGTCTTGTTAGGGAGCTATGTGTGCTGCTTGTATTAATATTGTCATCTTGTTTGAGAGGTATGTGTGCTGCTTGTACTAATTGTGCCGTCTTGTTTGGGAGCTATGTGTGCTGCTTGTATTAATATAGTCATCTTGTTTGTGAGGTATGTGTGCTGCTTGTACTAATTGTAGCCGTCTTGTTTGAGAGGTATGTGTACTGCTTGTACTAATATTGTTATCTTGATTGAGAGGAATGTGTCAAGCTTGTTGGAGATAAATGGATTTTGGTTCATATAATTGTGCCATCTTGTTTGAGAGAAATGGATTTGCAAATTTTCTATAATTTTTTTCATTTTTAAAATATATAAAATTAAATTGTTAATTTTATATAATTTTATAAAAATATATAAAATATTTAAAAAATAAATATAATATTTAATTCTTTTAATATTTATTAATATTATAAAGAGTAAATTAGTAAATAAAAATATTTAATCCTTCAATTCTTCTTATTCCGCTATTCCCAACCAAACACAAATTTCTCTTATTCGTCTTATTCTTCTTATTCCTCTTTAACTTACCAAACACAATTTTTCTTAAATCCGGTATAACTCTTAAACCGAACCAAACGCAAATTTACTCTATCCCCGCCTAAAACCATAATTTATACCTATCCCCGGTATAACTAAAACCCTCTTAAACCCGAACCAAGCGGAGCCTTAAAGTCTCAGCCCAATCAATTCTTTCCCTTTTCATTGTTTTCAATTTCTTCCGAAACAAGTTTCATAATTCAATTCAAATCATATTTTCGCTTCTTTAATTAAAACATTTTAATAAATAATATGATTTTCCCTTCCACATAAAATACAGATGCCCTCTATCAAATTTAAATATATAGAGCTACATTAACTAAACTAATTGGCTATCACCTGCACATACCCAATGTATAATTTTATATACCACACCTCTAAAAAGCTCACAAATTTAAATAAGAATTTAATCCATATTCTACGACATTAAAAAAACTGTACAAAATTCATAAATATAACCACACCTCCATGGCACTATACATTTTGAGCATCTACTTACAAAATTCATCAAATTTATTTTTATGTTGTTGATTTTTATGTACATTTAATGCCAAGATATTATGGTTTTAAAAATTTATAATTTTTAATGTATAAATTTTTTAAAACAAATGTTAAATATTAAATGTGGTGCATGAGACATATACATCGGGTGTAGGCAAAAGCTTCTCATGATACGGGCCGCAAAGTCTACCCATCAAACCGGATTGACTCACCTTCGATCTCGGTAGAATTCAAAACTCCCCAAAAATTACACCAATATTCTTGCAATCTCCTTCAAATCCATTGCTATATACATATATAAATCTTATGTTGCCTAAGTTTGCTATTCCCAGAAAGTTTAAATTTTTAAAATTTTAATAGTGAATGACAATTGAACTCAATGAATAGTTCTTTTGAGGGTACAAAAATCGTTAAAATGCTTGCCCAAATTAGCCGAATTGATTTGGGCCTAGGCTTGCCTAGATTTGTACTAAATATATTGAGTCAACTAAAGTACCGCAAAATTCAGTAATAACTGGGAAACAATTGTACAATTAGTCCATATTTCAATTCCTTAGTAACTTAAAATTAACAAACATTTTAGAAAAAAAATTACTAAAAATTATTCTTTTTTTTTAAAATGTCTAACATGCATTGCAAGTGCACATGGCTAGTATATATATATATATATATATATATATATATATATATATATATATATATATATATATATATATATATATATATATAAGCATATGTATACATAATGTATGTGTGTGTATGTAGAGTACGTCTCATGCTTTCGAAAGCATGGAAGCCACTGTGCTTGTAAGTTATTTTCGATGATGGAACATCTGATTCGACGATCGGCACTATTAGGCATGATCAACCGATCAAAGTGTCTCAAAAATGACTATTTTAATGGCCGATGTGACACATTTATAAGTTCAATGATGTATTTCAAACCTTTTCGATATCATTGACCTAATGATCATGTTCTCTTCACTATTTAGAGCAAGATCAGTAACTCTGATATGAAATTAAAGTTTTATAGCATTATTTTTTATGAGATTTTTATTTTCATCCGTTCATTTTTAGACTACTCATTTGATATATAAATGATGCTGAAAAATCATGCAAGTGGCTTTCTAGATATTTCCAACAACCTAGATCAAGTCTAACGGAACCGATCGTCGATTCGGAAGCCGCATCATTGAAAATAACTTGGTAGCACGGAGGCTTCCGTACTACCGATAGTATAGTAGCCGGACAATATATATATATATATATATATATCAAGGATTTAAGTATCCATCGGCACAGTGCCGTATCGTGCCAACAAGATACAGGCACGATACAGCCCCCGTGCCGATGGCACAATTCAAAATTCTTTTTTCTTTATATTATTAAGTAATTTTCTCGATAAAGTTCAAAATATTTGATAAAGATACATAATAAGCAATTAGAAAATTTTGTTGCTTAAAAAAATAAATATTTCATGCCATTATGTGTCGGCACACATGTATTTTTTGTGACCGGCACTCATCGGCACGGCCCGACACGCACCGTGGCGTACCGTGCCGGCAAGTTTTCGGCACGACCCCGTGCCACGGCACTTAAATCCTTGATATATATATATATATATATGTATGTATGTATGTATATAGAACTAGGCTTGTGTGCTTTTAGAAGCCCAGTGGAGTCCATGCTTCTATCAAGTCATTTTCAATACAGGAACTTTCAAATCGACGACCGGCTCCGGTAGACTTGATCTAGAGTATTTTTGAAATACCTAGAAAATAAATTTTACAATTTTTCGATATCATTTACCTAGTGATCGAAGGGCCCCAAAATCAATAATTTTAATGGTCGTAGTAAGACATTTGCAAGTTTAACGGTGTAGAAATTATCCAAATCACATAAAATTTTAATAGAAAATACTTTATACTATATAAAACAAGATCAATATCTTTAATCTAAAATTTTTGTGTCATATCATCACTTTTGGTGAGATTTTTATTTTCAGCCGTTGATTTTGAACTCTTTCGATCATAAGATAAATGATATAAAAAATTAATGAAATTTGTTTTCTGGCTATTTCAAATACTCTAAATCAAGTCTAACGGAGCCGATCGTCGATTCGGAAGTCCTAGCATCAGAAACGACTTGATAGCACAGAGGCCACCGTGCTTCCAAAAGCACACAAGCCGAACTATATATATATATATATATATATATATATATATATATAGAGAGAGAGAGAGAGAGAGAGAGAGAGAGAGAGAGAGTCCGGCTACTATGCTTGTAAAAGCACCAAGCAATTGATGCTTGTAAATTTTCTACTGTTAGATCTATCACTTTGACTAATTTCAATCCTTCGATCATGTTATTCCACCAACCACCCACTAAACCCAAGGGGCCCACTATCTCCTAAATGTATATCCTTTCATCCAAGGGTTAAAAATCTACAAGCACCAATGACTTGGTACTTTTAAAAGCAAAAGAGCTCAATTCTATAAATATATATATATATATATATATATATATATATATATATATATATATATATATATATATATATACACACACACGCTCCTGGAAAGATTAGAGCACAAAAAGGTAAATGTCAAGCAACCACATGAAGAATACACTTCTAAAGTACATTATTGCAATCTAATTATTAATAATTTTCAAATGCAGATAATTAGCAAAATAAAAAAATTTGCATCCACGTAGACAAAATACAGCAAGCACACTTTCAGAAAAGGGGAACTGGCTCATTGAAATATTTAAAGAACACATTAGCTTAAAAGTTCCTGCATATACAAAAATCGTAAGTATATTGCGTAAACAAAATCACCTTCTCACTTTCCGATAATCTATCCAGTTTTAAGTCGCACTTTGGAGATTCCTTCTTCTCCGTACAAGATCTAGGTAATGCATTCTCAAAACCTTTGAACGACAAACTAGTCAAATTTGAGCGCACTGGTGCTGTTTTACAATGCGCCAAGCCTGGGTAAAACAATTAAAACAAGTAGATAGCATATTAATATAGTACAAAATGTTTTAACTGAAACAATTCAAGAATAAGAGATGCTAGTACTCCAAAAAATTCAGCAGTGGAGATTCAGGGATAAAATGATAAGAAAAGAAAGTAAGATCAAAGGAGCTAATTCAATTAACAGGTAATAAGGTTTTAAGTCGTACCATAGTCCGTCCCATTTACCTAAAGCATGAAAAACTTGAATACGTCTGCTTTTCACTCTTTTACTATGAATCCTAGTATCCAAAAGGTTAATTGTCATTAAAGGGTGTTGCCAGGATGACCAATAAGTATTATCAGCTAATGCACAAGACCTGCAGAAAATTACATTTTCAAGTGAAAGGCTACATCTCATCGGGAAGGAAAATGGTCATCAACATATGGTTAATAGGCTAGGGTACAGCATCTTTTGCAAACAGTAATTTAGTTATCAAAATAAAGGGTGAAAGTATACCATGACTATGATAACACTCTTGGTCAAACACAACAAGAGAGGTAAGAGAATATTATAAATCAAAATTATCCATCCCTACCTGCAAAAGATAGCAATATAATTATGCCCCTCTAAAAGAAGCATCACCTCTCACAATTTCCAAACAAAATTCCAATATGACTCTATCTGGTAAAAGAGCAATCACCTCTCAAAATTTCCCAATTTTATCTTCCATCTGACATAGGTCTAAACCAACCAAAAATGTTTCAAAAGATGCGGGCAAATAATGTAATATACTGGACCTTGACAAATAGGCAAGATTGCGGTGTGAGTTGGTAGTCAGCATGTCTGTAGAGTGCTGGGCTGAGTTGGAGCCATTTTTGCGTGAAATTGACACAAAAACGAATATGGAAATCAAATAAACTCAACCTGTGATTTTGGTGCATTTTCGGACGCCTAGAAGAGGATTCGGACATGCGGAATGGTCAGTTGAGTGATGTTAATTTGGAGCCCAGTTGCGGACGCCCAGATGCTACGTAGACAGATCCGAATTGGTTTCTAACTCAGGTGTGGGGGCCCGATTCGTCTATAGCAACCCGAAAGTGGGTTGGTATATGATTTGACCGAGGGGGTGCGAGGTGGTGAACAGGTGACTCAGCAGGCTAACTCACTAGGTTTTCGGGCGCAAGTTCCGAGCGCCAAAAAACGAGCGAGCACGGCAACAAGAAGTTCGGGCATACTGGTGCAAAGGAGGGCGGCCGAATGTGGCTTACTATGAGGTTTCGGACGACCGAAAGATGGTTTCGGGCGAAACCTGGCATTAGGGCAAAGGTGAGTCTCTTTGGTTTTCTGAGGGACTTTTTGCAATTGTACATCTATATATATGAACTAGACGGCTTATTCTTTTCCCTTTCCTCGTGTTTTCTCCGTTCATGCTAGAGAGAGAGAGAGAAGGAAAGAGAGAAAGGGATCCTTCGAGGTGTTAACTAAGGAGAAGTAGGAGGTGCGAGCGAGTTTTCTTCCGCTTGATCTTTAAGGTTGGTATCGTAGTTTTTGTGGGTTGGTAAGAATTCCTATGATGATGATTTTACAGTAGATGATTCGAGTATGTTGTATTTTTAAGAGTTCATTTTGTGAGAGGTTTTACTGGATCTTGGTACTAGGTGTTCCTTCTACTTCCCTTGGGATAGCATATTCAAGTGGGTTCCATGTCGCTAAGAAATGGCAAACTACCTCATATGTCTAGTTTACTGCATGTTAGTTATTGGGGTATTTGTTGTGCTGTAGCCGAGGTATTATTATTATTTGGACATCTATATTATTTTATTTTGGGTTGTACGACGGGTGGATGTTGTATGTACAGTGCTTGTTATACATGTATAGTTTTCAGACTCTGATACCTATTAGTTGTAAACTCCTAGAATTTGTTAGTTGTAGACTCCTATGATTTGTTTATTGAGACAGGTTGTTTTGGCGCTTCGTGTGCACAGGGTGCATCCCTGTGCATACGGTGGATCTATTGACGTACCCAGGGGCTTCCTCTGTAACAAATTAAGTCGGTATCAGAGGTTAGGAATATGTCAAGTGGACATAGGAAACCCTAGGCTTTTGGCATACCTTAAGAAATAAGACGTGAGAGACGTAATTTGTAGTGAAAGTCAACAAATTGGGTTATGTGAACTCTTCAAAAAGAGTTGAAGAATGATCGAAGGAGAAGTGTCTTTTCCTTCTGGATAATTATGTTGGCTGCAGACAACATAATATTAAAGAGAAAAGGGGATGTCCTTCTAGACTTTTGCTGATTGGGTCGAGTTGTGGATTTTGTGTGACTGATGTGTATTTTGCTTCTGGTGATTAGGATGCCGACGTGCACTACCATCGACACGGGCTACCTCAACACAGCCTGAGGAGTCGAGTCAGGCTGGTTCTAGTGAGGTTCGAGAGTTACGAGAGCAAATGGCCATGATGATTGGGGCGATGGAGAGACGAGCTGAGGCTTCTCAACGCCAAGAGTATATGCAGAGGATGTGTGAAATGTAGACACAGCAGGCGAGTACTGCACAGCAAGCTCTAGAGCAACTTGTACCATCATCGACTGTACCGACAAGCGCCCCAAGAGTAGTAGCGACACCTCCAACAGAGACTACCACTGCGATACTGACGCGTATTGGAGAGACGGCGAGAGCTAGCCAGAAGGTATCTGAGGCTAAGCAGGAGCGGGCCCGGGCGAGACTAGTGGATTTCAGGAGATTTGATCCTTCTTGATTCAATGGTCAAAGTACCTTGGCTCGGAGATATGGAGAAATTCTTCGAGAATTTGTTTATTCCGGAGAGAGATCAGATGCACTTAGCGGTTCATTGCCTAGAGGGTGACGCTCGTGCCTAGTGGAGGAGGGCTAGGGCGAGTAGGCCTAAGGATGCGCCTCCAATGATGTGGACAGAGTTTTGGAGAATGCTATTTGGAGCGTTTTTCTCGAATAATGTGAATGAGAAGATGGAGGATGATTTGAAGAAATTAAGGCAAGGCGATCGCACAGTACAGGAATACCTTAAAGAGTTTACCCGCATCCTGAAATGCGTACCCTTCGCAGCGAGGGATAAGCGGCACAAGTGGAGGCGCATCCTTCGACTCCAAGTGCCTATCGATTGGAAAGATGTCAATTTCCTTCGACTCTTCATGAGGTGTTTAACAAGAAGTGGAATCAAACCAAAGGGTTGGTTAGAGATAAGGAATGATTTGGGATAATCATGTAGGCCAATGCCAATAACATATCATAGTGACGACTAGATATTTCATTTGAAGCATAGTAGTTGTATTTCTTTGTATATTCCTATTATAGTAGTGGTATTTCATTTATTACTATTGTTCTACTAATGCCTTCTTTGGATCGAGTGTAGAGCGTCACTTTCGGCGGTTGCACCCACTAGAAACTTATTTCAAGTTCTCACCCCGCTGTGGTGGTTGTTTTTCATAGCAATCCTCCACCGGCGAGATGCGGGATTGCGACAAAGGTGTCGCGAATTAGATAGATTGTCGCTAGTCGGTCTAGAGAGTACCCCATTTTGTATGAACAATACTTATGTAATATTTTGGAAAGTAATGTGTTGTAAACCTTAAAAAGGATAATTTGTAATAGTTTTAACTTAGAAGTTAATTACTCTGATACTTTATTGTACCCATATATGTGTTGTACAGATTGATGTAAGTTTTCGCTTCGTGCGGGTAAGGAAAACCCTACCCGTTCGGCGAGTCTATTGCACGAGCTCAAGCTGGCCCATTGGGCAAGTCTCGAGGCGTGACAGATAAAAGTGGTACCAGAGCCTAGGAAAATGTTTCTAGGTAAGTAGGTAGTTTTGGTAAACTTTAAGCCTTCGGATGACTCACTTAGGAATGTGAGTAATGCATGAATTTTAGCGAAAGTGAATAATTGGGTCTTGTAGTGTTCCCAAATAAAATATTGGGGATAAATCGAGGGAGATTTTCTTTCATTCTTTGGATAATCGCGTTGGCGGCCGACAACATGATGTCGAGAATGAGAGAGGTTGTCCCTCAAGGACTTTTGCTTAATTGGGTCAATTTTCTTTTATATGACGTACTGGGGACCAAGCCGAAAGCTTTGGGCTATGTTTATGTTGATGTCATTGGGTTGCAGGACAGCAATGGCACCGAGTGGGCGACCTAAGACAAGGTCTGTGTCGACAAAGCCTGAGGCACCTGAGCACTCGAAGACGAGTGAGGTGCAGGAGTTGTGTGACCAAATGGCCACGCCGATCCATGTGGTCCAAAGGCAAGTTGAGGACACCCGACGCCATGAGAAGCAGATTAAGAAAATCCACAAGTTTATCGCGCAGCAAGCGGGAGCTGCGCAGACAAGTCAATAACCCACCCCTCTGCTTTCTATGCGGAATACTATGGAGGGCATAGCGGTGGCAGACGCGCCATCTCAGCGTGCTCGATTCCATCGAGGATGACAAGGGAGGCGCCCCATAGGACCGACTCGGACGTCTTCGAATCAGAACACATGGCTCTAAAGGCAGAGCAGGAGCGAGCTCGGGAGAGCCTCGCTAATTTTCGGAAGTTCAACACACCGATCTACAACGGCGAGTGCACCCGACTTCAAAGGAGTTTCGTGGACTTCTCTTTGAGTCATACTTCCCCGATAGCGTCAAGCAACAAATGGAGGAGGATTTCAAGAACCACCACCAAGGAAATCGCACGGTGCTGGAGTACGAGCAGGAGTTCTCCCGCATCGTTAGTTGCATCCCGTTCATTGTGCGGGACGAGCAGAACAAAGCCTGGTGCTTCTAGCGTGGCCTCCAATCGGGGGATCTATGCGAAGGTCCAACCGCTCGACTTGCAGACCTTCAAAGTGGTTGTGGACCCCACCCAATTGGTGGAGAAGGGAGAGTCCGCGGTGCACATGGAGCGTGAGGCCTTCAAGAAAGGCAAGGAGAAGAAGCGATCCTCAGGCGATTCTAGAGGACAATCGAGCTCAAAGCGATCTCCTAAGCACCCGCACTCACAGGCACAGTCGCATGAGTCATATGCTCTTCGACTTTGAGTTCGGTGTGTGATCTGTGGCGGGACCCACCGGCCGCAGGACAGCAGCAGTGCGAGTAACGGGAGGTAAGATGCTACAAATATGGCCAGTCGGGCCACATGGCGGTCAACTACTACAGGGGCGCGTCACCGACCCCATCTTCAGCTTCAATTTCATACACCCCCAGGCAGTCTGCGAGGGGCATCACCTGTCGCCTCCTCGGGCGGGCATTCCTCTATGTCACAACGGCCGGAGGGGACGCGAAAAGCACCCATTGGCCAAGTGTTTGCCACACAAGTGTAGAACCAGCCAACAGCCGACGACGTCGTGGCAGATATAATTTTACTAAATGATGTAAGATGTAGGGCATTGTTCTGCACGAGTGTGTCACATTCATTTATAAGCAGGACATTTACTCTCACTCATGGGATTAGCATCATAAAGGCCGCACACACTAAGTGGGTTCAGGTTTTGGACCACACATTCGATGTCACCGATTATTGCCCCGCCTGTCCGGTGCGGATAGGCGACTGGATTATGCCAATAGACTTATTGGTGTTAAGACGAATGGAGGGTTTCAACATCATACAAGGGATGGACTAGTTCTCAAGGTACTATGCTACTTTTGATTGCGGGAGTCGAGTCATCACCTTACATAAACTAGGGCAAAAGAAGTTTGTCTACCGAGATTGTAGAAGCTCGCTTTTCACCATGACTATCTTCACGTCCCGAGCCAAGAAGTTGATCAATGATGGATGCGTAGCCTACTTAGCCACTGTGGTGGAGGACCGAGCTGAGTCTTCGGTGCTCGAGTGCATCCCCTTAGCCCGAGAGTTTCCATATGTATTTCCAAAGGAGCTACTGGGAATGCCGCCAAACCAAGAGATCGAGTTTGTAATTGACTTAGTTCCCGGGACTACGCCGATATGTAAGGCACCCTACCGCATGGCACCGACAGAGTTGAGAAAGCTTAAAGTTCAGTTGCAGGATCTGCTAAAGAAGGGCTTCATTAAGCCGAGTATATGCCCATGGGGAATCCGGTGCTATTTGTGAGGAAAAATGATGGATCCTTGCGGTTGTGCGCGGATTACAGAGAGCTCAATAAGGTCATAATAAAGAATAAGTATCCATTATCGCGCATTGATGATCTGTTTGATCAACTACAAGGGTTCCAAGTGTATTTCAATATTGATCTTCAGTCGGGATACCATTAATCAAAGATCAAGCCGGAGAATGTACACAAAGTGGCTTTAAGGACGCAGTATGGTTCTTATGAATTCACCGTAATGCCGTTTGGGCTCACTAATGCCCAGGCAACCTTCATTTTGGGGTGATCAAACGTAATTACAATATTTTGGACAAGTATTACTGGCAAATTTTTGTAATAGGATAGTAGAAGGTTTTGTTTGTAGTATAGATGTTTCTAACTTGTCATTTGATGCTAAAATTGAAAAAAAAATTATAATATTATCCTAGGATGCTATGTTCTCTCTTGACAGGTGCTCTATATCGACGCCATACAGTCAGTGGTTGCGGCCCTAATGTCTATGGCGGATCTAATCATGTCCCCAGTATAAGCTTCCACTATAGCTCAGGACGTTACAGTAAATAAGAGTAAGTTGTTAGGTTCATATATTAGAGCATAAGAAAAAATTATAAGAGCGACTCAAGTAGCCCTGACAAAGCACAGGATATAAAAATCATTCAAAAAAAATTAGAATGGACGAACATAATTATGAACTTTAATAGTCAAATCTACCACCATATCCCACAATTAAACCAGGGATTATCATTGTGTTCATTTTGGCTAGGTTCTTAAAGTAAGATGCTTTATAAAAAAAAGCACCAAACAAGAAACAGGTCGAGACAGAAATGTCATGACAGAATAAATATTCCCATGGCATTATAAGGTTGAAACCTAATTAGTGATGGCCATAGTTTACTGGATTAGCACCAAGGATTTAAGTATCTATAGGCACGAGCCATATCCACCGTGCCAACAAGATACCGGCACGATACAGCCCCCGTGCCGATGGCACAGTTCAAAATCTTTTTTTCTTAAAATTACTAAATAATTTTCTCAATAAAGTTCAAAATATTTGATAAAGATACATAATAAGCAATTAAAAAATTTTGTTGCTAAAGAAAATAAATATTTCATGCATTTATGTGACAGCACGCATGTATTTTTTGTGACCCGCACTCACCGGCACGGTTCGGCACGCACCGTGCCGGCAAGTTTTCGGCACGATCCGGTGCCACGGCACTTAAATCCTTGGTTAACACATAATAATTTGTGATTTCTTTTGAGATATCAAGCATAACAATGGTCACTTATTCAAAATCACAAGAACAAAAAACAGTAACTTGACAGATTTTGAATAATATAGCTATCATTAGAACAATAATAAGCCATCAAAAAGGAATCAAACCAACCTGAACAAGGGGACAAACAGATGTCCGAGTCTCTTGATCCAGAAAACCTGGAATCCAAAGAATCAACTATAAAGTCGGCAGCTCTGTCCGACTCTGAAAAAGACTGTCCACTCGCTTCTCTCGCAGCCCATTCCCCCACCGATTCCGAGCCCAAAATGGTTCCTTTCTTCCCCAGATCGCCATCTCTAACCGCCTTGCGCCCATCAAAACCCTCGATGATCCCATTCCCCGCCATCTCATATACCAGTCGCATCAAAGGGGCATCGATCTACAGCTCCCGCCACCAGAACGCCAATTATCTAGCTTAATCGCTTCATAAATGGGGTAATAACCCGAGTTTCAGGGGAAAATAATTTTGGGAATGCTTAACTACTAGTCAAGGAGCTCGCATCTCCATCAATCTGTCAATGAGAACGAGTAGTAGCTCGGATGAAGCCGCCGCCGCACGCAATCGGAGAAGATACGCAGTGATCTTAGGGTGAAATAAATAAGTCTGAATTTAGCGAGAGGGTTAAAAGTAAGGGCTCAGAAACCCTAATTGCCCCGAAAAGGAACTCTCTCTTCCCCACGTGCGCTCCGCAAACCTTAAGAGGGAGATCAATTGAAGTAGAGCGATTGAGCAGTAGTAGGAAGGGAACCCGGTTGAAGTGAAGAGAGGCAGAGAAATGAGGTGACGCGAGGGGAGAGAGAACTGTGCAGGGAAACGCGAAACGGGACGGGCGACAACCGTTTCACGTGAAAGAAGGAGCAGCGGCAGCAGCCGGACTCGCAAAGGAATTTTTTTGGATTTTTTAAAAATAACCCTGAAAATTTTAAAAATTTACAAAATGACCCTTTGGCTGCGTTTGGAATCGGGATAGGCTGGAATTGGCTATACCGGGGATAAGGATAAAGTACGGAACTAGAGCTTAAACTCGTTTGGGATGGTTCCAGAGATAAGAGAATTTGTATTTGGTTTAATAATGAGGAATAGAAGGGATAAAGAGGATAAGATGGGTAAATTACCTTTTTGCCCCCAAGAGTTATTATGTGATAAAAGTTGTTAAAAATTGATTAGTTCGTTTTAATTAATGAATTAATAGTTTAAAAAAATAAAAGTAAAATTATAATCGTAATTAAAATATATTATTTAAAAATAATACATTTAATTTAATATTTAATTTTTTCAACTTAAAATTTAAATTTTAAATATAAAATTTCAACATTTTAATTTGAAGATTTACATTTTTATAATATTAATTTTAAATAATTAATTTTTAACAAAAAATTTTTAAAATTTTACAAAATTTGTATATTTGCTAAATATTTGTAAATTTTCGTTCACGAGCTTTATTATGTCATTAAAATATTGTAAACTCGTTTTTCTCGTTTTAATTAATGGATTAATAGTTTAAAAAAATATAAGTAAAATTATAATCGTAATTAAAATATATTATTTAAAAATAATACATTTAATTTAATAAATAATTTTTTCAACTTAAATTTTAAATTTAAAAAATAAAATTTCAACATTTTTTCAAATTAAAATTAATGGATTAATGGTTTAAAAAAATGTGATAAAAGTTGTTAAAATCTAATTATTTCGTTTTAATTAATGGATTAATGGTTTAAAAAAATAGAAATAAAATTATAATCATAATTAAATTATATTATTTAAAAATAATATTTAATTTAATATTTTATTTTTTCAAATTAAAATTAAAATTTAAAATATAAAATTTCAACATTTTAATTTTAAGATTTAAAATTTTATAATATTTATTTTAAATAATAAATTTTATAATATTTATTTTAAATAATAAATTTAAAATTTTATAATATTAATTTGTGATGATGAGAGTGTATTGGGAAGAGAGAAAGGAGGTGGGATGAAGGAAAAGAGAGAGAGGAGAGAGGGATTTGTGATGATGAGAGTGTATTGGGAAGAGAGAAAGGAGGGAAGAGGAGAGAGAGTGAGGAGAGAATTTTTATTAAAATAATATGTTGGGATGAGATAAAGTAGATAAGAAGGGTAATATGGTAAAAATTTTTATAGTAAAATAATAGGATGGGATTTGTTATACCAGCTATTCTCCTTGTTCTGGGTTAAGCAATACCAGACGGTTCCAGGTGCGTTTGGGAGAATAAGGGGGATATCCCCGCTATTCTCGGTTCCGTTCCAAAAACAAACGGGGCCTTTAAAAACAAAATTTTGTAAAACTAACGCTACTTTTGCCAGCATGGCGCCACGGAGGTGAGACCATCTGAAGGCGCTGAATAATTCAGCGCCTTCACAAAAACCCTATGAAGTCCTTTTTATAAAAATTTTAAAAAATATCATAATTATTTTAAAAAAAAAATCTTTTTTTATAAATAACCTAATTTTATTTTATAATTTTAAAAACAATCATGGGCCCGACGCCCCTTCTCCCGTGAACCTGCTGCACCGGCCCGGCCCGCAACACATGCACTAGCTCGGCCCGGCTAGCGCGGTGCACGCACTGGGCGTGCACCCGGTGTGCGCCGCCGCTCCTTGCGCGGGTGAGCCCGGTGTACGCGCCCACTGCACCGGCCCGGCCCAGCAGGGCCCAACGCTGCGCGGTCCACGCGCATGCGTGCGACCGGCGTACCGTTCTGCCGCTACTGTGGCGTAGACCCGGTTCATGCCTGTTTCCTGCTCCCGCGGTCCACTGAGGTGTGCTCCCGGTCTTCGCCTCCGCTGCCCTTGGCTGTAGACCCGGTCTTCGCCGGATTCATTCATCGAAGCCCAGCCCGGAAGCCCAGTAACTCTGTTTCGGCCCATTTTTCATCGTTTTGATCGCCGTTTTCACCGTTTTGATCACCGTTTCCGCTGTTTTTGCTAGCATGGCCACCCGGGGTCGTTTAGGCCGCCGTTCCGCCATGCCACGTGCTAGCTTTGCATGTCACCGTCGCTCCGCGCCATGACAAAATCGTCGGAGTCGCACCGTCGGACCTTTTTCTCATCGTTTCCGCCGTCGGGGTTTTCTCGGTTTGACCGTCGACATCCCGAGTTGGCTATCGAATGAGAAAATTGGGTTTTGTTTGGATTTGCGATAATGGATTTGGTTTCCGATCGGGTTTGCGATGATATAGTCGCGGTCCGGTTGTTGTTACCCATCAGTTTTACCGTTGGAGATCCGGTTTGATCCGAGTTTTACGGTTTTGATTTCCGGTTGGGTTTTGTGATGCCTTTTGGTGCATTTTACTATTGTGAGTTGTTTTGGCTTATATTTTTTTGTTACGGTTCTTGCAGACATCGTGAGAGAGCCCCGAGCTCCGCGTCCGCCACCGAGAGGTCTGCTGGATTTACCCGGACAAGGTCGCGGAGACACAAGAGGGTTGTGAGAGGGCTTCGTTTTATCCGTCGGGCGAGGTGGGTAACTAAACCAAGGTCGGGGACGTTGTTGAACGGAGTGGTTCAACCCTCCTCTTCCTTTTGTTGTTGTTTTCGATATTGCTATTTTTAAAATGACATGAAGGCATCGTCACGGCTATTGTAACGGAACGGTACATTCCCAAAGGACATTGTCACGGCTATTGTGACGGAACGTTACATACGTGGGGGACACGGACGGTTACGTGACTTATCGGGTTATTTCACGAGTATGGGATCGTGAGGTGAACCACAACTTATTCCACGAGTATGGGATCGTGAGAGGTATCGCTTCTTGTTCCACAAGTATGGGATCGTAAGGCCCATGGCGCTGTCATGTACACTAGCTGTCACGCCCCCGGTGTAAACCAGAACCCGGGCCCATCTACAGATCCGCCGTGCACACGGTATTTCCCGCGTACACGAAGCGTCGGTAACCTGCTCAGATATAAGAGATAATAATAATAGAGCCTAAAATCAGAGCTGGACTAAAAACTACAACATCTCAGACCAAAACTGGAAATAAAGTAAGAACGACTGTAAATAAATACAAGTACTTCTCCTAACTCACCACAAATATACAACCAGCTGGCTAAAGCCAGACCCCAAAAGGGAGTACAACAAAAACTGTATGAGGAGATAGGGGTACAACCAAAGTCTAGCTAGCTACTGTCGGGTGGACTCTCTAACTAGTCCGCCATCCTCTTACCTCGATCAGTTGCTGACGACCCAGCAACTCCCGCAGAAGACTCTGCAAAACAAAGGGAGAAACAAAGAAAAAAACGATGGGGGTGAGAACTACTATAGAAACAGTAGCCTCCCCTAGTGGGTAAAACCTCAACTCTGACATGCCCACTAGGTCTACCAGAGGCAAAAGGGAAGAAAAGGTGGTAAGCTATAAAGATAACTACAGCTGAAAATGCTACCACTAGTATGCCTCCAAAATGCCGAGCTAAAAGAATAGCTAAAAGTATGCATCAGTATCAAAAAGCCTGCCTAAATAACCCAATCCTATCACCAGTAGACACTGGTACTGCCTGCCGCATCGGGTATGCCAGCCTACACATAACACCGACGCAAGAAAGAGTCTCAAGGACTCAAAGTCTGTCTGTCGCACACTCCGGAGTGGCACTCGAGGGGAGCGACCCACACGAGTAAAGTAAGTAGCCATAAGTTGTTGGGTTATGTATAATTGGATCTAAATAGGGAAAAAAACACCTAGAGGGGGGTGAATAGGTGTAAACAATAAACACTCAAAAATCTTTGCGATATAAAACCCAATGCGGAAAAATAAATAACACGCAGAGATTTTTACGTGGAAAACTCCAAACCGGAGTAAAAAAACCACGGGACCGATAACACGGTAAAATCCACTAGAATTATAACACGTACAAAGGTGATATACCGTACTCACAGACGACTCAACCTTTTTCCATACGCTCCTAGTTGATCTTCTCCGCTCGCTCCGCAACGCTTCTCGAATCCACGATCTGCGTCCAACGCCGAATCCACGGCGTCCAACGTCGAGTCCACGACGGCCGACCGAATCCACGGTCTTCACCCAGTAGCACGTCTCGAATCCACGAACGTACCTCGCTCCGAATCCACGAGAGCGGTAGCACCTTGAATCCACAAGGCCACGTGAGTCCACGCGCCGATTTTGGGGAAATCGTTGTTTTTGGGTGGTGATGATCCGCCGAATACTTAGATTAGAAATAGATCGGAAATACCATCTAAGTATTCATTAATTTGATTCTATTCAAAATCTGAGTTTGGAAAACCTAGAATCAAATTAATAATATAGATGAAGAAACATAGAATTAAATCTAGTATTTCCTTTCTTCTCTATATGTGGATTTTTCTATTTCGGTCGTATTTTTTCCATGCCCTAAAAGATGATTCATAGGGTCTATTTATAGGTTAGAAACCGTTGGAAGAAGATAAGAATAAAAAACTAACCTTTTCTGGGATTTTTCAGGACGACGATCCGGATCGGATTTCGGCGATCCGGATTGCAGTAACGAGACAGACAGTTTCCTGAAAAACAAAGGTTCGGGATCCGGATCGAAGTGCCTGATCCGGATCGTTCATACAATTCACCAAACACCAATGTTCGGGATCCGGATTGAAATGCCTGATCCGGATCGTTCATATATTTCGGTAAAAACCAGTGTTCGGGATCCGGATCAGAAGAGGCTTGGATCCGGATTGAATTTGCGTATGAACTAACACCCTTCGGGATCCGGATCGAAGTGTCTGATCCGGATCCTGAACATGTCCCATGTCCAGTTTTTGATTAAAAATTCATCCAAGTGTTTCTACACTATAAGAAGTATTCGGATCACCAAAAATAATTAGTTAAACATACCTGATCCTTTTGAATTCTTCTTTCTTGAGATTGAGTTATATGATCCAACCTTCTTTATCTTCAATCTTCAAGACTTAACCGAATTCACGAAATACGCCAACTCAAATTCCGTAACAATCTCCCCCTTTGGCGGTTTCGTGACAAAACACAAATCCACTCAAGAAAATTCAAAAAGATATTTTTGTTGATATCACCATACAACAAAAATTTACAATGAGATCCAAATAAAGATAGATACATGAGTTAAACTCCTAAAACAGACTCTAGACTTAGACATCTGTACTTTCTGCAAAAGAAATCATTCTTGACAAAAGAAATCGTTAGATACCTCAAGAATTTTATGTCATTCAAAAACCACACACAGAGATGAAGTTTATACTCATTTATACTTACCATGACATTTATACATTCAGATATGTAATTGGATCATAGTTAAAAACCAACATATCTTCTATGCATTCAAAATCCAAATGTCACAAAATTGTTAGTCAACATCAACTTGTTAGTTATATTACATGCCCAAATAGTTAATCGAATAGTTAGTCGAGGCATGCATGCAATCATAAAAGAAAACCCAAAAGTTGAAGTTATACTTACCTTCATGGTTCACAGCTGGTGTCACGCCCCCGGGGGTTTTTGAGTCAAGCAAAGCGGAAAATTGCGTGTATATTTTTTTTTCTTAATATAATAACATAAACCTCATCCCCGGTGCGTGCCAGACCGCCACATACACAAATTCTCTCTGTCCACGGACAGAGTCTCCTTTGTATATGCACGGCGTCTCATTTACAACATCATCCATCATCCATCAACCATACAGTAGACATACATCACCAATCAGAGTACATTGATTTAACTACTGTTTTAAAAGACCGGTGTCCACTCGACACCTTATTTTTTTTTCAAGCAAGCTATTAAAGCGGCGTCACCGTTTGGAAAGGATAAAACCAGCGGTTGCGAAACCCGTGCCCACATGGCACTTCGTTTTGAGAAAGCATTTTCGAAATCATTTGGTTTTTCATGAAAACGTGCCGCATATGAAACATCACTAAAAGTATCTAAACGTAAAAGTACATCTCATCCACAGCGCTAACTAATACATGTCCACAACTAATATAAACCACAAGCAAATTAACTAATAAAAGCATAAAGGAAAATGAGATATATCCAAGAGTTCTGACTACGGTCCTCGCGACGCAGTCTCACCGCCATCCCGGCTAACGCACCTAGTATCACCTGTCACGGAGTGGGTAAAGTCAGTGACAAACAAAGTAGATGTTTAAATAACAACAAGGAAAGAAGAGCAAACCGATTACACCGGGACCTTTCGCTAAAACCCTGTAACATACTTTACTCACTTTATTTACTTTAGTGACACCGTCCCGACAGGGTAGTCGACGATCTCTCCCGCGGGACTTTTGATGCTTTTAACCTCTTCACGGGGCTAGTGCGATACCTGTGGCAGCCGTGAGGAGGTCCCCACACTTCGTGGGGCACACGGGTCGTATAGACCACTTCTTTGAAAAAGTACACCTATGCGGGGGCCAAGCCGCCAGTGTACGTGCAGCATCCGAAACCAGATTTGCCGAGATCGGCGTGTATTTAGCACCGCGACCGTAGCCGCAACAATTATTATATAAGATAAAATACGATCATGCGAAAGGTTAGATAGTCCATCTACTTTGTTAGGCATATTAAGAACACTTTTATGATGATAGATGCACTTACTGCGCTTGTTGCACTTATAGCAACAGTACCCACCTTGTTGCGGGAAGATCGGAGCACTCGGATCTTTCACACACTCCCGCTGCGCACACGGACCTAAGAAAAGTCCGCAAGGATAAACTATGGTCAAAAACACATACTAACATCTCAAAACGGAAAACCCCAAATTACTTATTTTGATAGAAAAGTCCAACACCGTCCGATTCACCGGAAACCGGAACCCCGCGCCGCCGTCGCCGCCCGTCGGAGCCCCGCGCGGCTCGGAACCGCGCGGCGCGACTCCGCGGCGGCGCCCACGTGGGTTTCGGCCCACGCGGCGCGGCGCGGTGCCTCGCGCGGTGCCCGCGCGGGTACTTCCCGCGCGGTGCCCGCGCGGGTGAAGCCCCGCGCGCCGCCCGCGCGGGTGCGGGCCCGCGCGGCGCCCGCGTGGTGCCCCGCGCGGGTGCGGGCTCGCGCGGCGCCCGCGCGGTGCCCGTGCGGCGCCCCTGTGGTGCCCGCGCGGCGCCTACGTGGTGCCCGCGCGGCGCCCGCGTGGTGCCCCGCGCGGGTGCGGGCCCGCGCGGCGCCCGCGCTGCCCCCGCGCGGCGCCCGTGCGGTGCCCGCGCGGCGCCCGCGCGGGGGATGCCCGCGCGGCGCCCGTGCGGGTGCCCCGCGCGGGTGCCGCCCGTGCGGCAGCCGCGCGGCGTCCGCGCGGCGCCCCGCGCGGCGTCCGCGCGGCGCCCCGCGCGGTGCCCGCGCGGTTGGGTGCCCGCGCGGTCTTCTCCGTCGCCGCTCGCGGTGGCGACCGGCCATCCACGTAATCTTCCGCGTGATGCCCTAGCGGCATCGCGCGTCTCCGTCGCCCGTTCCGCGCCCTGGCACGACGGCGGTGACGGCGACGGTAACGGAGACAACGGAGAAGCCCGAAACTCAACAAAAAGGACGACGGAATAATCCCGAAAAATTCCAAAAATTATTTTACTCACCGAAGATCGACGGAAAGGTCGCCCGGTCGCGTTCTTGCCTTCGGTTCGGTGTTCGGGAGGATCGGGCTCTTTCTCTTTTTCCTTTTCCTTCCTTCCGGCTAGGGTTCCGTCTTTTTCCTTTCTTTCCCTTTCTTTCTCTCCTCACCGGTTAGGGTTTTATTTTTCCTTTCTTTCCCTCCGATAATCGGGATCACTTATATAATCCCTATTATTTAATTATATATATTTAATTAATTTCCTCTTTAATTCGTACGTAAGAAAATTCTATTTTCCGTCACTGGATAATTAATTAATTAATTAATTATCCCCTACGAGATAACCCACCTTATCTCCAACGGGTGCAAGATATTTTGCACGGATTCCGATGCATGACTAATCACCGCATCACTAAGAATTCCGTTCCGGGAGATCCCGATATCGGATTTCAGATCCGATCGCACCGTCGGTCATCATTTTCCGCGCTCTATCACAGAAAAATACCAGCACCACACACCGGCCAACTTTTAACAATTAAATAATTTTATTCCACTTAAGGGCTTAAATAGTTTAGATGTGAGTCAAAAATACCCCCAAGGGCCGAATCACTACAGCTGGTCAATCGATCATAGTTTCATTGTTTAACTGCTGTTCTAATATTCTCTCCCCCTTTTTGTCACAAAGTTAGCCAAGATTACAAAAATAATAAGGAGAGTTAAAAAGTTCAAAGTGTAGAGAAAAATGAAAGAGCTAAACTATAAAAATCTGCAAAACAAAAATAAACTATTAAAAGAAATCAATCATCAGATTCAGAGTCTTCAGAGCTCGTGCAGCCCATCTTAGAGAACATCTTTTTCACCAGCTTGTTCATTGAATTGACCTTCTTAGTTAAGGTAATATGAGCTGCCGTGATGAGCTCAAGTTCGTCTGAAATTCTCTTTTGCTCCTTCGTAATCTGTTCTTGCTCGAAGGATAAGCGTTGTTGTTCCTTGTAAATTGATGTGACTGATGCTTCTTCATCTGGTCCGGGTGTTTGTCGTGATGGAGAGGCAGAAGTGCCGTCACAAGGTTTCTTTCGAGAGGAAGGAGTTGGAGTAACATGAGGCAATGTGTGAAGGGACTTAACAATCGTGGATTCATTTATCATCCCCAAACAATGTTGGTACGATGTTGAGCTGATATCGATTTGAAATTTCTTTAGAATCCTCATAATGATCAATGGGAACGGAAGCCGTTCGGTAGGATGAGGGTGCTCAACATATCTAGACATTCTGTTCCAAATAATGTAAGGGATGTTCATGTTCAAACCAACTGCTTCAGATGGATGCCCTAGGAGGTATAAAAACAGCATGCGATCCCATCTCACCACCTTTGTTTGCATGTTCGGGAGAATGTTATAACAAGTGATGAAGTTGAGAAACCGGTATTCAAGTCGGAGTTGTTTGGATTTAATAGTTTTACCATCTGTCGATTCAGTGCTGTCCAAACAAATTCCTTTTATAACGGTTTGCCACAGAGCATTTGTCAAGCTTTTGCCAGTTAAATAGTTAATTCCTGATCTACTCGATGGCATTTCTAGAACTTCCCCGATCAACTGCGGAGTTATTTTGAGTCTCATCCCTTGGATGTTTGTGTAAAATTGCATCGAACCGTGTTCATCTTCCTGAAGATGTCTCGCATTTGAGTAAAAAGTTCTCACACGATGCAAACAATACCCAAGTAATTCCGGGAATCTGCAAACTTGGATAAGATTAGCTTGTTCAATTAACATCCCGAACTCCGGTGAGTGATCTCGGAGGGCACCAATATTTACATGTCTTTCTCCGATGCATTCTCGACGTTCAAATGCCCTAAGACGATCAGCATTAATGAACACATCTTCCAAGCGAGGCGGAGAATCAGGAACTAATGGTGTGTTAATATCAACATCTCGTGCTTGTCCAAAGCGTCGAGCTAGTCGTTTCCTTTTCACCGAGATGGTTGGTGAAGTCATAGGTGCTTTTCCTTTTGATGTGTCGAAAGTCTTTCGCTTAGGTTGAACAGGCATTGATTCATCATCCGTCAATTTGTCCCAATCTACTTCTTGATTATCTGCTTCAGCCTCTGAATCGCTGACAAGAAGAAACTCACCTTTCCGTTGAGTTTTCTTAGCTCTTTTCAGTTTGTTTGTTGCTCGAGTGTGTACCATTGCAACTAGCAGAAAGATGATCCATGAAAACGTCATTGTTGCTATTACTTGTGAAAAGAAATCCTGTGAGCAACAACTCAAGAACACGAAAAATTGTTAATTTTTAAAAATTTGAAAAATTGTACCCAAACAATCATTATCGTGTAGAGAGACTAAGAATCAAATTAGTTTTGCAAAAGGAATTTTAAAAATAGATCAATCGCATGATTTTGGAAAATTCCCATTATATGCCCTAAAACCGAATTTTTTGAAATCGAAGGCCAAAAATCCGTTTATCATGAGAATATCTAGCATATAATCAAAACTAATCTATCCAGAGTTCTTATTTCAAAAGAAATTTGATCAAAAACTAATCCAAAACGAAAAAGATACAGAAATTTCATCACGTTTTGAGGAAGAATATGAAAAACTGTGAAAAACCGAGATTTTGATCAATAAAACTTACTTAGAATCGAAGAACTTGAGTTTGTAAGCTTCCAAGACGGATGAATTCTAGAGAGAGAAGCTCTGGAGACTTTGGAACAAAAGATTGAAGTAAAAAGAAATCAAACTCCTTTTGTTCTATATAAAACCCTAGCCGTGATCCGGATCAGTTCGTGAATCCGATCCGGATCGGCTACCCGCAGAAAATACCTGCGTTCGGGATCCGGATCGGCTTGTCCAATCCGGATCGGCTCCAACTTTTTCATCAGAAAAATTCAGAAAAATTCCACAAAATCCAGAAAAAGTATGTAAGCACTTTTGTGTATCAACTTTAAATGAAAATCATCGTTTCATACAACAAGAAATAGATTATGCCAAATCTATCAAAAATATTCAAATAACGAAACGAAGATTTATAAAAATTAAATCCCTTAAAGTTGAACAACTTCAATTACATCTAACTTGATCTTATGAGTAATGCCTTTATCAAATCATCAATTTGGTAAAGAAAATGAAATACCAAGATCAATAGATGTCTGAAATCCCAGATAAGTTAGATAATATATCTAGTCAATTTATTGAAGAGAGTGGCTCTTTGAGCATCTTTCATTAAAATTCCCACCTTATACCAACCTTGAAATTTTGACAGAGTCAAGTATTTCAACATGCATTTTATTTAATCAAACTTGAAAAACCTTGCTTGGTATACATGTGGTAGCTGCACACAGTACTCGGACGACCGAGGTGGTAGCTCTTTCCTTCATGTGGTGGTAGTTTTCACACTCCTCATTGGGATGTAACTCTTTCCACATCTTTTGAGCATAACACATTTTCTTTGAGTCCCCCTCAATTGGCTATCAATTATTTAAGATATAAAGTATTCAACCAAATATTGATCTCGATTTCATACTCGACTAAATAGTCAAATAAGATAAAAACTATACCAAGAGATCATCTAGAGAGAAATTGACTTCGATCAAAACAAAGATGATTTAATTCACATAAATGATCATTGCATCAAATGAATTATTATGATATCCAAAGCATAATAAATTTCTAAATAAACGAAAAGATGCTATTAAAGTCAATAAGACATATGCTCAATTAATGTTCTATGTCTAAGCATAGATAATGAACAAAAACACAAAAACAAAACCTAACCTAAACAAGAGTTTCAAAAAGGGGTTATTTCAAGGAAAGCATTCCAATTGCTTTACGCAAATGAATAAAACGTTTTTGATCCAAAGGTTTTGTTAAAATGTCAGCCAATTGATCTTCAGTTGAAATGTAGGAAATTTGAAGAATATTTGATTCAACTAGCTCTCTAAGAAAATGATATCTAAGTTCAATGTGTTTTGTTCTTGAGTGCAACACAGGGTTTTTTGAAATGTTTATAGCACTAGTGTTGTCACATAAAACAGTTACCGAAGTTGCTGATATCCGGAAGTCGCTCAACACGCTTTTCATCCAAATGAGTTGAGTTGAACAACTACCCGCTGAGATATATTCCGCTTCGGCAGTCGAGAGTGCAATGCAGTTTTGCTTTTTACTATGCCATGCAACAAGACAATGGCCAAGATAGAAACATGCACCACTCGTACTTTTCCGATCATCCACTGATCCTGCCCAATCGGCATCTGAATATCCTATAATGTCAAGACTTGTTCCCATAGGATACCAAATTCCGAAGTTTACAGTTCCTTTGACGTACCGGATGATTCGTTTCACCGCTTTCAGGTGATCCTCCTTTGGTGCTGACTGATATCTCGCGCAGATCCCAACACTAAAGGATATGTCCGGGCGACTAGCTGTGAGGTAGAGTAGACTTCCAATCATACTTCGATAGAGTTTCTCGTCTACACTATCACTAAGAGATTCACTTCCTAATCCTTTATTGCTAGTTCCCATAGGAGTAGGAAAATCTTTAGAATCTTCTAATCCGAATTTCTTTACCAACTCCTTTGCATACTTGGATTGACACAGATGAATGCCTTCACCATTTTGTTTCACTTGCAATCCAAGAAAGTATGTCAGTTCGCCCATCATAGACATCTCAAATTCGCTTTCCATGGTTTCTGCGAATTTAGAAGCATCATTATCCTTTGTTGCTCCAAATACAATGTCATCGACATAGATTTGTGCAACAATGAAGTTATCCTGATAATGCTTCACAAAGAGAGTCCGATCTGCTCCCCCTCGAGTATAGCCCTTCTCCAAAAGGTGCTTTGTCAACCTTTCGTACCACGCTCGCGGTGCTTGTTTTAAACCGTAAAGAGCCTTTTTCAAACGAAAAACATGGTTAGGTAGTTTACAGTCTACAAAACCTTTCGGTTGAGCCACATAAACTTCCTCATTTAAAAATCCATTTAAAAACGCGCTCTTAACGTCCATTTGAAAGAGTTTTATTTTAAAGTGACAAGCAATAGCGAATAAGATACGAATGGACTCGAGTCTAGCTACAGGGGCGAACGTTTCATCAAAGTCTATACCTTCTATTTGAGAGTAGCCTTGAGCAACTAAACGTGCTTTGTTCCTGATGATGGTACCATCCTCATTTTTCTTGTTCTTGAAAATCCATTTAGTACCGATCACATTGTGTTGCTTCGGAGGCGTCGTTAATTCCCAGACTTTGTTTCGTTCAAACTGATGGAGCTCTTCCTGCATTGCTTCAATCCAGTAGTCATCCTGAAGAGCTTCATCGACGTTCTTTGGTTCGATCATGGAAACGTAACAAGCGAATCCACAAACCAACTGCCTCCGAGTTCTGACTCCTTCTTGTGGGTCTCCAATAATGTTTGATTCAGGATGATCCTTGGAGATGCGTAACGTTTGTGGTAATGGAGTACTCGGAGGTACATGAGATGATTCCTCCCAAGGATGGTTGACGTGTCGGCTCCATAAGATCCATATGCAATAATTCTAAGGGCCGATTAGTACCAACGTGGTTCAAGTTCTTGTGTGCAGTCCTGGATTGTTTTCCCTTTTGACAACCACCACACACAATGTTTTGTTTAAGTGAAAGTTTTGGAACCCCCTTGACCACGTCTTTGTTTGAAATTCTAGCAAGTTCCTTAAAATTTATGTGACCTAGCCTTTCATGCCAAAGTGTTTCATTATTCAAAGAGGCTAAGTTACAATTTTCAGAAATTTTATTGGGAACAACATAACAATTGTTTTCAGATCTAACCCCCTTTAAAAAGAAAACATGGTCCTTATCAGTTACAATGCATTCAACAGATGAAAAATTAACTGAAAAACCATTGTCACAAAGTTGACTGATACTTATGAGGTTAGTCTTAAGGCCATCAACAAATAACACATTATTCAAAATCGGGCCATCTGGAATAGCTACTGTTCATTTTCCAACAATTTTGGAAGACTGACCGTCTCCGAAAACTACAAGTCCTCCGGAGATTTTCTCAAAATTTTGAAAGCAGTTTTTGTCACCGGTCATGTGACGGGAACAACCGCTATCCAGATACCAAGACGAATTATCATATGCATGCAAGGAAATATTTGTAACAAGACAAGGGAAGATTTCACCTTTGCGTACCCAAACCTTTAGAGTTTTGGTGTACGTCGGAAATGATTGTGAAGTTGATACCTTTGGTGAAAGCGTCTTGTTTGATCTATCGCTTTTCCTTGACGTCGTCGTCTTGTTTGATGAACTACCGAGGCTCTTTTCCTTCGAATAATTTGCATTTGATTTCCGAGGAATCACCCTTTTGGTAGTCGTTGCAAGAAGTGCTTGAGTTGAGCGTTTGGCTCCCATCTTGCAATTTCTCCTTATGTGCCCTGCAATACCACAACGAAAACATACCTTGGTGCTTGACGATTCCGAAGAGGGGGAAGTAGGTTTGTTGTCGTTGTTTGTCGTCAATTCCAGTGTCGGAGGAGGAGATACCGACTGGGGCACAAAGACTGTCCCAACCGAACTAAAATTGTCTTCAGTTCGATTGTATCCGAGTCCAAATTTGTTTGATTGACCAAGACCAAGAAGCTTATCCAACTTACTCCTTCCTGATGAAAATCGCTGTAAGTCATCCTTGAGTTGGAGAATGGTCTCTGTCATTTCCAATTTTTCCTGTCGAGCCTCGCCGTTAAGCTTCAAGAAGTAATTCGCTTTGTTCACCATATCTACATAATTCTTCTCGAATTGCTCATTGGACTCTTGAAGGAAAACATTTATTTTAATCAGATTATCCCTTTCCACTTCAAGAGCGTTTGAGAGAGAAGATGCCCTTTTTTGCTTCTTCTTCGAGATCCTGCAATCTCCCTCTCAAACTCTTGTTTTGCTTTGCCAGTTTCTTTGAATCCCTCAAAAGCTTATGGTAGGCAAGAGCAAAGTCTTCACCTTCTGAATTATCCGATTCATCGTCCGTTGCAATTTTTTCAACAGTGGAGTTGGACAATGACTCGGATGTACTAGCCATTAAGCACATGAAGGGTGAAGATGTGGACGCGTGGAACGCCGTTGCGTTATCTTCTTCATCACTTGACGATGACTCATTTGACGATGAGGTGTCATCCCAAGTGACGGCTTGCATCGCTTTCTTCTTTGACGGATTCTTATTGGGACACTCCGTTGAGATATGGCCGTACCCTCGGCACTTGAAGCATTGGACTTGTCCTTCTGAGCTTTTCTTATCCTTAGAAAAACCCTCTTGCTTTCTTGGTTTGAAACTTGAAGAACCTTTGCCTTTCTTCGACTTTACGAAGGATGGAGTTTTGCTTGAGTTACCCCTTCGAAAGTTTCGGCGAAATCTTCTTGTCAAGAGAGCGAGCTGCTTCTCAAAGTCCTCCATAGATAGGTTTTCGTCATCGTCTGAGGAGGATGAATCCGCGTCTTCTTCTTTTGTTGTTTTCAATGCTAAACCAGAAGACTTAGAAGAGGATGCTTTTCCAGAAGAATAGTTAGTAGGAAATGTCATTTCATAAGTTTGTAATGAGCCAACTAATTCTTCTACACGGATTTCGTCCGGGTGTTTAATAGTTTCAATGGCCGTAACCTTGGATCGAAATCTTTCAGGAAGAGTTCTTAATATTTTTCTTACAACTTTAAATTCTGGAATCTTCTCTCCTAAGTTAGCACATGAGTTTACGATGTCTTGTAATCGTGTGTAATAGTCTGTGAAAGATTCATTTTCTGCCATGAAAATAGAGTCAAACTTGCTCGTAAGCATTTGCAATTTTTGAATCTTCACAAGGTTAGTTCCCTCATGTGTAACTTGAAGAACATCCCAGATTTCTTTCGCAGTCTCACATGCCGAGACGCGAGAGAACTCAGTTTAAGACAAAGCATTAAATAGAGCATTAATCCCTTTGCCATTGTAAGAAGAAAAATCTATCTCTTCCTTGGTCCATTTCGACCTAGGTTTGATGGTGCGAACATCAGCAATAATTTCAGTTGGATTAGACCATCCTAATTCAATTGATTGCCACACCCGTTCGTTGATGGAAATTAAAAAGGCTTTCATCCGTACTTTCCAGTACGCATAATTTGTCCGCTCGCTTCGCAACGCTTCTCGAATCCACGATCTGCGTCCAACGCCGAATCCACGGCGTCCAACGTCGAGTCCACGACGGCCGACCGAATCCACGGTCTTCACCCAGTAGCACGTCTCGAATCCACGAACGTACCTCGCTCCGAATCCACGAGAGCGGTAGCACCTTGAATCCACAAGGCCACGTGAGTCCACGCGCCGATTTTGGGGAAATCGTTGTTTTTGGGTGGTGATGATCCGCCGAATACTTAGATTAGAAATAGATCGGAAATACCATCTAAGTATTCATTAATTTGATTCTATTCAAAATCTAAGTTTGGAAAACCTAGAATCAAATTAATAATATAGATGAAGAAACATAGAATTAAATCTAGTATTTCCTTTCTTCTCTATATGTGGATTTTTCTATTTCGGTCGTATTTTTTCCATGCCCTAAAAGATGATTCATAGGGTCTATTTATAGGTTAGAAACCGTTGGAAGAAGATAAGAATAAAAAGCTAACCTTTTCTGGGATTTTTCAGGACGACGATCCGGATCGGATTTCGGCGATCCGGATTGCAGTAACGAGACAGACAGTTTTCTGAAAAACAAAGGTTCGGGATCCGGATCGAAGTGCCTGATCCGGATCGTTCATACAATTCACCAAACACCAATGTTCGGGATCCGGATTGAAATGCCTGATCCGGATCGTTCATATATTTCGGTAAAAACCAGTGTTCGGGATCCGGATCAGAAGAGGCTTGGATCCGGATTGAATTTGCGTATGAACTAACACCCTTCGGGATCCGGATCGAAGTGTCTGATCCGGATCCTGAACATGTCCCATGTCCAGTTTTTGATTAAAAATTCATCCAAGTGTTTCTACACTATAAGAAGTATTCGGATCACCAAAAATAATTAGTTAAACATACCTGATCCTTTTGAATTCTTCTTTCTTGAGATTGAGTTATATGATCCAACCTTCTTTATCTTCAATCTTCAAGACTTAACCGAATTCACGAAATACGCCAACTCAAATTCCGTAACAATCTCCCCCTTTGGCGGTTTCGTGACAAAACACAAATCCACTCAAGAAAATTCAAAAAGATATTTTTGTTGATATCACCATACAACAAAAATTTACAATGAGATCCAAATAAAGATAGATACATGAGTTAAACTCCTAAAACAGACTCTAGACTTAGACATCTGTACTTTCTGCAAAAGAAATCATTCTTGACAAAAGAAATCGTTAGATACCTCAAGAATTTTATGTCATTCAAAAACCACACACAGAGATGAAGTTTATACTCATTTATACTTACCATGACATTTATACATTCAGATATGTAATTGGATCATAGTTAAAAACCAACATATCTTCTATGCATTCAAAATCCAAATGTCACAAAATTGTTAGTCAACATCAACTTGTTAGTTATATTACATGCCCAAATAGTTAATCGAATAGTTAGTCGAGGCATGCATGCAATCATAAAAGAAAACCCAAAAGTTGAAGTTATACTTACCTTCATGGTTCACAGCTGGTGTCACGCCCCCGGGGGTTTTTGAGTCAAGCAAAGCGGAAAATTGCGTGTATATTTTTTTTTCTTAATATAATAACATAAACCTCATCCCCGGTGCGTGCCAGACCGCCACATACACAAATTCTCTCTGTCCACGGACAGAGTCTCCTTTGTATATGCACGGCGTCTCATTTACAACATCATCCATCATCCATCAACCATACAGTAGACATACATCACCAATCAGAGTACATTGATTTAACTACTGTTTTAAAAGACCGGTGTCCACTCGACACCTTATTTTTTTTTCAAGCAAGCTATTAAAGCGGCATCACCGTTTGGAAAGGATAAAACCAGCGGTTGCGAAACCCGTGCCCACATGGCACTTCGTTTTGAGAAAGCATTTTCGAAATCATTTGGTTTTTCATGAAAACGTGCCGCATATGAAACATCACTAAAAGTATCTAAACGTAAAAGTACATCTCATCCACAGCGCTAACTAATACATGTCCACAACTAATATAAACCACAAGCAAATTAACTAATAAAAGCATAAAGGAAAATGAGATATATCCAAGAGTTCTGACTACGGTCCTCGCGACGCAGTCTCACCGCCATCCCGGCTAACGCACCTAGTATCACCTGTCACGGAGTGGGTAAAGTCAGTGACAAACAAAGTAGATGTTTAAATAACAACAAGGAAAGAAGAGCAAACCGATTACACCGGGACCTTTCGCTAAAACCCTGTAACATACTTTACTCACTTTATTTACTTTAGTGACACCGTCCCGACAGGGTAGTCGACGATCTCTCCCGCGGGACTTTTGATGCTTTTAACCTCTTCACGGGGCTAGTGCGATACCTGTAGCAGCCGTGAGGAGGTCCCCACACTTCGTGGGGCACACGGGTCGTATAGACCACTTCTTCGGAAAAGTACACCTATGCGGGGGCCAAGCCGCCAGTGTACGTGCAGCATCCGAAACCAGATTTGCCGAGATCGGCGTGTATTTAGCACCGCGACCGTAGCCGCAACAATTATTATATAAGATAAAATACGATCATGCGAAAGGTTAGATAGTCCATCTACTTTGTTAGGCATATTAAGAACACTTTTACGATGATAGATGCACTTACTGCACTTGTTGCACTTATAGCAACAGTACCCACCTTGTTGCGGGAAGATCGGAGCACTCGGATCTTTCACACACTCCCGCTGCGCACCCGGACCTAAGAAAAGTCCACAAGGATAAACTATGGTCAAAAACATATACTAACATCTCAAAACGGAAAACCCCAAATTACTTATTTTGATAGAAAAGTCCAACACCGTCCGATTCGCCGGAAACCGGAACCCCGCGCCGCCGTCGCCGCCCGTCGGAGCCCCGCGCGGCTCGGAACCGCGCGGCGCGGCTCGGAACCGCGCGGCGCGGCTCGGAACCGCGCGGCGCGGCTCGGAACCGCGCGGCGCGGCTCCGCGGTGGCGCCCGCGTGGGTTTCGGCCCACGCGGCGCAGCGCGGCGCCTCGCGCGGCGCCCGCGCGGGTACTGCCCGCGTGGCGGCCGCGCGGGTGCAGCCCTGCGCGGTGCCCCGCGCGGCGCCCGCGCGGGTGCGGGCCCGCGCGGCGCCCGCGTGGTGCCCCGCGCGGGTGTGGGCCCGCGCGGTGCCCGCGCGGCGCCAGCGCGGGGGCCGCCCGCGCGGCACCCGCGCGGCGCCCGCGCGGGGGATGCCCGCGCGGTGCCCATGCGGGTGCCCCGCGCGGGTGCCGCCCGCGCGGCAGCCGCGCGGCGTCCACGCGGTGCCCGCGCGGTTGGGTGCCCGCGCGGTCTTCTCCGTCGCCGCTCGCGGTGGCGACCGGCCATCCGCGTAATCTTCCGCGTGATGCCCTAGCGGCATCGCGCGTCTCCGTCGCCCGTTCCGCGCCCTAGCACGACGGCGGTGACGGCGACGGTAACGGAGACAACGGAGAAGCCCGAAACTCAACAAAAAGGACGACGGAATAATCCCGAAAAATTCCAAAAAATATTTTACTCACCGAAGATCGACGGAAAGGTCGCCCGGTCGCGTTCTTGCCTTCGGTTCGGTGTTCGGGAGGATCGGGCTCTTTCTCTTTTTCCTTTTCCTTCCTTCCGGCTAGGGTTCCGTCTTTTTCCTTTCTTTCCCTTTCTTTCTCTCCTCACCGGTTAGGGTTTTATTTTTCCTTTCTTTCCCTCCGATAATCGGGATCACTTATATAATCCCTATTATTTAATTATATATATTTAATTAATTTCCTCTTTAATTCGTACGTAAGAAAATTCTATTTTTCGTCACCGGATAATTAATTAATTAATTAATTATCCCCTACGAGATAACCCACCTGATCTCCAACGGGTGCAAGATATTTTGCACGGATTCCGATGCATGACTAATCACCGCATCACTAAGAATTCCGTTCTGGGAGATCCCGATATCGGATTTCAGATCCGATCGCACCGTCGGTCATCATTTTCCGCGTTCTATCGCAGAAAAATACCTGCACCACACACCGGCCAACTTTTAACAATTAAATAATTTTATTCCACTTAAGGGCTTAAATAGTTTAGATGTGAGTCAAAAATACCCCCAAGGGCCGAATCACTACACCACTCACACTTTATAAAAAGTTACGTCCCAAAACTTAAGTACAAACCTCACTTAAACAATTCGGGAAAGTATTCCCTCATTTTCGATTCCAGTTCCCATGTCGCCTCGCGCTCTTCGTGATTGCTCCACTGGACCTTTACGTAGGAGATAGTTCGATTGCGCAACTTCTTGTCCTCTCTTGCCAAAATCCGCACCGGCGTCTCCTCGACGCTCAAATCCTCTCGCAACTCGATGGTGGAGGCATCCAAGGCATGAGAGGGGTCAGCGAGGTACTTCCGGAGCATTGAGACATGGAACACGTTGTGGACTCGTTCGAGGTTCGGCGGCAAGGCTAATCGGTACGCCACCGGTCCTACGCGTTCTAGGATCTCGATCGGTTGCCGCAATACCCTACCATCAAGCCCTGCCTGTCCCAAATCTCCAGAAATCTGACTACACTATCCCAGCCCTTGCTCAAACCCGAGCACACTATCCCCGAAGTCTAGATAACAGGAGAAAGAAATAAAAGCATGGTTTCTCCTAAGTCAAATCCCAAAGATAGTGTAGCAGTAAATAGTGGCCTATCTAGATGTCCATACAAGCATGCAAATGTCCTCATATAGAATAGAAGGAAAAAGCGTCCACCAATGCGCTCACATATAGTAATGTCCCAAATTACTAATCTATTCACATGAAGAGTATGATATAGCAATGAGCTCCAACACTAATGTCTCAAAGTGATGATCCCTTTTTACATAATCACTAAGTACTAACATACACTGATCATGCTGTTCCAGATAATTAAATACTTTAACAGGAGTGATTATGGCATAATGATCATGTTCCAATACCTTTGTCTCAATCACATGGATAGGCTATCAATTATGTGGTCCCTTTTTGCATGCAAGGTTATCAATATTTGATCAACAATTTCTAACATCGGGTTATTCTGATATTCCTAGTGAGCATACCAAAAGAGAGGGATACAACAACCACCCACCTCAAGAAGCGTGCACAACAGTAAAACAAGATCCCTCGCTGCCAAAATCCACACTCTCCAACAATCACCCCACAATACAAGGAATGCAAATAATCCTGCAAACACACCGACCGATAACTATTTAAACAACGGTTCCACAACCATTCACAATTCCCCAAAATTTTAGATAAAAAGATGCTTAATTTCCAGCTGTAAAAGGAACTCTGAAAAATCCAACAAAAATACCACTGCGATCGTCTTGTCGAGCCCTTCGAAACGAGTACCTGCACGTCCCAATCCGAGTTTCGTAGGTCAAGTTACAATATCAATAAGGTGACTACCTCAATAATCCCAAGTACAAAAATCTGTAAAACTTTGCTCTGAAAAAGTGAGATTTTCACCTTCGAAGAAAACTCAAAAAATTCCAAGAAAAATACGATAATGTTCCTTGCGACGCGTAGATAGAAATCGAATGTCAGCACGCCTCAATCCGATGTCCGGGTGCGAAGATATCGGCAAAATACTCCAATGCTGTCCAAAACAGTACACAGCAAATAGGGGATCAACAGTGCCTCGGGAACCGTGCCAAAAGTCTGGAATACTAAGAAACGATCAAAATGAAAAACAAAGCCCTACCTCTCAGGAACATATCGGCGCAAGAATTGTCAAAAACGGAGGTCGGAGAAGGCCAGGGGAGTCCTCGGACCGAAATGCGACGAAAAGGGCAAATAAGGAAAGTGCGTCGCAGCATGCCGGAAAAATGCCAACCTCAAAGTGCGTGCCACCAAAAATTTTGAAACTTCCTCAGAAGATAGAGCACAAGATGATGTTCATCTTTGCTTCAGGGCTCAGCAGGAGTTGTGTAAGACCCGGCTTTTCCTTAACCCTTCTGGTCACCCTCTTCTTGTAATGCCTGACCGGGGGCCTCATTTTTGGCATTTTTCCGGACAGACCGTCGGGGCCCGCAAATAATTTTAGGCGGTAGAGCTCGCGGAACGGAGCGCGTGGGCACGATCGGTTTATTTTTCCGACTCCCGGTCTGACCAGAATTAATTCTCGAAGTTGGGGTCCCCCTTAGACGCCTCGGGATCCGTGTTCGCAGCCGCACACCTTTTAAGGTAAACCCTAATTCTCTTAGTATATATATGTAGCCGTGAGGGAAAGAGGATTAGGGTTCCTCTTATTTTTCTTTTGGTGGCCGCCTCTTTTCTTTTTCTTCCTCCCTCGTAGCCGCCGGCAAAGAGAAACCAAGCACACCGCAAGGGTGGACCGGTGGAGGCAAGCGGACGATCCCTCTCTTCCTCCTCTTTCGCACATCAAGGTGAGTCGGACGCGTTTCGTTCGGGGGAATCTCCCTCTTTTTTTCTTTTGTTGGTCACGAGGAGGGAGGAGGCCCGGCGCCGTCGCGCACCGCGGGCCGCGCGCCCGCGCGGCGCTCGGCCGCGCGGGGCCGCCCGCAGGAGGGGCGCCCGCGCGGGCTGGTGCCGCGCGGGGCCGCCCCGCACCGCGGGCCACGCGCCCGCGCGGCGCACGGCCGCGCGGGGCCGCCCCGCACCGCGGGCCGCGCGCCCGCGCGGCGCTCGGCCGCGCGGGGGCCGCCCGCAGGAGGGGGCGCCCGCGCGGGCTGGTGCCGCGCGGGGCCGCCCCGCACCGCGGGCCGCGCACCCGCGCGGCGCTCGGCCGCGCGGGGGCCGCCCGCAGGAGGGGGCGCCCGCGCGGGCTGGTGCCGCGCGGGGGCCGCCCCGCACCGCGGGCCGCGCGCCCGCGCGGCGCTCGGCCGCGCGGGGGCCGCCCGCAGGAGGGGGCGCCCGCGCGGGCTGGTGCCGCGCGGGGGCCGCCCCGCACCGCGGGCCGCGCGCCCGCGCGGCGCTCGGCCGCGCGGGGCCGCCGCAGGAGGGGGGGCGCCCGCGCGGGCTGGTGCCGCGCGGGGCCGCCCCGCACCGCGGGCCGCGCGCCCGCGCGGCGCTCGGCCGCGCGGGGCCGCCCGCAGGAGGGGCGCCCGCGCGGGCTGGTGCCGCGCGGGGCCGCCCCGCACCGCGGGCAGCGCGCCCGCGCGGCACTCGGCCGCGCGGGGCCGCCCGCAGGAGGGGCGCCCGCGCGGGCTGGTGCCGCGCGGGGTCGCCCCGCACCGCGGGCAGCGCGCCCACGCGGCGCTCGGCCGCGCGGGGCCGCCCGCAGGAGGGGCGCCGCGCGGGCTGGTGCCGCGCGGGGTCGCCCCGCACCGCGGGCAGCGCGCCCGCGCGGCGCTCGGCCGCGCGGGGCCGCCCGCAGGAGGGGCGCCCGCGCGGGCTGGTGCCGCGCGGGGTCGCCCCGCACCGCGGGCCGCGCGCCCGCGCGGCGCTCGGCCGCGCGGGGCCGCCCGCAGGAGGGGCGCCGCGCGGGCTGGTGCCGCGCGGGGCTGCGCCCTGGCAGGGTGTTCGTCGCACGGGCCGGTGCCGTGCGAAGAACTCCGCCGCACGCTGTAGGGAGTCGTTGTAAGTTTCGGACTTCTAAGTCTCGATTTGCCTATGTTCCTTCAGGAGTGCGGGACGCTGTGGGCGACTGGAGCACAGACGCGGACTGGACGAACGCAGGACGACGCACACAAGGTGGGTACGTTCCCGGGGGTTTCGGGAATGGGGTTTAACTGTTAGAAATAGCATGTTGGGGCAAGGTGGAATTGTCAGTCTCCTTCTGTTTATGCACTAACCCTGTTATGTTATGTTATGATACTCAATGTCAATCTGAGGCTCAAATTTGCTACACGCACACCCGCGGTTTGGCCACCGCAAGGGTGTGCTTTTCCGGAAAAGTGGTACGTTGACCCGTGTACCCCACGCGGAGGTGGCGTTAGGAATGGGGGCCCCCATGGGTGGGGGGTGTGAGCGGTGACGTCGAGGCAGGTGCTCGGCGGCCGAGGCAGGTGCTCGGCGGTGGGCATCGGGGAAGGTGCCCGATGTTGCTTTGTGAGGCAGGTGCTCGGCGGTGGGCATCGGGGAAGGTGCCCGATGTCGTAATGATACAGGGTGTGGTTAAGGTGGAAGGTGCATGGGAGGGATAGTTGCTCCGGTGTTTGTGGTTTGCCTTATCTTTGTTTACTACGCTTATCATGCTATTTCTAGTCACTGACTTCCCACTTCGTGACAGGTTCGTCCAGGGGCGAGTGCTAGGGCGCCGGTGAGGACGTTAGGGTGCTGATCTGATTTATGGGTGACTTCAGATACAGTGACTCTTCTTTCCCTTTTCTTTTATTATTCATGGTAGCTAGTTGTGGATTGCGACACCCCCGTGGGGTCGAAGTGGATGTTGCCCTTTTCTTTCCTTTCTTTTTGAATAATTGAATGAATACTACGTTCTCTCTTACTTGGCCGTTTTGAACGATGAAAAACAAAGAAAACCGTTTGCGAAAACTATTTTTAAAACGTGGGTGTCGTGTGGGCACCAAGCTTTATAAACCTTGTGATTATTTATCCTTTCAAAACACCGGCCTCTATGCTCTAAGTGAATGCTAGAATGTCACGTGAATTGTTTGGTTGTATGTGTACGAGACCCCAACTGATGTGGTTAGAGATTGTATGTACTACGCCTTGTGAGACACTTTGTAGTTGAGACGCCGTGCATATACAAAGGGGCCTCTGCTCATTTGCAGAGCGAATTTGTGTATGCGGCGGGTCTGTGCACGCGCCGGGGAGTAATGTTTTACAAAAAAAAAATATATGGCTGAATCAGGGGCATCGGTGGCTCCTCTTCCGCGCGATTCGAACCCCCGGGGCGTGACAGATTAAGATGGTATCAGAGCGGTAAACTTTAACCACAACAGTCGGGGCCTAACATCCACGGGCGCAATACTCTGGCTACTGAGTAATAAAGTGAACACGGGATAAATAAAACGCGAGTGCTCGTTGGGGGAAAAAGGGGGGAGGGAATTAGTGTTCTTTTCTTTTCTCCCTCTAGTGCCAGCACTAGTGGCGTGCCGTCTTATTTAAACTAGGAGTAACTGGTTCGTGCAAATGTTCAGATCATGGCCAGGACTAGATCCACAGCCGAGGACACGAGGGGGCGAACCTACCAAACGAGCGAGACCGTGTGCGCGCCAACCTGGCCGACTTCAAGAAATACGATCCGCCAACGTTCGAGGGGGACACGACGGACCCCTGGGTTGTGGAGAAATGGGTGGATACGATGGAGAAATTATTCGAGGACCTATTGATGGAAGACCATGAGCGGGTCCCCCTGGCCGCCCACTTGCTCGAGGGGAACGCCCGCATTTGGTGGAAGACCGTACGCCCCGACTCTGCGTCGGGCGCTACCCTTCCGTCATGGACTACCTTTAAACAGCAGCTATTCGGGGCGTTCTTTACCAACAGCGTGAAGAAACAACTGGAGGACGACCTAAACCACATCAGGCAGGGAACCAAAACAGTAATGGAGTACCAGAGGGAGTTCGTGAGACTGGCGAACTGTGTCCCGTTCGTCATTCGGGACGAATCCCATAAGGCACAACTGTTTGTGGATGGATTGAGGACTGACATTTTCCAAGTGGTGGACGCGGCGGATCTGCATACCTTTCAGAAGGTGGTCGACCGAGCCACCATCGTGGAGCGAGGCTTTGCCGTCACGCGCGCCCGAAGGGAAGGCTCCCACCAGCAAGACGACAGGAAGCGGACCCAGACGGCTTCAGGGGGAGGGGGCTCCTCCAGCGGGAATCGGCCCCCTAAGCGGTGGAGGCCCCAGCAAAGGACCAGGGGAGCGCCGGGAGAGGGACAACGCCCGGAGGACCGCTCATGCGTGATCTGCGGCGGGGCGCACCGAGTGATGGATTGCTCCAAGAGACAGGACCATTATTTCCGATGTGGCAAGCAGGGACACTTCCGTTTCAACTGTCCCCTGAACCAAGGCACCACATCTTCAGCAGCCTCCGTGCCTTCACCCCAGCACGCAGGGCGGGGGAAAGCGCCAATGACGTCAGCCCCCAGACCGCCAGCACCCCGATCTGTAGGGGAAAAGCCACCGCCTTCGGGAGGCCGCGTCTATTCGATGGGTCAGCAGGAGACGCACCCGTCTGAGCACGTCGTCGCAGGTATCACTCTTGCTTCTGTTTATCGCGCTAGAACCCTTTCTGACACCGGAGCGACCCTCTCGTTTATGTCCCGAGACTTCGCACTGACCCATGATTTTGAGTTGAGACCCTTACCCAGTTTGATGACCGTACACACCGCGGGGGGATCCTTGGAGGCACGCAACATGGTGCCTTCCTGCCCTATATGGATGGGAAGGCTTTCGTGCCCCTGGGATCTGGTAGTCATTCCATTGAAAGAGTATGATGTAGTGCTCGGAATGGATTGGCTCACGTGGTACCTTGCGGTCATAGACTGCGAGAAGCGCGAGGTACGACTGATGTACCCCGATTTTCCGGAGAACGTGTACTTGGCTTGCAAGAGCGTTTCCTTTTCTTCCATGATTCCTGCATCCCGAGCCAGGAAGCTGGTAGAGGGCGGGTGTATGGCCTACTTGGTGTCGGTGGCCCTGGCCGCCGGATCCTCCACGGCACTCCCCGACATCCCTGTGGTGAGGGACTTCCCAGATGTTTTTCCGGCCGAACTACCTGGATTACCCCCCGAGCGAGAAGTTGTCTTTCCCATTGAGCTTCCACCCGGCACTCGACCAATCACGAAGGCCCCCTACAGGATGGCCTTCGCGGAGCTGAAGGAACTTAAGGCGCAGCTAGAGGACCTTCTGGACAAGGGGTTTATCCGACCGAGTGTGTCCCCTTGGGGCGCACCTGTACTCTTTGTACGAAAGAAAGACGGGAGCTTGCGGTTGTGCATCGACTACCGGGAAATCAACAAAGTCACAGTGAAAAACAAGTACCCCTTACCTAGGATTGATGACCTCTTTGACCAGCTGCGGGGTGCAACTGTCTTTTCAAAAATCGACCTGCAGTCGGGCTACCACCAGCTCAGAGTTCGAGACGAGGATATTCCGAAGACGGCATTCCGGACTCGGTATGGCCATTACGAGTTCACAGTAATGCCGTTCGGGCTTACCAATGCCCCAGCGGTGTTCATGGACATGATGAACCGAGTTTTCAGACCCTTCCTGGATCAGTTCGTTGTGGTCTTCATCGACGACATCCTGATTTACTCCACACCGATGAGAAGCACGAGGAGCACCTTCGAATTGTTCTACAGACCCTTAGGGAGCAGGAGCTGTTCGCAAAACTTAAGAAATGCGAATTCTGGCTTCGCGAAGTGGGGTTTCTAGGGCATATCATTTCAGCAGCAGGAGTCGCAGTGGATCCCAAGAAGGTGGAGTCGGTGACCGACTGGCCCCAGCCGACCACAGTGACAGAGGTGCGCAGCTTCTTGGGCCTTGCGGGATACTACAGACGTTTCGTGGAGGGTTTCTCGAAGATTGCGACCCCTCTGAACCGCCTAACCCGGAAAGGAGTAAAGTTCATATGGACGGTCCAATGCCAAGAGAGCTTTGAAGAACTTAAGAAACGGTTAACAAGAGCGCCTGTGCTTGCCTTACCAACCCCTGGAGAAGACTACGAAGTCTACTGCAATGCATCGCGAATAGGACTGGGAGGAGTACTAATGCAGCAAGGAAGAGTCATTGCCTATGCTTCAAGACAACTCAAGGATTACGAACAGAACTACCCGATCCATGACTTGGAGCTTGCCGCAGTGGTCTTCGTTCTGAAACTGTGGAGGCACTACCTCTACGGTGTGCATTGCAACGTGTTCTCGGACCACCAAAGCCTTAAGTACCTTTTCACCCAGAAGGAGCTTAACCTACGGCAGAGGAGGTGGTTGGAGCTACTGAAGGACTACGACTTAACCATCCAGTACCACCCGGGGAAAGCAATGTGGTAGCCGACGCTCTAAGCCGAAAGGGACAAGCAGAAGGAACTTCGGCGGGCGCGATCACGCAGCAGAACGACTTGATCGCGGAATTTTCACGATTGAGGTTGGAAGTGGTACCAGCAGGGGACGGTTGAGCGACTGTTGACCCTAACAGTCGCGCCGACCCTATTGGAGAGGATTCGGGAAGGCCAAGGTGCGGATCCGCAGCTACAGCTGGAACGAGATAGGATTTCACCGGAGCAAGAAGGAGACTTTGCAGTGGGAACGGACGGCACCCTTCGGTTCCGAGGGCGGATCTGCGTGCCCGATCTGCCGGATCTAAAGAAAGAAATCCTGACTGAAGCACATTGCGCCCCCTACGTGGCGCACCCTGGAGGCACCAAGATGTACCGGGATATCCGACAGACCTTCTGGTGGCCAAGATTGAAGGGAGATGTGACGCTGTTCGTGGCTCACTGTTTGATTTGCCAACAGGTGAAAGCCGAGCATCAGCGGCCGGCGGGGAAATTGCAACCTCTACCCGTGCCCGAATGGAAGTGGGAGCAAGTCACAATGGACTTCGTCACCGGATTCCCCCGTTCGCAACAGGGACACGACGCTATCTGGGTTGTCGTGGATCGGCTAACGAAGTCAGCTCACTTCCTACCCATCCACACGACCTGGACACGTGACCGGCTGGCACAGGTCTACCTCAGCGAGATTGTAAGGCTGCACGGGGTGCCAACGACGATCACCTCGGACAGGGACACGAGGTTCGTTTCGAACTTTTGGAAGAGTCTACAACGAGCCTTGGGGACCAAGGTACACTTCGAGCTCAGCCTTTCACCCCCAGACGGACGGGCACATCCGAGGGGTGATCCAGATACTCGAGGACATGCTTCGGGCGTGCGTGCTGGATTTGGGGAGACGGAGGTCGCGCTACTACCCCTTGCAGAGTTCGCTTATAACAACAACTACCAAGCGAGCATTAAGATGGCGCCGTACGAAGCGTGTACGGCAGACGCTGTAGATCCCAGATCTGCCTGGTGACGATCTGGGGGAGAGAAAGTTTTTGGGGCCGGACCTAGTGGCCGAGACAGAGGAAACGGGTGCGCCTCATCAGGCGACGTTTGGCGACCGCCCAGAGCCGGCAAAAGAGTACGCGGACCACAGACGTCGCGACTTGGAATTCCAGGTGGGAGAGCCCGTGTTACTGCGGGTGGCGCCGTCGAAGGGGGTGAAGCGGTTTGGTTGAGGGGCAAGTTGAGCCCGCGGTACATAGGCCGTTTGAGATTCTGGAGCGCATCGGCCCTGTACCTACCGCCCTCGCCTATCACCGCACCTCTACACCGCGTCATGATGTGTTCCACTGTATCCATGCTTCGGAATACCTCCCCCACCCATCGCGAGTGCTTGATCCCTCCGCGATTGAACTCAGGAGGATTAAGTTCGCGGAAGTACCAGGTGCGGATCCTAGCCCGGGACGTACAAAAAGCTGCGTATCGGACGATTCCCTACGTAAAGTGCTTTGAGATCAATCAAGAAGACGTGAGGCACCGTGGGAACCCGATACCGTGAGGGAGTGCTACCCGACCGTCGCCGCTGGGAAAGATTAAGTTTGCGGTGACTAAACTTTTTTTTAGCGGTAAGTGTGTAAGACCCGCTTTGCCTAACCCTTCTGGTCACCCTCTTCGTGTAATGCCTGACCGGGGCCTCTTTTTGG
>CM055062.1:24636799-24761267 GCA_029204045.2 Tillandsia leiboldiana | reverse complement strand
CTGTAAAATTCCAGAAATGGTAGTTTTTGATCTGAGTCTTACGCCACAAGTTTGTAACCTATAAATAGACCCTATGATCATCTTTTAGGGGTTAGACAAAAAACGTGGGAAAAAGACGACCGCACATAGAAAAATCCACATTATAGAGAAGAAACGGAATACTAGATTTAATCTAGTTTCTTCATCTATATGTAATTTGATTCTAGGTTTCCAAACTCAGATTTTGAGTAGAATCAAATAATGAATACTTGATGGTATTTCCGATCTATTCTAATCTAAGTATTCGGCGGATCATCACCACCCAAAAAACAACGATTTATCCCAAATCGGCGCGTTGTGGACTCGCGTGGCCTGTGGACTCAAGGTGCTACCGCTCTCGTGGATTCGGAGCGAGGTACGTTCGTGGATTCGAGACGTGCTACTAGGGTGAAGGACCGTGGATTGGTCGGACGTCGTGGACTCAACGTTGGACGCCGTGGATTCGGCGTTGGACGCTAATCGTGGATTCGAGCAGCGTTGCGGAGCGAGCGGAGAAGATCTTCTACTATGGAGCGTATGGAAAAGGTTGAGTGTAAGGGTGTACGGTTATATCACCTTGACGTGTGTTAATCTAGTGGATTTCACCGTGTTATCGGTCCCGTGGTTTTTACTCCAGATTGGAGTTTTTCGGTAAAAATCTCTGTGTTATGTATTTTTCCGCATTGGGTTTATATCGCAAAGATTTTGAGGTTTATTGTTTACACCTGTAGAGTTATTATGGATCCACAAGATCTAAATAGGTACTATCAAACACTAGAGGGGGGTGAATAGGTGTAATACTTAAAAACCAATCTCAGTGCAAAATAAAAACCAATGCGGAAAATAAAACAGCACACCGAGATTTACGTGGAAACTCCAATCCAGGAGAAAAACCACGGGACCAACACGCAATAACAATCCACTAAGAATAGAAGAATAACAAGGTGATTACCGACTCCACGGACTCAAACCCCTCCTTCAGCTTCGGACCTTGCGCTGACCGGTTGGATATCCACGCAATAACAATCCCTAAGAAAAGAAGAATAACAAGGTGATTACCGTCTCCACGGATTTAACCCCTCCTTCAATTTCTTGGACCTCGCGCTCCACCGATTTTGCACGTCCACTGCACACGTTCGAATCCACGAACGGCACCGCTTCGAATCCACGAAACGCCTTTAGCACACCGAATCCACGATGCCACGTCGAATCCACGACGCAAACTCAGTCGATAAGAATATGACTTCGATGGTGATCCTTTGCTTAGATTATCATGAAGAACCGTAGAAGAAATCTCTAAGCAAAGATTAGATCAATTCGACAAAAGATATGTTCTTGAAAGAACCATCGAATTGACCTAAAAGAGGCTATAAAGAAGAACGATGAAAACCTAGCCTCTAGGGTGCTCTCAAGAGTTTTATAAAAAGATCGGCCGTAGCTCCCACGTTTTTGAGAAACCCTAAATGTCTATTTATAGTTTAGAAACCTTTGGAAAGAGATAAGAATCAAAAACATACCTTATCTGGAAATTTTCAGGACGGCGATCCGGATCGGATTTACTGCGATCCGGATCGTCGTAACGAGATTGACGATTCCAGAAAACCATGGTTCGGGATCCGGATCGCATTGCCCGATCCGGATCGTTCATACAAATCAGAAAACTTAACATTCCGGGATCCAGATCGGAAATTGCATGGATCCGGATCGAAGTCTTGTATGAAGCAACAACCTTCGGGATCCGGATCGTTGGCTCTGATCCGGATCCTGAACAAGTCCGAACACCAGTTTTTGATTATTATGCAATTAAAAGTTCATCCAAGTGTTTCTACACTATAAGAAAGTATTCGGATCACCATAATATTTAGTTAAACATACCTGATCCTCTTGACTACTTTCTCTTGAGATTGATGTAACTGATCCACAATTCTTCAACTTCAATCTTCAAGACTCAAGACACTGGGTGTCAACTTGAGCTCTTGTTGAATCTTCTCTAAGTCTTTGATTGCTGATTGACAATTTGATCCCTTTAAGACTCTGACTCAACTCACTGACTTGACTCACGAAATATGCCAATACCAAAAAGCCGTAACAATCTCCCCCTTTGGCAATTTCGTGACAAAACCCAAAAATACATAAAAACGCTCAAGTCACTCATCTTAAACCAAAAAATCGAAACTCAATGTCATCACCAAAACATTGATTTTCTTTGCGTGAAAGATCCAATAAATACAAAATTACATTTGAACCAAACAGTCCTAGAACATACTCTATTGACTTAGGACTTGGAGTCTTAAAGTGATGTAATTCCTGCAAAACAAAACTCCAAACAAAATCAAACGTTAGTTGTTAGAAATTAAAATCCTACATTTGATCCGTCTTCCTTTTGGTTCTTTTGTTTTTCGGCTCTTTCAATTTTTTCTTTGTCTCCCCCTATCTTGAGCATCTCTAACATGTTTTCCATGTTCTCCATGTTCTTGAGCATCTATGTTCTCCCCCTTTGTGATACGATCATCATTTTCCGTTCTCCCCCATTTTTTCATTTTCGTTGTACTCTCTTGATGATCTCATCTCGATCATTTCTCTTCTCCCCCTTTTTGGTCACAAAATTGTCAAACAGTGAACATACTAGACAAAAGTAAATCACTAACAATATTAGGTTCATAGAGAAAGAGAGATAAAAACTCAGTTCTGGTATATAACAAAAATGCAGATTCCGTACCTATACCAGAAGCAAAAATCAAATAATTTCTTGAAACAAATCCAGATTTTAGAATCTTTTCAAATACCGATTTGTATTCCATCAAGAATCAATTTAAGTGCCTTAAACAGTGAATTCACACAGATGTCATTCAATCCAATTAATTCACAAAATTAAAAGATTTACTCCAAAATCATGAAAAATAAAGGTAAAACATTATAAACCGTTTTTCATGTTATATTCATCAAACACAAGTCATCAAAATAATCTTTGAGATCCAAACTCTATCAAGATGTAACGGATTTACAAAGATGACTTACAGAGATTTCCAAATGACATCAATTGATTTCTTACCCTTTCAAATTTGAGATAAGCACTAAAATACCTAAGGGTGGCTCTTTGAGCATCTTTCAACTATTCCACCTTATACCAACCAGGAGATTGTTCAAAATATAAGAGTTTTGCATATAAATCTCCAAATGCTTCAACTAAAGATTTTCTCATAAAATACTATCAAGCATCCATAACATGTGGTAGCTTCACACACAAACCGGACGACCGGGTGGCAGCTCTTTCCAGCATGTGGTGGTAGTTTTCACACTCCTTTCGGATGTAACTCTTTCCACATCTTTCATAATTCAATTATTTACCCTTGTAAGAAGGCAATCTCTTACGTGAAAGAATAAATCCCAAATTTTAGTCAATCGGTTGTCTCATGTTTATCACAAAGAACTCACACAACCGAGATAGATTAAGCATCTGAAGATCACACATGATTTCTAAAATTTGATGCTTATAATATCAAAAACTCCTATATGAAGTATCTTCAAGATTATGATTATGAAGTAAAGTTGATAATCCATATAAAATTAATTTGGAGTGAATGAAAGTGAAAGCCCTTTTCATTCAATGCACTTGTTCATTAAAAATCCTTTTGTTCAAAAACAAAGTATAAAAACGAAGAGCATTGAAAAACATGTAATGCAAAGATTAAGAAAGATATGAAGGGAAAACCAATCAAAGCATTACATACAGTCATAAGCTATTTAGAACTTAAGACAAGGAAAGATATCACCTTTCCGAATCCAAAATCGCTGGATTTTGGGTTGTCTTGATTCGTTGTGGCCGGGGTTGTCCGCTTTGACTGTTGATCCACCTTAGGTCTTGCCTTGCAATGATCCACTTGTATGATTGATGATGTGGCTCGGACCTTTGATGGATTGAGTGAACTCTTTTGACTTGATGTGTCTTTTGAGTCCGTTGAGTCCGCTCCGTAGATGAAGTTGCCGAAGGATTTTTCTTTCTCTTTTTCGGGCAATCCCTCACCAAATGTCCTTCAAGTCCACATAAGTGACAAGTTCTTCCTTTCAATTTCATTGTGGAACTTGAAGCATGCACAGTTTGGTCCTTTTTGAATCCCAAACCAACCTTACTTGTTTGACCTAAACCGGACATACACTCAAGTTTCTTGGAATCGGTTGAGATCCTTTGTATGTCGGATTTAAGTTGATGAACTTGTTTGGTCAATGCTTGGTTGGTGACATGAATCTCCTCAAACTGTTTTTCTAGAAAATCAATCTTGTCAATATGGGAATTAACGACCGTTTCCGATTGATTTATCTTTTCTTGGAGGATTTATTATTATTCAATAAAAGCTCTCGTTCCTCCTCGAGATCATGAAGTTTGATCTTTAAAGCATGATTCTCGTCTTGATTCTCAAGTCGTTGCTTTCCTCAACTTCTTGATATGTTTGGCCATCTTCTTAGATTCCGCAAGAAGTTGTTGATATGCCTCAACGAGTTCTTCCTCGTCCGACTCCCCCTCACTTGATGACTCTCCGCCGGTTGTTGATGTTTCATACAAATCAAAGGAGTAGAGTCAGTGACTAAAGATGATAAACAATTATTAGAAGAGGGAAAATGAGAGGCATGAGAAGCAACGATTTTTTCCTCTATACTTGAGGTCGATTCATTAGAAGTAGAATCGTCCCAAGTTTTCGCTTGCAAAGCCTTCTTTTTATATGATTTCTTAGAAGGACAATCCATTGAAAAATGGCCGTAGCCTTTGCATCGATAGCATTGGATTTCCCCTTCGAAATCATCTTTTTCTTTTTCTTTAGAAGGTTTTGCAAAGCTTTTGAGTTTAGAGGATTTAGAACCCGATGATCCTTTAGAAGATTTCATGGATGAAGATCCATCGGTTCGATTCTTCCAAAATTTTCGACGAAATTTCTTTACGATCCGCGCCAATTGTTCTTCAAAATCGGCAAAAGAGATTTCATCGTCGGAACTTGATTCGCTATCTTCTTCCTTTGTTGATTTGAATGCAATACCTGTAAGCTTAGAAGAAGACTTGGAAGAAACTTGATTAGTAGGAAAAGTCATTTCATAAGTTTGCAAAGCACCTACTAATTCCTCTACACTCATCTCATCCGGATGACTAACGGTTTCAATGGCGGTAACCTTTGCCCTAAACCGTTCCGGAAGAGTCCGAAGTATCTTTCTTACAATTTTCGACTCCGGGATCTTTTCTCCTAAATTAGCACATGTATTTATTACATCTTGAAGTCTAGTGTAATAATCTGTAAACAATTCATGCCCTTCCATATGAATAGAGTCAAATTGACTTGTAAGCATCTGGAGCTTTTGAATTTTTACAAGATTAGTACCCTCATGTGTAATTTTGAGAATATCCCAAATTTCCTTCGCGGTTTCACACGCGGAAATTCTTGTGAACTCAGTCGAGGAAAGAGAATTAAATAAAGCGTTCATACCTTTCCCATTGTAAGAAGATCTTTCAAATTCCTCTTTGGACCATCTAGAGCGAGGTTTTGGGGTAGTAGAATTTCCTACTTCCTCAACAGGATGCACCCAACCGCATTCCACGGATTGCCATACTCGCTCATCAATTGCGATGAGAAAAGCTCTCATCCGCACTTTCCAATAAGCATAATTAGTCCCATCAAAAAGAGGAGGTCTATAAATATTACCACTTTCACCCATCAAGATAGATAAACCTAAAACCCGCTCTGATACCAATTGTAGAGTTATTATGGATCCACAAGGATCTAAATAGGTACTATCAAACAACTAGAGGGGGGGTGAATAGGTGTAATACTTAAAAACTCAATCTCAGTGCAAAATAAAAACCAATGCGGAAAATAAAAACAGCACACCGAGATTTACGTGGAAACTCCAATCCAGGAGAAAAACCACGGGACCAACACGCAATAACAATCCACTAAGAATAGAAGAATAACAAGGTGATTACCGACTCCACGGACTCAACCCCTCCTTCAGCTTCTTCGGACCTTGCGCTGACCGGTTGGATATCCGCGCAATAACAATCCCTAAGAAAAGAAGAATAACAAGGTGATTACCGTCTCCACGGATTTAACCCCTCCTTCAATTTCTTGGACCTCGCGCTCCACCGATTTTGCACGTCCACTGCTCACGTTCGAATCCACGAACGCACGCTTCGAATCCACGAAACGCCTTTAGCACACCGAATCCACGATGCCACGTCGAATCCACGACGCAAACTCATTCGATAAGAATATTGACTTCGATGGTGATCCTTTGCTTAGATTATCAATGAAGAACCGTAGAAGAAATCTCTAAGCAAAGATTAGATCAATTCGACAAAAGATTTGTTCTTGAAAGAACCATCGAATTGACCTAAAAGAGGCTATAAAGAAGAACGATGAAAAACCTAGCCTCTAGGGTTGCTCTCAAGAGTTTTATAAAAAGATCGGCCGTAGCTCCCACGTTTTTGAGAAACCCTAAACGTCTATTTATAGTTTAGAAACCTTTGGAAAGAGATAAGAATCAAAAACATACCTTATCTGGAAATTTTCAGGACGGCGATCCGGATCGGATTTACTGCGATCCGGATCGTCGTAACGAGATTGACGATTCCAGAAATACCATGGTTCGGGATCCGGATCGCATTGCCCCGATCCGGATCGTTCATACAAATCAGAAAACTTAACATTCGGGATCCAGATCGGAAATTGCATGGATCCGGATCGAAGTCTTGTATGAAGCAACAACCTTCGGGATCCGGATCGTTGGCTCTGATCCGGATCCTGAACAAGTCCGAACACCAGTTTTTGATTATTATGCAATTAAAAGTTCATCCAAGTGTTTCTACACTATAAGAAAGTATTCGGATCACCATAATTATTTAGTTAAACATACCTGATCCTCTTGAATACTTTCTTCTTGAGATTGATGTAACTGATCCACAATTCTTCAACTTCAATCTTCAAGACTCAAGACACTGGGTGTCAACTTGAGCTCTTGTTGAATCTTCTCTAAGTCTTTGATTGCTGATTGACAATTTGATCCCTTTAAGACTCTGACTCAACTCACTGACTTGACTCACGAAATATGCCAATACCAAAAAGCCGTAACACACCTATTCACCCCCCTCTAGGTGTTTTTTTCCCTATTTAGATCCAATTATACATAACCCAACAGGTCATTGTGGACTTAGAAACCCTAGGCTTGTGGTTGGACCCTAGGATGACTCACGTGAGAGCCGTGATTTTAGCGAGAGTCCTGATTGAGTTCTTAACTCGCCCAAGGGATGGGATGAGTGATTGACATGTCTTCTTTCGGTGGCGACTATGTTGGCTGCAGACAATATAGTGCTACAGAAAGGGGGACATGCCTCTGACTTTCGCTAGATTGGGTCGAGTGTTGTTTTGGTTCTGATCGGTCTTTGTTTGTCTAAGGTGTGAGCGATGCCTCCGCGGCGTAGGATGCTGACACGTTCGCAACCTTCTTCCTCTGAGCCTGAGAACCAGGAGTCGGGCCAGGGCCAGCAGAGTGAGGTACTGGAGCTTCGTGCCCAGATGGCCCTGATGTCAGAGGCCATTCGACGCCAGGAGGAGGCTTCCCGACGCTAGGAGGAGGCTTTCCAGCGCCAGGAGGAGGCTTCCCGGCGCCAGGAGGAGGCCATGGACCAGATGATGCATTGTTTGAGCAGAGGGCGCAGCCTGTTGTAGCACCCCTAGAGAGTTCCCCCGTACCTTCTTCGCCTGTTGTGGCACCCCCTGTTGTACCGACGGCATCGGCAGTCCCTATTGCGCCGGTTACTAGCAGACCGCCGTCTGGGTCGGCGGGACAGTTGGCCCCTGCTGAGCAGCGAGAGGTGGTAGATTTGTTGATGAGATTTCGTCAGTTTGACCCGCCTCGTTTCTCGGGGCAGAGTTCGGAGCCGTGGGAGGCGGAGTCGTGGATCACGGCGATGGAGCGACATTTTGAGAGTTTGTTTATCGAGGAGCGGTTTCAGGTTCTACTGGCGACGAACTTCTTGGAGCGCAACGCCGAGGCCTGGTGGTGGCGTGTTCGACCTGTTGGTCCACCTGGGACTCAGCTTCTTGCCTGGGCGGAGTTCCGCAGTCTACTTCTTGGAGCATTCTTCCCGGAGAGTGTTAGGCAGAGGTTGGAGGAGCAGTTGAAGAATCTCCGACAGGGAGATCGTCCCGTGCACGCGTACATCGCAGACTTCAACCAGTTGTTGGCATGTGTACCGCACGCGGCTAGGGACGAGGCGCATCAGATCTACATGTTCGAGCGAGGGTTGCGCCGTGATATTTATCAGTTCGTCCGTTTGCGCAGATTACAGACCTTGGATGCCTCTATGGACCAGGCACTCTATGTAGAGCGCGGGGAGGCAGTGACGGACGAGGTGGCTCCAGCTCCCGCAGTGATTCCCGGGGCGAAGCGCCCAGCACTGGTTGACGAGGGTCAGTCGAGTCGTCAGGGACCCACGAGACCTCCACGATTCCATCCTCAGGGTCGTGGGTTTCGGGGGCGCCAGAGGTCAGGTGCACCCCGTCACTCTCAGCAGCAGCAGCGTCGACCGCCTCGGCAGCAGCAGTCTCAGCAGCAGCAGCAGCCCCAACGGCAGCCGCGCCAGGACAGATGTGTTATCTGTGGAGGACCGCACCCACCGGGTCAGTGTACACAGAGGCAGAGCCGTTGTTTCCGTTGCGGGCAGACTGGCCACTTCCAGGCGTCGTGCCCCAGAGCAGGCTTCCCAGCACCTTCGACGGCCTCAGCACCCTCTATTCCTTTTCTGGCGGCGGGACGTTCTGCGGCCTATGGTAGACCAGATCATGCTTCTTCCTCGCGACAGCCGGAGCGACGACCACCAGCACCAAGCGGGCGAGTTTATGCCACACAGGTTGAGGATGCTTCAGCGGCCGACCATGTCGTCGCAGGTATTATTTTTATTTCTGCAGTTCGTGCTCGAGCTCTTTTTGATACCGGTGCTTCACACTCATTCATCAGTAGTGCATTTGCATCCCTACATGGTATAGAGATAGTTTCATTATTGCATGCATTAGAGGTTCAGATTCCAGATCATGTTTTGCATGTTGAGGAGTGTTGTAGGGCTTGCCCCGTACAGTTGGGATCTTGGATCTTGCCGCCAGACTTGCTTGTCTTGCGGCAACTCCAGGATTTTGATGTTGTACTTGGCATGGATTGGTTGTCGCGGTATTTTGCCACCATCGACTGCAGAGAGCTGAACAAAGTGACCATTCGGAACAAGTATCCTTTACCACGGATTGATGATTTGTTTGATCAGCTGTAGGGAGCGTCGGTGTTCTCGAAGATTGATCTCCAGTCCGGTTACCACCAGTTGAGGGTGAGGGCCGAGGACATCCCCAAGACGGCTTTTAGATCCCGGTATGGGCATTATGAGTTCACAGTGATGCCATTTGGTTTGACTAATGCCCCTGCTGCATTTATGGATTTGATGAACCGGATATTTCAGCCGTACTTGGACCTGTTTGTTGTGGTATTCATCGATGACATCCTGATTTACTCCCTGAGTGATATGGAACATGAGGAGCACTTGAGGATAGTGCTGCAGCTTCTGCGAGAGAAGAAGCTGTATGACAAGTTTAAGAAGTGCGAGTTCTGACTTCGGGAGGTTGCATTCTTAGGCCATATTGTTTCAGCCGCAGGAGTGGCAGTAGACCCGACGAAGATTGATGTTGTTCGGGATTGGCCTAGACCGACGACGGTTACTGAGGTCCGGAGCTTCTTGGGCTTAGCAGGTTATTACCGTTGGTTTGTGGAGGGCTTTGCGAAGCTCTCTACCCCTCTAACCGGTTTGACTAGGAAGGGGACAAAGTTCATTTGGACCGAGCAGTGCCAGCAGAGCTTCGAGGAGCTGAAGGGGAGATTGATTTCAGCACCGATTTTAGCATTGCCAGTGATGGGTGATGGATTTGTGATCTACAGCGATGCCTCACACAGCGGATTGGGTTGCGTATTGATGCAGCATGGTAGGGTAATTGCTTATGCCTCACGACAGTTAAAGGATTATGAGAAGAATTACCCTACGCATGATTTGGAGCTTGCAGCCGTTGTGTTTGCTTTGAAGTTGTGGCGGCATTATCTCTATGGAGAGCACTGCGAGATTTACACTGATCACAAGAGCTTGAAGTACTTGTTTACTCAGAAGGAACTGAACTTGAGGCAATGCCGGTGGCTAGAGCTACTGAAGGATTATGATGTGAGCATTTTGTATCATCCCGGCAAGGCCAATGTAGTGGCAAATGCTTTGAGCAGGAGCACAGTGCAGAGCTTGAGTATGATGATTACACAGCAGGCACCACTAGTCGAGTAGATGAGGCGCTTACAGATCGAGGTTGTATCCCCTGGGGTCTCTGCGAGACTTATGTCTATGGTCGTGCAGCCCACTCTATTGGATAGGATTAGAGAGGCACAGAGTGAGAACCCCCACTTGACGAGGATCAGAGGGCAGATTCAGACAGAGCAGATAGGGAATATTTCTGTGGATACCTCGGGAGTGCTTCGGTACAGTGACCGAGTGTGTGTGCCTATGGATGCTGAGATCAGAGACCAGATTTTGAGAGAGGCCCATTATACACCTTATACCATTCATCCTGGTGGTACTAAGATGTATAAGGACCTCAAGACACACTTTTGGTGGTCTAGAATGAAGCGGGATATTGGGAGATTCGTGGCTCACTGTTTAACTTGGCAGCAAGTGAAGGCTAAGCACCGAGTTCCTGCCGGCAAGTTACAGAGTCTTCCAATCCCCGAGTGGAAGTGGGATCACATCACCATGGATTTCATCATGCGACTACCGAGGGCGCAGAGTGGAGCCGACGCGATTTGGGTTATCGTGGATAGACTCACCAAGTCTGCTCACTTTCTACCTGTACAGGTGACTTGGCCATTGGAGCGACTTGCGCAGTTGTACTTGGATGAGGTGGTGAGGCTTCATGGTGTACCCGCCTCGATAGTATCTGATAGGGACCTGAGGTTTGTATCGCATTTTTGGGGGAGTCTAAAAACAGCCTTGGGGACACAGCTCCGGTTTAGCACAGCATTCCACCCACAGACCGATGGACAGTCTGAGCGCACCATACTTGAGGACATGTTGAGAGTGTGCGTCCTGGATTTTGGGGGAGAGTGGTACCGGCACTTAGCATTGGTTGAGTTTGCGTACAACAACAGCTATCAAGCGAGCATTCAGATGGGCTCCGTTTGAAGCGTTGTATGGACGCAAGTGTCGGTCGCCCTTATATTGGAGTGATGTGGGTGAGAGGAGAACTTTGGGACATGATTTATTGCTAGAGGCTAAAGAAAAGGTCAGATTAGTTCGCCGACATCTTGAGACAACCCAAAGTCAACAGAGGAGCTACGCTGATACTCGGCGGTGAGACCTATAGTTTCAGGTTAGCGATCATGTATTTTTGAAGGTCTCGCCTTCGAAAGGGGTCCGGAGATTTGGAGTTCGAGGGAAGCTCAGTCCCCGTTTTATTGGACCCTTTGAGGTACTTGAGAGAGTAGGCCCTGTTGCATACCGTGTTGCTCTTCCTCCACGCCTGGCCGGAGTTCATGATGTTTTCCACGTCTCAGTTCTGAGGAGATATGTTTTCGACCATTCGCACGTGATTGACTTCACTTCCTTGGAGGTCAACGAGGACCTTGGATGTGAGGAGCGCCCGTTGCGGATTCTAGCTCGTGAGGTGAGGAAATTGCGCAACCGGGCTATTCCTTATGTGAAGATTCTGTGGAGCAATCACGAGGAGCGTGAGGCCACTTGGGAGCTAGAGACGGTGATGAGAGATACCTATCCTTTCCTGTTCGAGACTTCCGGCTGAGGTACGCCTGTTTGTTTTCTTAGTTTCGGGGACGAAACTTTCTTTTAGTGGGGGAGGATGTAGTAGCCCCGATCCCCGTGTTGCTTCTCCTATGACCCACGATGTGGAATACCTATTATTGGTGTGTCGGACCCGCAACGCGTCAAATGGACTCGTTGGACGGACTCTGTGAGGCCTCTGGATTGAGCCTGCCCTTCAGCTATTTTTGTCAGAATTTAGAAAGGGCTTTAGGCTAATCTGAGGTCATATTTGGATTCAGCGTGGAAAAACGTCGAAAATCGGCTATTTACTTGCCTTTTTCGGAGTCCGGATGCCCAAAAACGGACCCCCGGAAGTTTTCTGCGCATTTTGGTGCATGGGGGAAGCCGTGGACCGGCCTGGTGCCACGTGGCGGCCTTGGATTGGCCGGCGCACGCGGCGCGGTCCACAGAGTGTTGGCGCTGGTGCATGGACCGGGCACGGGGGACACGTGGCAGCCTGTGATTGGCGGGTCCACGCGATGCGGTCCACGGAAACGCACCGGCTGGCGCAAGGACCAGGGCGGGCCACGTGGCGGCCTCGGAGTTGCCGGCTCACGCGCTCGCGGTCCACGCGCCAGGGGGAGCAGGCGGGGAAGGTGACCTACCGACGTGGGGCGCCACGTGGCTCCCTGCGATTGGCGGGCGCCACCGCCCCATGTTCGGCAGTCGGGGCCACGCGGCGCCAGCCCACTGGCTCCGCACGCGCTGTCCGCTGTTCGGGACACGCGTCGGAGCCAGGAGGATTCGGGCGCTGCGTGTGGGCCGGGCCGAGGGCGCTGTTGGGCGCACTGTAGGCGCCCGAATCGCCCGGGCGCCCGGAAATTGGGCCCAAAAGCCCAATAAAGGGATTTGTCTTGGGCTGTTTGGGGAGGGCTATAAATAGGCCGTGTTCATTGGCCTTTTACCCCTTTCTCCCGAGCTCCTCTGCCTCTGAGCCTTCTAATAACTTTGATCTTCATCTTGTTTTACATCTTGCGAAGGAGTTTCGGATTTTTTGGAGGCCGCGGCATCGACGTCTTCAGCGAGTTAGCGCGGTGCGACGTTCTTTCGTTGGTGGCCCATTTTCCATCGCGTTTCGGTCCACGAGGTCCACAGAGCTACCCCGACGAAATTTTTGGACGATTTTCATGGCGTCGGATTCACGAGAGGTAAATCTACGATTTTGGTATTTTCCACTCCTCCCATATTTGAGTTCTTCTTGGGGTTTCGGGTATATTTTTTAGCCTTATTTTTCTGGTGGTTGTTCCTGGATAGCATCACCTTGTCGGATTTTTATCTCTACACTCGGGTATCGGAATTCGACGTTTGAGGACTAGATTGACATCTATGCATCGCGAGAATCACTGTCATATTTTTATTGGAATTTTTGGAGTTGTTATCGCAGGTGATAATTATTCTTTTATGGGACTGAAATTCAGCAAGACTCTACACTTGGGAATTTTGTGTTGTTTGTAACTTTGGACTGTATCTTTGTACCCAGGAGGAGTTTTTGAGTGTTTCTGGACCCGTTGGAATTGTGGGAATTAGAGGTTTATTCCCGTGTGGTTTCAGCTTTTTGGACTTTGGACAGCATTGCACTTCCAGGTGGGTTGCTTCGTGTCACGCCCCGGGGTCGAAACTGCGACCCGGGCTCGCCAACAGATCCGCCGCCTATACAAACTCCGCATAGGCGAAGCGTCCAACCTGTAAGAAAAGGTACTACAGCTAACAGATATCAGAGCTATATATATAAAAAAAAAACTGCTGTAATACTATAAACAAACCAACTGTACAACTGGAAATAATGATACAACATACATCTCCCATAAGTGATAATCATACAATATCCTCGAATATAATAACCCAAAACTCAATAAGGAGGTAAATCAAAATAATACATCAGTGTACAGGCTCTCAGTACAAGTCAGATCCTCACAATACAATGATCTCTCAAAAGCGAAAATAAAATAATCTACTGACTGTACTATAGATCTCCAATGAAGGGGTACAGCTACTCTCCAAAGATAGGTAGGGATCTAGCTCGCGACTCCCTCGCCTCGAACAACAACCACAGAATCAGCAACACCCGCTAAGACTCTGCAAAACAAAGGAGAGAAAAGACAAAGGATGGGGAAAACCCCCCAGCGGGTATGAGAACTACACCAAAAGAGAGTTCTCAGTGGGTACCGCCACCAGGCCCGACGATCTGCCCACTAAGTCTACTAGAGGCATAAGATAACCATGCAGTAAAAACTGAACAAGAAAGCTGGAGACACTCAACAGCTACCATGCCTCTATCTAAATGCTCAAATGGGGAAAAACTAATGAAAGGTATGCAACCACTCGCACACGAGGTGCACAATCGACCCAATCGAGCTGACTGCCACATCTGGTCCAGTCAAGCCTGCGCCCACCTACAACCACCTCCCACTGCTGGGCAGGAATTACGTAGGGTGTCCATACGGACTAACTCGCTATCGAATAGTGGCACCTGCAGGCTATAGTCGAAATTCACGCTCTCTCTCAGAACGGATAGACTCAAGATCCTCAACATCTCGCACAACGGTCGAAAAACTCACAACGACCACGGGACCACCGTTAACCCCAAACGGTTCCCAACAACACTAGCACTGATCTAACACAGCTACTAGACTCCACTCAGCCCCCTGACACGAGTGCAACAATAAAGTACCTGCCTGTAATAAACCCAATCAATGGACCAGTAAAAACTGGCACTGCCTGCTCAACTGTCTCAAGTAACTGCTAACCAATCGGTACTCACTGACCGATGCTCACTGTCCGGCACTCACTGGCCAACAGGTCTGGCACTCACTGGCCAATATGTCAACTGCCTACTCCGGAGTGGCCTCGAGGGGAGCGACCCACACGAGTAAAGTATCTCAGTAACAAGTATCATAGTATAACAGGACTGGATCACGACTCTGATCAAAGTGGGAAAACCCATCCACTAAAGAAATCTGATGCCCAATCTGATGCAATAGTACAAATTCGGTCAACCGCCCAATATCCGCGGTCGCCGCAACACCCCATAATCCACAATCCACGACCTGGTACAGCAACCAACACCCGACCAACCGCCCAATATCCGCGGTCGCCGTAATACCCTGCAAACCAAGCCCCGGCTACACTATCCCAAACCCATGCTCGAACCCGAGCAACCTGCCTCTAGAGTCTAGAAAGAAAGGAGAAGAACAACATGGTTTCTCCTAAGTCAGATTCCAACATGATAGTGTAGCGATAAAAGATGGCCTATCTAGATGTCCATACAAGCATGCATTTGTCCTCAAGAACGATAAAAGGGAGTATAACCAATAGTAGCTTCACATAAATATAAACTCATGCCAAATCATCAATGGTCTACCCCTGCCCAAGATCCATGATCCATAATTCATAATAACTCCTCAGAGTAATACCCGCACATAGATATAACATCCAGTCCCCTCGAATGATCAATCCTCATAAAAGACCATGTGCTAACATGGCATGCTAATAGCTCGCTACTATGAAATGTCAAGCCCACATGAATAGGCCAATGATTAAATAAGCATGTACAATAATTAGGTAAGCATTAATCCACATGAGCTAGGCCACTTTCCATGCTTACATCTCGATACCAATAGTTGTACATTTAATCATGCATGCATTCTAACATATAGAATTAGAAAACCGTCCACCGGTTCTGGGGACAAGCAACCCACCTGAAACGCTTTTCGCAGGCAAAGCCGAAGTCGGTGAAGTGCGCAGTCACTCACTATCCAAAATCCGCCGAAGCCGCACCTCGGTACACGCTCGCGCAAACCTTTCTCAAACCAACTTCGCAGCCAACAACACCATCAAGTCCACTGTCAAGCTGTCCACAGCCACACCACAACACACTAATCAAAACCCAAAAATTCACGGTTGCGATCCTCGCGACGAGTAGCCCCAAATCGAGTATTTAAACTCCTCATTCCGACACCTGTAGGCCAAGAAAGAAATACAACAACGCCGGAAGCCAATCAATCCACAACCTGCAAAACTGCGGGAAACAACTCCAAAGAAGCTTAAATATCACCTTCGAAGAGTCCTCCAAAAATTCCGATAAAAACACGGGCGCGTTCCTCTCAAAGTGTAGATGCCGATCGAGTCCTTATACGCCCCGATCCGATGCTCGTAGGCCGAGAAATCCCAACAATACTCCACCGCTGTCCTGTACCTCGCAGCAGTACAAAGGGTCACAAAAACACCTCGGGAACCATGCCAAAAATCCAGAATGAGGTGAAACGGTAAACACGGAAAACGAAGCCTTACCTCTCTTGAACGCACTGCCGTAAAAATCGGCTCGAAACTCCATCGGGGTAGCTCAGGGGGCCTCACGCACTGAAAAGCGACGGTAAAAGCCAAAAATGAAGGAACGTCGAAGTGTGCCGCGTCGCAGAAAGCGTCGATGCCGCGGTCACCAAAAATCCCAAAAATCCATCAAAAGGTAGAGGACATAGTGGGGAGAGGCTCTGCTGCAGGAGGGCTCCCAGAAACTCCAAAATCCCGCACAAGGGGCACCCATAGCTTATTTATAGGATGAAATCCGGATCAAAAATACACATTGGGGCACATTTTCCGGGCGCCCGAAACTTTCTGGCGCCAACAGTGCCGAAGATCCAGCCATCCATCGCGCGCCCGAATTGGTGTGGTTGCGCCACGTCACTGCAAAACAGCGGACACCGAAACCGGCCGCTAGCTATGCGCCGCGTGGCGCCACGCGGAAGCCGACGCGTGGCGCGCCCACGCGCGGGGAACCGCGCTTCAACGCGCCCACATGCGCGCCTGCGCCCGCCGCCTGCGCCCTCTGCACGCACGCATCCTCAGGCGCTCCCCATGCACCCCGTGGACCGCGACCACTGCACCAACAAATCACAAGCTGCCACGTGTCCAAACCCCAGCAAATAGGAAGATGCCACGTGGCAAACACCACTGCTGCACCGCGCGCCTGCCCGCGCCTGCGCCTGCGCGCCTGCCCGCGCCTGCTCCGCCGCTCTCCGCCGCTGCCCGCCGCCGCCGGCGCTGCCTCCGGCTGCCGGAACAGTGTTCCAAACCTCGAAATCCGTGCACGGCATCCGGGCTCCGAAAAATACAAATGAATAGTCCATTTTTATCGTTTTGCGCGCTAAGTGCAAATCCGCTGTCCGATTTGCCAAATTCCAACTATAAAATTTTCCGAAGGCATCAAGATAAGTGTTCTTAACCCAAATTTCACGCTGAGTCCAATTCTGATGTCCGTTTCGCGCGAAAGCACTTCTAAACATTCGACAGGGTCATCCGATTACCCACGTGATCCATTCTAAGCCCTGAGTCCATCACTTGTGTCCAATTGGTGCACAAACACCGCCGACACACCACATAGGCCTCCATAAGCTGCCGATCAACCAGTAATCTCATCGCGGGGATCCGAGTCCTCACACTTCGTCTTCAAAACTTGCGGACTGATCAATAATTCTATATTGTAGGAATCATGCATGATTGTGAGTGTAGTAGGAAGCATGCTAGAAAAAGAGAATTGATGTTACTTTTGTTGCTATAATGATTATATTGACTTAGTGCTTCCTAAATCTGTAAATTGGATGCCATCTTTGGGAACTTGACCTAGCACCCCGTCATATGCTACATGTTTAACCAGACTAATAGAAAACTTCAACTTGGGCTAGGTTATTTATGCTTTAGACATTCCCACACTGTTATTTATTATTTTACCTGGACTTAGAGTTTTCTCGCCCGGATAGTGGGCCGAGGGGTCGGGTTGTTGTGGGATGCATGTTACACTCGCGCCTGGGGGCCGAGTGGAGTCTGGTAGCAGTGTTAGATTAGTGTTTTATTTTGGGAGCCGTCTGAGTCGACGGTGGGTCCCGGCTGTGTGGTTTTCCAGCCTGTGAGTGAGAGTTGGTGTTGTTGGTTACTGTCGATCTTGTTGATCGTGGATTTGGACTATAGCCTGCATGAGCCACATTTGAGCTCGACAGAGATGCGCGGATACTTTCCTCGGTGGGGTCGCGCCCCTCGAGTGCCACTCCGGAGCTGGGCTTGTTACTTGCTATCGCGACTTGTCGACGCAGTCCCTCTGGCTGGGCCAGTTTTGGCAGTCACGGACGCCCTACGCAAGTCCGGTCCTCCTTGGATGTAACGGCAGTAGGTAGGCGCAGGTTTGACTGGACCCTATATGGCAGTCAGTGTAGATTGGGTGATTATGTTTGAGAGATAGTAGATGCATCATGTTTCCGTCTGTTCCACTTCTTGAGCATTTAGATAGAGGCATAGTAGCTGTAGAGTTATTTTTCCAGTCTTTACTTTCAGTACTGCATTTGTTACTTTATGCCTCTAGTAGACTTGGTGGGCAGACCGTCGGGCTTGTTGGCGGTACCTACTGAGAACTACTGTGGGATGTAGTTCTCACACCCGCCGTGGTGTTTTTCCCCAGGGACCTCTACTCCAGTTCCTGCTGCTCCAGTTGCTGATCCCGCTGATCGAGGTAAGGGAGTCGCGAGCTAGATCCCTACCAGTCTTCTTCCTGTGAGATTAGATGTACCCCCATTTTGGTGATGTACTAGTACTGTCAATGATTTTGGGAGGTATCATGTATATTTTACTTTTGAGAGTTTTAGTTGTGGAGTAAATTATGTTTTGTGAGGACCTGGTATGTACTATTTGAGGATTTGTATATTTTTATTTCAGCAGTTTATTTTTCAGCTCTGATATCTGTATAGTGTAGTTGATCTTTGCAGGTTAGTTGCTTCGTCTATACGGGGCTTCCCGTATGGGCGGCGGATCTGTTGGCGAGCCCGGGTCGCAGTTTCGATGCCGGGGCGTGATAGACCCCACCTCTGGTCACAATTGCCTGGCTGATGCTGTCCTCCATAGAAAATACACCTGTAAGAAGACCGGGACTGCCTCGACTGCTGCTGCTGTCTCTGGGACTGCTGCTGAGACCTCTGCTGTCTCAGCTGTGACCTTTGCTGCTGCTGTGGCCTCTGGGATCCATCAGGCCCTCGCCGCTCCGAACGCCCACGGCCCTAAAACTGAGGCCGCGGCGGTCGTGGCGGTCTCCAGGAACTGGCATGTCCCCCATCGTCGGGTACTGGTCGCTTCCTCTCAGAACTCTACGCGACCAACCCGCCTCTCCGAGCAACCACGGTGTCGCCTCTCTCCACCCATAGGGCCCTCAAGGGTCTGAAGCCTCTGAGCATGTACCAGGGTATAGATCTCACTGCGAAGACCGGTCTCGAACAGCTCCACCTGATGTGGCCCATCGCGGGCGACAAAGGGCACGCAGTTTAGCAACTGCATGAACTCCTGGTAATATGCCTGCACTGATCTGCTGCCTTGCTGAAGGTTCTTCAAATCATCCTCCAATTTATGCTTCACACTGCTGGAAAAGTAGGTCCCAAGTAGCATACGTCGAAACTCAGACCAGGGTAGCTGCCGGGTGATCTGACACTCCACTAGCTCCACCCGACACCACCAAGCATCAGCATCTCCATCAAGGCAATGCACCGCCATATGAACTCTATACTTTGGATCAATAAAGAAATCTCTGAACAGCTTCTCCATCGCAGTCAACCATGTCCCAACCTCCCATGGCTGAGTGTTCCGCCCCGAGAATATAGGCGATCCATACTGGCAGAACTTGGCGAGCTTCTCAGCAATATACTCCTCCTCAGCCGGGGTCAAAGGCTGGGCCGCTCCCTGGGCCCCACTATTGGAAGACGGTGCCGTCAGCACGAGGGGTACAACGGGTGGTACAGGGGCCTCCAAAACAGTCGGGGGCGGTGCCTCTCTCTGGGCTAGTAGCTGATCAATCCGTTGCTCCTGTCGGCGAGTACTCTCAGCCAATTGGGCCACCAAGGCCCTCAACTCACTCATCTCAGAAGATCCAGGCTGTTCCGGCTCATCCGGGGGTGCAGGGGTACCCCGGGTAGGAATCCAACGTCGGGGAGGCATCATGCCACAAGAAACCACAAGTCAGCAACACAATCACACTCGACCCAATCTAGCGAAAGTCAAAGACATTCTCCTATTTCTGTAACTTTATGTTGTCTACGACCAACATAATTGTCCAACAGAAATAGAATATGTCGGTCCCTCTTCACTCACTGGAAGAGTCAAATGACTAAATCACCGACTTTCGCAAAAATATCCCGTCTCTCATGCCCTATCATCCTAGGGTCCGCCAAAAGCCTAGGGTTTCCTAAGTCCCATCTGACCTATCCCTAAGCTATGATACCAACCTAATCTGTCATGCCACGGGTGTAAACCAGAACCCAGGTCCGTCTACAGATCCGCCGTGCACACAGAATTTCCCGTGTACACGAAGCGTCGAAAATCTACTCAAATATAAAATAAACAATAAAAGAGCACAAGTATAGAGCTGAACTAAAAACTAAAACATCTCAGACTAAAACTGAATTGGAAAAATAAAATACAACTGTAATAAATACATCTGTCTCTCCCAGCTCACCAGAATAATACAACCAGTTGGCTAAAGGCAGTCACAAAATAACAAAAGTACAATAGTCTGAGTGTAGGGTACATCAACTATCTAACAGCAAAGCTCAGCCTCACAAGAGATCTATCTACTCAGCGATCCCCTTACCTCGATCAGCTGCCGATGGTCCAGCAGCTCCCGCAGAAGACTCTGCAAAACAAAGGAGGAGAGAGAAAAGAAACAACAATAGGAGTGAGAACCACTGATAAAACCAGTAGCCCACAGTGGGTAAATTCTCAAAATCCGACATACCCACTAAGTCTACCAGAGGCGAAAGGAGAATAAGGTGGTAAGCTAAAAGACTGCTAATAAGAAAACACTACCACTACTATGGCTCTAATGCAATACCGAATGAAATAACTGTATGCATGCATCCACAACAGTATCTGCCTGAAATAAACCCAATCCATGGACCAGTAGAACTAGTACTGCCGGCTCTGCCATCATCATTGGGGTATGCTGGCCAACGCATAACGCTGAAGTGATAATCGAACTCAACAATCTGCCGACTGACCAGAACCTACCCAGTACAGTCACCCGCACATCCGGAGTGGCACTCGAGGGGAGCTACCCACACGAGTAAAGTAACAATGTCACAATATCTCAAAATAGCGGGACTAGATCACGACTATGCTTAATATGGAAAATTCCATCCACTGAAGAAACCCGATCCCCAAATCTGAAGCAAAAGTAAATATCCGGTCAACCGCCCAATGTCTGCGGTTGCCGCAACACCCCGCAAGTCCCTAATCTGGTGAAATAGCCAATACCCGGTTAACCGCCCAAAGTCCGCGGTCACCGCAATATCCCACATGTCCACAACCTGGTATAACCCTTCCTGACTCATCCATCCCGACTACACTATCCCAAACCCCTGCTCGAACCCGAGCAACCTGAACATATATCTGAGCAAAAAGGAGAAAGAAAGCACATGGGTTCTCCTAAGTTAAATCCCAATATGATAGTGTAGCAATGAATAGTGGCCTATATAGATGTCCATACAGGCATGCAAATGTCCTCATGTAGAATAAAAAGGAAACATCAATAGTACACTCACATAGGTTAAATCATACTGTCCCAACATGATAATCGCTTTTTACACAAAGCTAAGTACTAACATGACAGTAATATTCCCAGCATGATATTCCCACAAGAATAATCCCACATGATATACTATTCCCAACATGATATTCCCACAAGAATAATCCCATATTATAGGCTCACAATTATTATAACCAAACATGACTTCCAACATGGTGATAAATCAATTAATGATAATATAGGGATTCCTCTAACAGTTCTAGTGAGCATGTCGAAATAAGAGGTACACAACAACCACCCACCTGGAACGCGCAATCCACAACTGTAAGAGACTCCTTGCTATCCAACTTCCCTTTTTCCAGCAAAACACCCAAAGTCTGCGAAACACTGCAAAACGAACCGCACTCGGCATAAATGGGGATCCTCAAAAACAACACTTACTGTTTTGCAAAACAGCACAGAAAACATGATATTTCACCTCTGCACAGTCGTCAGAAAAATCCAGAAAAATCACCGTTGCGTTCCTCGCGAAGTGTAGATACAAATCGAGTACTTATACGCCCCGTTCCGACACTCGTAGGCCGAGAAAATGCATAAATACTCCACCGCTGTCTAAAATCTGTCACAGAAAAATAGGTCCCAAAGATGATCCGAAAACCCCAATAAATACTCGAAACGGAGGGAAGCGGTAGATACAAGAAACGTAGCCCTACCTGTCGTGAAGAAAATGCCAAAAGAATCACTCGAAAGGTCCCTCGGGGTAGCCCAAGGGAGCCCGCGGACCGAAATGCGACGGAAAAGAACACCGGAAGAAGAACGTCGCAATGGCCGAATTGCAGAAATCGCTGATGTCGAGGTCTCCAAAAATCTCTAAATCCCTGAAAGTGGTGGAGCACAGGTGGAAGAAGGCTCTGTAAAAGCCCCAGCTCGAAAATCCCCCAAAAAAGTGAGAAGAGAGGGAGAGGGAATCCTTTTATAGTCTCGGGGGGGGGAATGCCCCTTTGGGGTACAGTTTCGGGCGCCCGGAACTACCAGGCACCGAACACGGGACACTGTAGTCGGTGCCCGGTTTGTTCCGGGTGCGACACGTGGCCCCGAACACGCGGCAGCGGGGCGCGGCCAACCGCCCCGCGCCGCGTGGCCCGACAGCAGAGAGGGGGCGGGTGGCACTGGCCACTCGCGGGGCGCCACGTGGCGCCCCCGTGTGGCCCACCACGCCGCCCCGCCTGCCCCCCTCACCTGCCCCTCTGCCCCCGACACCCCGTGCGCTGCGCCGCGTGGACCGCCCAATCCGGGGCCGCCACGTGGCGCCGCCCTGGTCCACGCACCACCGCGCCGCTCCCGTGGACCGCGCAACGTGGGCCGGCCAACCAGAAGACGCCATGTGGCCTCCCCGCCGGTCCACGGCACCCCCATGCACCCAGAAAGCGCGGTAACTTCCGGATGTTCCTTTTTGGGCATCCGGACTCAGAAAAATACAAGCAAATAGCCGTTTTTCGACGTTTTTCCGCGCTGAATCCAAATCCGGCCTCGGATTAGCCTGAAACCCTTCCTAAAATTCGGCGAAAGTAGCCGAAAGACAAGCTTGATCCAAAAACCTCACAGAGTCCGTCCAACGCGTCCATTTGACGCGTTGCGGGTTCGACACACCAATAATAGGTGTTCCACAACATGGATCACGGGGAAAACTGCACGGGGATCTAGGCCACTACATTATCGATAGAACTAAGGTATGAGCTTTACCTGAGCGTCCCACTAGGCGTGCCAAAAAAATGTTGGGCCCGAAATGCGCTACTGACCATTGACCTGGTTCAGTCCGCGATCGGCCTCCGAGTTGACCCTCTAAGTGTGATGCGCCGCGTGCCAAATAATTAGGCCAAGGAGGGATTCGCTCGACCGGGTTCTTCTCAATCGAACTCTTAACAAAGTTCGCCCTGGAGGAGCCGAACTGGGATTTGGAGACAGGCACTGACACGGCCGAATAGCCGATTGAAAGTTGTATTGCTCAAAGATCGATTACAGGGAGCAATTACAATTAAGACTACTCCTAGGAAAAGCCGTGAATGCGGGTATGAAATGTTAGCTAGAAAAGCGGTAAAGGAAAGTTGTAAATCTATCTAGGAAAGCAATAGATGCAGGAATCGAAGGTATTGAAACGCTAGGGTGATCACTGGCTTACGAGGTTGCAGAATCCCTTTTTCTTCGATGGTTCGATTATTTATACTTGCTCGAATCAAGTGTATGATCGTCGTTTCGGATAATCAGCGTAACTTAAGGGGAGTCCTCGCGTATCTCGCAACTTACTTCCTTTTGAGTTAATTTTCCTCGGTTAGATAGTAGCTTCTCTCCATCCACATTCATCCCCGAGATTGTTGTGCTGAAGCGCGATCCTCGGCGCTTTCCAATGCCGGGCGCCGCTTGCTATTTCAGAGTCAGTTGCGTGATTCACGCCCCAAATCTCGTGCCTTCTTCCTCCATAATCTTTTCTTTTACGGCTTGAGCAACCGTCAGTCTATCTTGGTCCCGCCTCTTATTGTCTTTCGACGGAGAAGATCTAATGGTTCACCTTAAGCCAAGGTCAGTCTTGGTTAAAACGCGAGTTTCTTTTCGTCGACTATTTCTTCTATCGATTGCTAATCTCAACCGATGGTCTATGCCACGTGTCGCCTCCTAACTTGGCCACAGTGCATCTCATGTGACGACTATTTTGTCCTCAACAGCTACACGCAAAACAAACACACCTTTAGAGTAATAAACACCGCCGAGCAGTCCCCCAGGCAAGAATTAAAATAAAACATGCCAAATGGACTAATTTTACGGGAACAATAGTGGTTTATAGAGAGCAAACCATTTCGATTGGATTCCATATCACGCCCTATCATTTTCCTTTTATTCATTATATTATGATGTATACCTCATCTGCAAGATGCCCCATTGAAACAGCTAACGATGATTATTTATAGGAGCAAGTTTCTATATTTAGTCCAATAAATAAGTGTAAGATTATAAAGGTCGTCCTTTGCTTTTGTTATCACGATAAAAATGGTTAGACTGATCATCATTAGTGGGTATGAATAGCAACATTATCAACACATTTTCTTCACGGAATGAAAGGGCAAACCATCATGAATCAAAAGAACAAACATGACCAAGGAACTAGAACACCATAAGCAATAGTTTGTTGTAGAGCGACACCTAAACAGATCAAACGGCAAGCACCATGTCCAAGCATTGCCACAGAATGAAACCTCTATTCTGCCTGTTAATCAGGGAAGAAGTGACATGTTGGTTGGTACAGTTTGTGGTAGCGGGGGATTAATCAGTGGCTTCAAGGATTGCATGATGCTGGAGAAAGAGGGCCTTTTCCCTGGTTCACTGCAATTTAATTTAGGGTCGTATTATATACATTGAAATTAGGGAAAGTAAGGAATCGTAATAATGCAAGAAAAGGAAAAAGGGTTAAAAAAAGGTAGGTGTGCAGTGGCATACCTCGCCCAACAAGACTCAATTATAGCCGCCACCTTCGGATTTAGGTTTTCTTGGATTTCAAGCCTTCTTCCCTTGAAACCAACGGCAGCAACCACCTGAAAGAGGAAACCAAGCAAAACTTAACTTTCTGATTTATTGCCTTTGAAACGGCCAATGAAGGATTAATCTAATTCGCTAGCAAATGATGACATAGGATATCAAAAGTGTGTCAACACACTGATAAAAAAGCTGTTGGACTACGTTGATTTCACCACTTGATATTCAATCGTCTGAAATAAACTTGAATAAAATTGAGCCCAAGTGATCATAACTGTCTAATTAAATCAACAAAGTTGCATGTAATATTATTCAAAAAGACTCTTTGTGAACAACTATATGCAATTCAAAATCTACACACATGCCCAAAATAGTTGCATGTATCTTTCTATGAGCAAAAGTTCAGGCAATATCACTGGTTCTCTAGGTGGAAAGTTCCACTTAGTTATATCCTAGATTCTCTACCATAGAGAAGGTCGTTAATGTAATAGTTGATGCAATTGGGATAATAATGTAATTTCAAAGGTTTTTGGATTATTCACAAAAGGAAAAGAGAAAAATCAATTGTAACACTTTAAACTTATGCTCGTCTCATGCCAATATATAAATCATCAAGCAGCAACTTCCATCAGCTGATAAACTTTGAAGTTTGATTTCGGGAGGAACTACTGACCTGCGCTGGATTTAAAGTACTCCAAGGTTGCTGCAATGTCATTAGTTCCCACAAAATTACACCAAAGCTATAAACATCTGACTTCTCGTTTGATGGTTCATCTCGAAGCACTTCCGGAGCCATCCATTCAGGCTAATATAGAACAGTTAGTCCACAGATATATCAAAAAAGCAGTCCAGAATAAAAAAAAAAAAAAAACAGGGAAGAAACAAGGGTAGCTAACAATATTAAGTTCAAAGCAACTTAACTGTTCCTGCAAGAGACTTGGAAGAAAGAAATGTGTTTGCCTTCAATCGTGAAAGGCCAAAATCACATACCTGAATATCACAAAAGTGGAATTAACATTGACTGTCGTCTCTTTTAGCATAATGAACAGCAAAGATAAAAGATAAATACTAGATGCATTATGATCCTGAAGTACCAAGGAGGAAAGATGCCTTGCTTAAATTATGAAATACAACCATCCAATTCCTAGAGAGAATCTGATAAAGGATCTAAGAGAAGTCTTTGCAGCAGATAAAAGCATGCAAATAGAAATAAAATATGTCAGCAGAACAGCTTATATTGTTAATAAGTTTGCAAATGAAGATTGCCGATAATAACCTCATAAGCTTCTATTTAAACTAGGAAGGAGATAGAAGAGGATGTGAGACCAAGAGAAAAGGTATGATGGATTGATGGGTGCAGGAGTCCTGTGTGATCCGTACTTCTCATTTCTCAAGAAGGATGAAAAAGGGAATTCAGTGAAAATTTTAGGTAGCACCATTTCGTTGCGGCTCAATTCCACTGAACTACCACATGGTTGAGGACTGGAAAATATTGATAACTTATCTTGCTGTAAGACTGATGTTCAAGTTGTACAGCAACCATCATAGAAAATGATATCAAGCAAATGTATATAGCACTTAAAAAATGACAGTATGAGAACTAATGATTGCTGTAGACAAACCATACATGACAAATTCATACTGCAGTCATCAAGGAACATAGAGACTAACCATACATGATTATAAAGAACTTATCTAAAGTATGACTTCAATACCTAAAGAGAACCAATGGTTCTTCTTACTTTCACGGTGTACTTCTTGTCAACAAGAAGATTCGGAGATTTCAAATCTCGATGAACAATAGGAGGGTTGCGCCTATGAAGATAGTTCATGCCCTTTGCCTGCAAACAAAAGGAAAGAAAAATTGCTTATTTATGGTTCATATATTAATCAATCTCATAAATGAGCAAATGAGCGACTGATCTTTCAGAGAAAAATGCCGAACAAAGGTTACTATATTGATGAAATATATAAGGGCATGTTTGGTATCTAGGATTGGACTAGACAAGATAATACAACAGGATTGGATAGGACCAAGGATTTAAGTATTCATCGGCACGGGCCGTATCCACCGTACCGTATCGTGCCAACAAGATACCGGCACGATACAGCCCCGGTGCCAATGGCACAGCTCAGAACCCTTTTTTCTTCAAATTACTAAGTAATTTTTTCAATAAAGTTCAAAATATTTGATAAAGATATATAATAAGCAATTAGAAAATTTTGTTGCTAAAGAAAATAAATATTTCATGCCATTATGTGTTGGCACCAAGGTTTTAAGTATCCATCGGCACGGGCCGTATCTACCGTGCCGTACCGTGCCAACAAGATACCGGCACGATACAGCTCCCGTGCCGATGACACAGTTCAAAACCCTTTTTTCTTAAAATTACTAAGTAATTTTCTTAATAAAGTTCAAAATATTTGATAAAGATACATAATAAGCAATTAAAAAATTTTGTTGCTAAAGAAATTAAATATTTCATGCCATTATGTGTCGGCACGCATGTATTTTTTGTGACCGGCACTCATCGGCACGGCTCGGCACGCACCGTGCCGTACCGTGCCGGCAAGTTTTCGGTACGACCCCGTGCCACGGCACTTAAATCCTTGGTCGGCACACATGTATTTTTTGTGACGGGCACTCATCGGCACGGCCCGGCACACGCACCGTGCCGGTAAGTTTTCGGCACGATCCCGTGCCACGGCACTTAAATCCTTGGATAGGACTTGCGACTAGATTGGATTATTATAGTCCAATCCAGCTTAGTGCTTTTAGGATAAACACATAATTCAATTATTTAATAAAAATTCAAACAGTTCTAAATTTCTCTAAATTGAAATTTAAAATTTGAATTTGAACTTGTAATTGAAATTCAAATTTTGAATTGGAATTTGAATTTTTGACTGTGAATATAAAATATGAAATTTAAATTTTGAATTTGAAGTTAAAGCATCAATTTTGTTTAAAAATTGAATTAGAAATTTGAATTCAAATTCAAATTTTGAATTTGAAATTTGAATTCAAATTTTCATTTCAAAATTGATATTCGGAATCAAATTTTGAATCTGAACTAAATTTGAAATTTGAAATTTGCATTCAAAATCTGAATTTGAGTTTGAATATCAAATTCAAAATCTGAATTTGAATTCGAACTTCGAATTCAAATTCAAAATCTAATTCGAATTGCAAATCCAAATTTAAAATCTGAATCTGAAATTCAATTTAAAATCTGAAGATGAATTCGATATTAAATTCAAAATATAAATTTGAATTTAAAATTCAAATGCATAATCTAAATTTAAATTTGAAATTTGAATTGAAAATTTGAATTTAAAATCAGATTTTGAATTTGAAAATCTAATTTGAAATCGTACTTTGAATTTGAACCTGAAATTGAATTGAAAATTAAAATTTGAATTTAAAATGCAAATTGAAATCATATAATAGAAAGTATTTAAATTTGAACTATTAAGTAAGAAGCGCCTCTAATTTTAATCTATTCCCTTCCAATCCCAACCTTTTAGGTGGTGATTAATCAGTCCCACCCAAAGGGAACTATTTGTTGGAGGGGATTAATTTAGTCCAATACGGTGGCTACACCGAACATAGGGACTAAATGTGGAACAGATTAAATTGAATCCAATCCCTCCTATTCCCATGCTCCAAATGTGCCCTAACTGTAAAGACGTAACATGTGAAAGCCAATACCACATCGAATGCCATGTTTAATCGACGCCTCTCATCTAAAACTTCCCTTGCAGAACTTTTGTGTAAAAGCCTATATAAGCTACCTCTGCAAGTTAAGAAGAAAAAGTAACATAAATTTTAACACGACTGAATTGATATGGACCTTCTGTACTGATGGATTACATAAAGAAAAGGAAAAGGCATTAGTAGATAAGATAGGAATTACCTTGATAAGTATTCGGTAACTATAGACAAGTTTGGAGGCTCTGTTACAGCACCCATGAAAAGAACAATATTTGGGTGTCTCAGACTTTTCATAATGGCAACCTTTAAGGAAAAACACAAAACATATTCACATAAAACTGGAGATACTAAAGCTACACGCATATGAATGAACAACTGATCTTTTACATAAAGGTATTGATAGAATGCAACATAAAGAAACATGCAGATAAAATCATTAGCTTTGATGGGAAGAAAACGGTTAACTTGATTAAATCGAAGTTCCTAGCCAAATATCCATTGACAGCTGGCACTCCTTTGGATGTCAGGACAAGTTATCCATAGATAACTTGTGCACTATTATGATTTTGTTTTGTGATTGCAAGCTAGGAGTTTAATTTTAGCTCCTAACAAGATCTTGGCTGTTCTAGACGTTGATCATACTCATCATTACCAAATAGTAAATGCTTATTGAGTAAATATATGAGATGTGCTGAATAAGATGTTCAAACATATGAATAGGCCTCTAAGGATATCCAGCCAACTGAGAAATTAGCTGATTATTTCGAATGTTTCTGCTAGAAGTTATTTGACTGGTAAAGCTATTTTTCCGCAGAAAAGTGTTTTAGTTTCTTCTGAAAATTAAGCAATTCAAACGCTTCTATGCCAGCAACTGACTTGATCATTTCCTGGAGCTCAAGATAGCTTAATATCAGGTACTTACTGGAGTTTATGCTGAACAGCAAGCTGTTGCAATTTGCAGAATATTTAAGATCAAAATTTTGTTAAGTAATCATTGTGGTTTCCAAGATTGTCTGGAAATGTGGTAAATAAACAATGTTACCCAAATTTAACAGCCACCTCAAGGCCAATCTTATTTCAATTATCCTCATACCACAAAACAAAAAAAAAAAAAAAAAAAAAAAAAATCATAGAGTAGAAATTACTTTACGAGCTAAGTCCTAGAGCATTTAATAGCCACAACCTGAAGGTGGTAAAATAAAGCAACTCATTGCACTGCCTTGCTAATCAGAAGCAGCAAAGTGTTATCTTTTCAGGCTACAAAACCTAGTATATGTAGCAAGATGGTGATGCAAGATCAAGGAGGTGAACATTTGACAAGCATACCAAGGGCAACAAGAAAGACCATTTGAATAACAAATAAACCGCTGAATATCATCATTCAGTTTAATGAACCTCAAAGCTAATATAACTTTATTAAAATATCATCGTCAGTTTAAAGCTTGAAAACTGCATCTTTTGATCCCAAGGACTCATAATAACTATGTGGCATATACCAAAGAAGATCTAACAAATTTGTTCATCTGCATATATAAACTTGAAACTTAAATAACATGAAAGTCCAGTCACATGCAACAGTACATTAACTTGAAAAGTTAAAAATGCACATTTGAATTTGAATGTCTAGCGTAAAATGTTAATAGAGCACACCTCTCTCAGAAAGTCCTTGAAGCGCTCTAGATGGAAATCTTGCTCCATTAGTATCTTTACAGCAACATCCTGCACACATCACATATGATATGAGTTTGACAAAGTACATTCATGATGGTCATCTGTAATAATAAGAACCAAATTGTAATTTTACTTTTATTTAATAAAAGCATGCCAAATTCAACGATTTAAGTTTTCTTGGTCTCTGAAGGTCTCTAGTGCTCGTGGGCACTTGTTTGTGAGGTCTAGTGATCGTTCTGGTGCGTTTCGGGGATTTTGAAGTTTCCGGTGAGACTGAGAAAATTTGAAAAATCGACCACCTCACGATCAAGTTATCATTTTATGTGAATTTTTCCACAGTTTTTGAAAACGAAAAAATCCTATATGCAAATACACTCAGAGAGGAATGTTTGAAGTCAAGTTTCATGGAAATCGAAATTTCGAGCGTGAAATTACGAGTTTCCAAAGTTGGGACTACGCGCGCAGTCTGCTGCAGAAAACTGACTACTTCGAATTTGAAATGCAATTTCTTGTAGATTACTCCACGTCAGAAGTTAAGGACTCCATGGATATCTACACTCAGAGACGAACACGCTGAACGTTGAAATTGGACTTTTTGCTGTGAACAGGTACCCTCTTTTGCGGATTGATGATCTCTTTGATCAACTTCAAGTGCGAGTGTACTCCAAGATCGATCTGCAATTGAGGTACCATCAGTTGAAAATCAAGGCTGAAGACGTGCCGAAGACTGCTTTTCGAACTCGTTACGGGAACTACGAGTTCACCGTGATGCCGTTTGGACTTACCAACACCCCGGCGGCATTCATGGACATAATGAATAGGATCTTCAAGTCTTTTTTTGATCAGTTTGTCGTGGTTTTCATTGACGACATACTGATCTACTCGAAGAGCGATGAGGAACACAAGGAGCACATGAGGGTAGTTCTCCAAGTTCTAAGGGAGAATAAATTGTACGCCAAACTCAAGAAATGTGAGTTTTAGCCTCGAGAGGTGGCATTTCTAGAACACATCATCTATGAGGCAGGTGTTGCGATGGATCAGAAGAAGGTGGAATCGATTGTGGAGTGGCCTCAGCCGACTAATGTGACTGAGGTCATGAGCTTCCTTAGTTTCACGGGCTACTACACTCCGAGACGAACGCGTTGAACCAATTTTTGTTGAAATTGGACTTTTCGTTGTGAAACAACAGCATCTTGAAATTGACCCTTCGCGCACAGTTTAGAGGACTCAAGTTAAAAATTGATGAATTTCGAGGGCTTTTGTGTATTTTTGCCATAAGATGATGAGATTGCTTGTGAATCGCTGCAAGAGAAGTCAAATCTGAGGGCCGTCATGCAATTTTTGCATGACCCAAATCCCTAGATTGGTCGAATTAACCCTAACCGCCAATCACCTAACGATCTCTCCCACATACGATCTCTCTCCTTCTCCCTCTCTCAGTCTTGTCTCTAGCCGACGTGCCGAACACCTCCCAACAATGGACCTCATCACCGGCAAACTCTCCGGCGACCTCCCTGCACCTCTGGCAATCCTCTTCAATTGTGATCGAAGCCTCTTCGCTGTAATCAAAATTGAGGAAATCGGGTCGATTTTCTCCAACTTGCCAAATCTCGAGTTCTGGCCGCCGACGACCCTTCGCGTGCCTCCTTTGCTGCCCAAAGATCCATGCCGAGTCTCCTCCATGTGCGTTCGCTAGTCACGACAGCGAAACTAAGGTAACACACCTGAAGTTTCATCAATTTCGGTTTATTTCGCAATTCTTCGGTTTCTTTTTGTCGTAGAATGCAATCAGATGGCCGATTTGTATCGGATCTAGCCGAAAATGGACTTTTTTTTCAAAATAACAACTAAAAAATTTATAATTTGTGAAATGACTTTGTGAAACTTTTATTTGGCATAATAACCCTGCTTTCGCCAACTCAACGCCAAGTGGGATGAGCCTTCAAAAGGGGGTGAATCGTTCACCGTCTTTATGAAGGCGGTGAACGATTCACCACCTCTATTAAAACCCTACAAAGGCGACGGTTCTAAGGGAAGGAACCACCAATTCCGACCGGGGAGAACAGGCCATTCTACAAGGTGATTCTGAAATTGCGGAAGCTTGGTCCGATCAAGCTGCTGAGTATTGGAAACAAGCTATAGCGCTTACTCCAAGTAATTATATTGAAACACATAATTGGTTGAAAATCACGAAGCGCTTCGAATAAAACCACTCTCTTTTTTAATGAATTTAAAAAAAATAGGTTTGGTTGTTGGAACTATCAATCAAATAAAATAGATCGTGAATGATTCACCGCCTTCTAAAGACGGTTAACGATTCACCGTCTTTAAGTATATTTTCCACCACTTACGCAATTCAAGGCTGGATTTTTGATAAGTGGGCGTAAGACGGTGAATCGTTCACCATCTTCAAGACAACAGCAGAAGACGGTGAACGATTCACCGCCTTTAAGACAAAAGCAGAAAGCGGTGAATAGTTCACCACTTTTAAGAGAAAAGCAAAAGGCAGTGAACCATACACCGCCTTTAACCTGAAAAGCAGAAAGCGGTGAACCATTGACCGCTTATTATCCTATCGCCCCGCAGCCACCCCGCACCGCACAGTTGCCGCCCCCGCACAGTCCTCTCCGTCATCGTCGCCGTCGCGTCGGTGGGGAGCTTCGACCCACATAGTTGCTCTCTCTCTCTCTCTCTCACTGTCTCTATCTCTTTCTTTCCTCCCACATTCCTGAAACAGTTGCCGTCGCCGTCCGTCGTCCGTTGTCGTCCAAGGTCTCCCACATTTCCTCCCACATTCCCGCACAGTCGCCGTCGTCATCCGCTGTCCGTTGTTGCTGTCGCCGTCCTCTCTCCTCGCTGTTGCCCTCGCACGTACAAGTATATCTCTCAATTTTGTTTTTTAGAGAGGTGGGGTGGAGGTGTGGGGTCAGGTCAGGTGGGGTCGGGTGGGGGTCGCGGCTTTGGGCCAGTGAGGAGGATTGGTAGTGTGGCGGGCGGCGGCGACAGTGGGGTGGCGCTGCTGCTGCAAAGTCCGCAAGGCCACGGTGGAGTTGCACTGCAGCTGCAACTCCACGGGGCCGCGGTAGGGCGGCAGGGTGGTGCTGTGGCTAGTGGGTTCGTTTCAAACTCCACGGGGCCGAGAATGGTGGTAGTTGTAGTCGGGGGATTAAGATTAGGGCATTGGCCGGGGGGATGATTAAGATTGCCGAGGAGATTAAGATGGGGGGTTTTAAGATGGGGTTGTGATGTGGGATGCTTGGCAACGGGATGAGAATTATTGTTGATTAGTTGATTAAGATGGGTCACGACCCTCTTTAATTATTGTTCAAGCAATGGGGACCATTCCTGTGTTGAGCCAAAAGGCCGGTCCTCCCCATTCTCTTTGTTGAATTGGTGTGTGGGACAGGAAGACCTTGGAGTGGTCACTCTTTTTCTCATTATCTTTTTTCTTTATTATTTCATGACTTAACTCTTTTATATTATTTTGAGAGGATAGTAATTATAGTTTAGATATCTTATTTAGAAATATTATTTTTGTGCAGTTAAAATGGCTAATCGTCGTATGTCACTAAGTGTTAATTGGGATGGCCAGTTAGTTATGGATGAGAATGGTCCAAATATGTCGGCGGTCGAAAGAAATTAATCGCGATTCGTTCCGATTGTACATATAATAATTTCGAGACGAAAATGTATCGTTTAGCAAATTTGTACAATAGAAGAATTTCGTCTCAAATTCACAATTCATTGCCCCATGATGTCTAATGAATATGTAGCTCACGAAATAGTAGATGATAAATCATTGGAGGGAATGATAGGGTTATTTGAACATTATGAATGTGTGGCGATATACATTGAGAAAAATTTACATCCGTCAGAGAATTATGAATCACAAGGTTATTACACGAGAATGCTTCATAACGATATTGATGTAGGTTTATCCGACTATTTAATGGGTGCTCAAACTATTGGTAACGATGGTAGCATGAGAATGACATGGTTAGTAAAATTTTCATAATTTGGTGAATATTTTGCCTATTAATTAACTGTTTTGGTAAGAATTAATAATTATATATACTGCAGAGAAAGTAAGTCTTCGCCTGTGGAGACTATTGTTCCTTTATCGATTAGTAGTGTGCCACTTACGACCACCTGTGTGCCACCTACGACCACCTGTGCGCAACCCACAACCTCACGCGGACAACGCATGACCTCCTGTCTAGAACCCACGACCTCACGTGGACAACGCATGACTTCCTGTCTAGAACCCACAACCTCACGTGGACAACGCACGACATTTCGTCTAGAACGTAGGATATCTCATTTACAACTAGAACCTTATGAGTGGGAGTAAAGACAATTCAAATTTTTTTTTTTAATTTATGGTACGTGAAATTGTATCTAATATAGTAAAGTTTCGACAAATGTGCAGGTTATCTACTTCCTTGAACATTGGAATGAACCTGCTATTAATGAGCTCGCTACTAATGTTGTTGACGAATGAGGTGATAATGTTGACGGGGGATGTGATAATATTGACGGGGGAGGTGATAATGATAGTAATAATGAGGATGCACTAATTAATGATGATCATTATAGCAGTGAGGATGACGATTGGAATGATCAAGCACCAGATATAGATTATGATCACGATGGTGGGTTGAATTCTCTTATAAATGCGGTTTACAATGAAAACGACAACCCACAAGTAAACTACGAATATGTAGACAATCCTGATGAGTAAGTTGAATTTGTTGACCATCCGGAACACTTTCCTACAGATAATAATTGAATAAATGAGTATGTCGTAGATTCTGAGTTTGATATTCGACAAATTAATACTAGTCTACCTAACATTGACGGGATTTGGGTTGGATGGATCTTTCATGATAAGACATCTTTATTGAACGCTCTAGATCGGTAGTATATTACCCATAATGTTCAAATGAAAGTTTTAAAATCGACTAAAACGAGTAAAATGCACGGTAGAGGGATGTCCTTGGAGATTACATGCTTCAGTTTCTAAAAAAACAATGTACTTCCGAGTTAAAACATATGCTGGTCCACACATATGTGTAATTCCAATGCTAAACGCGGTGCACCGTAATTGTAATTCGAGCCTTATATGTCAAATGATTTTTCCGACATTAAAAGTAAGACTTAATATGACACCAAAAGAAATTCAAGAAACTGTGCGATCCAGTTTGCATGTTGACATAACGTATTAGAAGGCATATCTAGCAAGAAGTAAAGTGTTACAGATTATTTACGGGAGTTGGGAGCAGTCATACACAGACTTGCCTCGTTACCTTACTATGATGAAGGAAAGTAATTTTGATACTTTATGGCGTCTGGATCATAGGTAGCCCTCAGATGAGATTTGTCACTTTGGTCGTGTTTTTTGGTCATTTGGACCTTCTATTCGTGGATTCACACACCGTTGGCCGGTAGTGAGTATTGACGTCACTCACATATACAGCAAATACGAAGGTCATGCATTGATAGCGACGGCTACATTTGCAAATAATGGTATATATCCTTTGGCATTTGCAATTTGTGAGGAGAGAATGGAGGGAGTTGGCGGTGGTTTATGAATAACTTTCGTCAATATGTTACACGCAATAGAGCGGTTTGTTTTATATCTGATCGATTTTCTGGATTGATGGAAATAGTGGCTGATATATATCCTCCACGACAGGGTCACTCGCATCGTCGGTGTATTCGACACATGAAAGCAAATATAAATAAGCGTTTCAAAAACTAGACTTTGTTAGATAAATTCTATTCTATCGGAAGTGTTTCAACCGACAGAATATTTTATGTTGAAGGAAGAATTAGATCCGTTGGATCACGATGCTTGGAAGTAGGTGGATGATCTTGAAAAATACAAAGAGTATTGGGCAAGGGCATTTGATAGAGGGCAATGATTTGGGTTGATGACTACGAATCTTTCTGAAAGCTTAAATGGGGTACTTAAGGGAGTTCGTACTTTGCCTATCACGACTTTTGTTGCGGCGACGTTTTATAAATTTAATAATTATTTCTTACATCGTCGTGAATATGGTGAAAGTATGATGGGCACGTTAGCTCCTAAAATACAAAGTGTAATTACGACAGGTATGGAGACGGCGCGAGGACACATTGTCCAACAATTTGGCCTAATGAAATTTGAAGTATATACTAGAGATTTATCAAACAAGTAATTGTGAATGGAACATATCCAATGTTTATGTGATGAATTCCATCTAACGGGAATATCTTGTTCGCATCTCCTATCAGTTTGTAGTACTCCACAAAGAAGAATAGACTATCATATTTTTTGTTCACGTTGGTATAGTATTGATTGCTATCGCGAGACATACGCACCACATTTTCATCCTGTTTCTGATAGACGACACTGGACACGGCCCCAAGACCCCCCCGATTGTACTGCCTCCTCTACGAAGGAAGAAAGGTCGCCCACGATCTACACGTATTCGCAATATAATGGACGACAGAACTAGCTGACGAGGAAAATGCAGCATTTGTAAACAAAAAGGTCAGTATAGGAGCACCTGTCTACAAAATTTAGATAGAGTGCAATAAGGACGCCGGCGTAGGACTTGTTGAATTCATACTTATGTTGTCTTAATATTTTGCTTTTTTACCTATAATGTTACTAATATAATATTAAATATTGAATCTAGAGGACGCGGGACCAGTTGATTCGTCGGTCCTATCAGAGCAGCATCTCCATAGGTCAGGATTTATCAGGCATGAGGTAAGAGCTAAAAACTTTTATTTGACATTTATCGTAATATTATTAAGTCGAATTGATAATCTAACTACATTTTGTTGCATCCAAGGATTTAAGTGTCGTGGCACGGGATCGTGCCGAAAACTTGCCGGCACAGTACGGTACGATATGTGCCGAGCGGTGCCGATGAGTGCCGGTCACAAAAATACATGTGTGCCGACACATAATGGCATGAAATAATTATTTTCTTTAGCAATTTTTTTAAAATTGTTTATTATGTATCGTTATCAAATCTTTTGAACTTTATTAAAAAAATTACTGAGTAATTTAAAAAAAAGAGGGTTTTCAGCCGTGCTATCGGCACGGGAGCTGTATCATGCCGGTATCTTGTTGGCACAATACGACACGGTAGATACGGACCGTGCCGATGGATACTTAAATCTTTGGTTGCATCATAGGGGTATTGTGTTGTTCAGTTCACAGAGCATGGCCACAAGCTAAACGAGTGGGAACTTGACCATCCAGCGGTGCTCGATCTTCTACGACAGTCTGGATTCTATTATATATCACGACTTAGACGCATGCAGTTGGATCAGGCTTTATTAGCCGCTCATGTTGAGAGATGGAGACAGGAGACGCAGAGTTTCCACTTCCGACACGTTGAGATGACGGTTACACTTCAGGATGTGACGGTTGTTTCTGGTCTTCGTGTGGATGGTTCGCCCGCGACAGGTACCGCACTGCACGCGTGGCTGGAGTTATGTGAGTCGCTATTAGGAGAAGTGCCGAATGACATCAGGGCAGGACAGATTAGACTGGATTGGTTATATCAGTATTACCACCACATACATCTGGATGCTCCTGCAGGAGTAGTTGCAACTACAGCACGTACGTATATGTTATATCACATTGGGTATAGTTTGTTTCCCAATCCCACTAGATATAGAGTTCATCTTAAATGGCTTCCACTTTTGGAGGATTTTGCCATGTGCGGCGATTTTGCGTGGAGTGCAGCAGCTTTGGCCTATCTTTATCGAGCGCTAGGAGTTGCCTCATTAAAAGGAAAGGCCGAATTTTGTTGCATTGCGACTTTATTACAGGTATAATATGTAATATTTGGATTTCATTATTATATTAATATATTGGTGTTTAATATTTTAATTATTATATTAAGCTATTGGTGTTTATTTTTAGATTTGGGCGTAGGACCATATTCATATCGATCGACCTAAAGGCGTTGGACTAATGCCCGATATAATAGATTGCCTTTTGAGTTGCCGGTATGACATATTTATTTGATAATTATTATATTTCAAATATAATTGCAACTAATACATGTATTTTATAATTTAGATGGGCCAAGGCTGGTGGATTGTGATTTGAAGCTAGTGTCAGGACTACTGACATTGAGTCTTATCGAGATGAGCTAGATCAGCAGAGAGAGTCCCAGGTACATATATGTTTTATTCAATACTTAAAATATATTTTTTCTAAACCACTTTTATATTAACTAATCATTTCGTCTTATTAACAGATTATATGGAAGTCGTACACAGATTCTATTATAGCCGCATTACTGGACTTCTGTGTACAGGGCTCGCAAGTCTAGCGATCAAGAACTACATTGATTTTCTTTCAGATCGAGTCCTACGACAGATCGGTCTTCTCCAGTATATACCAATTAATATGGAGACCATCCTTCGCATGACATCACGAGGGCGTCCAGATGAGGATTGGGTCGCCTTTCACGCTGCACACATTGAGATATGGTCTGAGAGATTACAAAACATTTTCGATCAGCTCCCGATTGCCGGTGATGACTCGATACAAGCGGCCTCTATTTATATGCAGTGGTATTGGATGATAACGAGAAGATGGATATCTCGTCCAGTACAGCGTCCTTCGATGACTTTCCAGCCTCGTGGGCATATCGAGAGAGCACTAGTATGATAATTTATATATATAAATTTAACATGTATTTTAAATTTAATATAAATGTAATTTGTATTTTAAAATGCAGGTCGACGTATTACAACAGACGAACTATAGTATAAGGCAATTAGTTGATGATCCTCCTGCGACTTCCACAATATTAGAGACTCTGACAGATATCTGTTCGCATATTGATATGATACTAGAAAATATACCTATTCTACCTACTGTCAGAGATTCAGGGGATCGAGATCATGCTCACGCATCGACATCGGGTCATCATATGCAACGTTCTCCGTCGACATCGAGTTATCAGGTACTTTCATTTTATTGTAATTTTTTAAAGGGCATTTAACACATTTTTCTAATTTAAGTGTTGCAATTCAAATTAACTGACTAATTAAGTGTCTCATTATTTTATCACTAAAACTGTAATTTAATTCCATTTATTATTCGACCTCCTTCAATATCAGGCCATCAGGTGCCACGATCTCCATCTCCTCTCATTCATGCCCCTACGACATTTCCTTCCACATCAGAGTCACTTCCACTACCAGTATCACGTAGTTATTTTGTTTCGATGTATTCACGTCGTCATGCCTCGTCATTATCATAGCACTTATCAGTATTTACACCGGCCGCTTTCGAGGGTGACCGACCACTGCCATAGGAGATCCAGGAGATTCCTGAGCATCATGAGAGCACTATTATCGAGAATCTTGATCAGGTGCCAGGCATCGAGCCACTTGATGATATACCTATTATTGACCTTGATGTTCATCGTGGGCGTGGGCGTGGGCGTGGACGTGGGCGAGGGCGTGCACGCGGGCTTGGCCGAGGACATTGAGGGAGAGGACGAGCTCAATATTGAGATTTAGATTAAGCGTGTTACTTTTTTTAATTCATATGTTTAAAAATGTTTGTATTATTGAAATTTCTTTGCTGCTCATCGATTATTTCTTATTGTGGTAAAGTTTTGTTGTTTAAATTTTGATTGTTGTTCAAAATTTTGTACAAATTTTGATTCTTTTCACTTATAAAATGATGCTGGGTGTATGCCAAGTTAAAGGCGGTGAATGATTCACCGCTTTCTGTTTTGTCTTAAAGGCGGTGAATGGTTCACCGCCTTCTGCTTCTCTCTTAAAGGCGGTGAACTTAAAGGCGGTGAACTATCCACCGCCTTTTGCTTTTGTCTTAAAGGCGGTGAATCGTTCACCGTCTTCTGCTGTTGTCTTAAAGACGGTGAACGATTCACCATCTTATGCCACTTATCAAAAATCCAGCCTTGAATTGTATAAGTGGTGGAAAATACACTTAAAGGCGGTGAATCGTTCACCGTCTTTAGAAGGCGGTGAATGATTCACCACCTTTGTAGGGTTTTAATAGAGAGTGAATTATTCACCGCCTTCATGAAGGTAGTGAACGATTCACCGCCTTTTGAAGGCTCATCCCACCTGGCGCTGAGTTGGCGAAAGCAGGGTTATTACGCCAAATAAAAGTTTCACAGGGTCATTTCGCAAATTATAAAATTTTTAAGAGTTAATTTTGAAAAAAAAGTCCGCCGGAAATCCCGACCATGGTCTTTTCTGGTCAAGGATGTGCTAATAGGATCTAACGACCATAACTTGCTGAAAGAAGGGCAAAAGAGCATAGCCCTCTAAGGTTGTATCGACGAGAATAAATAAAATACAAACCAATCTATTATAGTAATAATACAACTAGAGATACCATATAGACCTACACTATAAAAGGCAACAAATAATATAGTAATACAACCAAAGATACCATATAGACCTACACTATGAAAGACAACAAATAATACAATACTAAATATATCATAACATCCTCCTGCAAGCTAAGCATCTATTGGTCGGATGCGAAGATTGGTCTGCAGCGTGGAGAACCGAGAAGGGGATAAGGGTTTGGTGAAGATGTCAGCAAGTTGCTTATCAGAAAATAAATGGACTAAGTCCAAGTCATCGGATTAGACTTTTTTCCGCAAGAACCGATGATCAACTGTATAGGTGTTTTTTTTCCAGAAAAGTTGTCGAACTCCGACCCGTGAGCCCTTCGGCGAACCAAAAGTGGCCTAGCCTGAGGTATAGGTTATATGCCAGATTCATTAAGCTCAGACGTGGTATTAAACTAAGGTCCTCGACACAAATAGTGGCAAATATTGGGTATATATATTCGGTGACATATTCACAGTTGATGCATATATTTATTTAAGTAGTTCAGTATTTACTGTTCATTCTAGTTATTTATATTATGCTCTTTTTAATTACTCGTTCTTCATCTTATATTTATTCATCCAGTTGTTACAGTACTTATTGTTACACCCTTATTTCGTTGACCAGTTGGTATGGCTCGCCTCCGTTAGCCGTTGTTTCCACTGGGAGGCGTTCTATACGTTTCTCACCTCACTATTTTTTCAAGTAACACTGGGGGTGTAGCTTGGGATGTGCTGTGAGGACGTGTAACTAGTTATGTTGGCCTTTTTCAGTACTCGAGTAGTTTAGTAGCCGTCGGCCTATTTAATAATATTTTGATTATGAATATTGGATAACTAGTTTATTAGTTAAATAATTGTATGATGTCTCAAATGATTTTATGTTGAATTATGGTTAATGTTTTCGATGATGTTAAAGGATTTTATAAAACGGAGGTTTCAAATATTTTCTTGTAGGGAATAAGGAGTGTTTAAAATGGAGGTTTTGTTTGATGTATGCTTGTGGGGAATAAGGTGAAACTTCATCTTATTTATCATATCGTTTATCATCTTTATGTTTCGAATGTTATGGTTGGTTGAATGTTTTGTTGTTGTTGATAGAATTGTATGGTTTTGATTGTATTGTAGTCCAACGCTGTGCATGTACAGGGGAGATTATATTTGTGTGGATAGAGAATCCTTTGTATATGTGGTGGGTTTGTTTACGCTCTGGCTAGATTTCCACAAACTCTGATTTTCAAAAAATAATAATAATAATAAGCCCCTTTCGGGAAAACCCTATTTAAATTAGACCCGGGGCAAGACATCAGCAAACAGTACTAAGAATGAGTGAATAACAACTTTATTCAAGCGTGAAAATGAAAAATAATAAGTAGATTTTTATGTCAATAAGGCTAATATAGAAGGACGTATTTGGTACACCACCGGTGAATGAAATAAAGGAAACAAACCATACTATAAAAATTCTAAAACCATGAAAAATCAACACAGCGGCAGCAGCAACAGCAGTTACTCAGATATAACACTACCAAAAAAGAGTTATCATTAATCCTTATTCTAAAAGAATTTAAGCCTACTATTGACAATGCATTTTGTCTATCTTGCTATATATATCAGTGCATAGATAAACAGATCCTCTTAATATTGTGGAGTGATAAACGTTTCAACTTTCTTGTTTCCTCTCTACATTGTTCCTAAGAGTGGAAGAACTTCCATGTTGATATCAGCTAAACACAGTTTTCTCACTAGAGACAAAACAGGACAAAACAACAATGGCATCCAGAGGTTGCCAACTGCAGCACCATACAACTTAGCAAATTTTATTCATGGCGTATAAATTCAAAAGACATTTTTAAAAAATCTATTATCATACTTCCTTATTTTAATTTAGCATTAATAATCTAGCAAACACATTGGGAATGTGACATTTATAGTTTGATACTAACAGAAAAGGCATATCTTCTGAGTTCTGAACAGAAGTAATAACAGTTTTTTATAGTCCAAAGTAGATGAAAAAATAGTAGTTGCTGCAAGCAGCAGGTTTTATAGTTGATGTTACTTTTAGAAGCAAGCATAATTTAAGCGCTTGTAGCATCAATGTAATCAGTTAATAGCATACCGATCCATGCCAGTCTGCACGATGAACAGTTCCAAAAGAACCTGCAAATGGGGTTGGTCAATTCACAGAGTCGCCTATAATTTCACTGGGGGCAAAGCCATCACCAAGACTAATGTGATTTGTAATACCTTAATAAGTTTAGAGGAAATACAGATGATTATATGATCCTAAAGTTTCGTGATGAAATTTGTTTTGACTATTATATAGGAGAAACCTCAACCAATAGTTTGGTTCTTATGAATACAATGCAGCAGGATATAGCTTGTATGCATACATGTTTTACACTTATGATTTACCTCCTCCGATCCTTTCCTTCAAAACCAGCTCGTTCCATGGAATATTCAAATCATTAATAGTTAGAGAAATAGCGGGAGAATTTCGTCTGCGCTGATTTTGTTCAAAGTACCTGAAATCTTTCTTTTTATCGGACTTCAAATCAGAGTAAGCAATAAGTGGAATTTTTAGCTGTGCGGCTTCTTGTGCTATAGGTTCTGAGCACTTTACATTTTGTGAAAGATCATGCTCTTTCAATAGACAAGAAATCAATCCTGGATTATTTGGTTGAGCAATACTTTGAGCACAAGACTGAGATGGCCCATTAAGAATAGTCTCACTAATATCTACTGGCAGACAGTAGTCCATGTTTACATATTTTTCATCAAGATGCTTAGATGAAGATTGATGTATATCATCTTCCCCACCAACAGTAGTACCTGAAATCGTCAAAAATACCAGCTTTGTTAGGGCGCTTCATAGTTATAAGATGACTCACGGATTGATAAGTCTATTCTGAAATAAAATCAATAAGCACTACTTGGTCGGTCCCTAACCTTCAAGTTCTTAACAAAGAAACTTACACAGATAGTAAGATTGGATAAAGTCTTTAAAATTAACTCCATATTCATTACACAAAGGAGAAACCAAATTTGATCAATGCGGATGGTAACAATTAAGCACTATGTTCTTCAGCATAGACTGAAATCACATTCTATAACTTTAAGAACAGTAATTAAACCTTAGGAAAATCTTAAGAACTTTATTAACTAATATGCTCTAAAGAGTTCTGAAAATAGTAAATCAGAATGGATAGGTATAAAAAATTAAAGAGAAAATATACCGGTCAACAACAAGGGCATACTTGTTTTAAAAGAAAATATATATATACCAGTCGACAAAGGAATGCTCTAGCATTAACAGATCTAAAAGGTTTTCTACGAGTCACCTGTTGAAGTATCATTGAAGAAGAAAATAAGTGACCGACAATTCGAAAAATATTGCTTGGCTAAAGATCTGAAGTTCTCAGTAATCTCTGATGACTTGAATTTTGGAGGACGCAAAGGTGATGATATGGAGAGAGAGTAGAGACCATTAAGAAAGGAATCAGGCTCACATAGCTGTCCTGGGTTCCCAATCAAATCAACTAAAAGCTCCCTGTCAAAACAGAAAATTTTGAAGGGACTTAGAAAAGCTATAAATATTCTAATTACCAAAGCAGCAAATAAAATTCAGTGAATTAGACCAAGCAGGCCAGACCACACATTCTACAGCACAACACGAGCATGATGGCTGAGTCATGATAAAGCTTTTACTTGTGGTTCCTACATCCTAGTGTGATAAAATTATTTCCTGTAGTTATTCACATGAACATTTGATCAAAGAATCAGATATTACTAAAACACTAACTAAGAAATCACATTTGAAGAAGCAAAACAAAGACGGTTTTAATTTATTGTGTCTCATCTTTTTCACCTTTTATAATTATCAATTGATAGAGAGAATTGCAATGTGGGTTAGTTTTCTAATATATAATAAACAGTGTGGGTCAAATAAGATTTTGCTAGGTTAAACCAGACAAGTGCATGACAGTTGGACTTCAAATGAATCCTTGGCTTTGTATTACAGTATTGAAGCCATATCCCTATGCTTATCAATATTCTCCTCTCTCTAGATAGATAGCTCCAATATCCAGAGAAATTCTCTAGGGGCTTGCTCCTAGGTTGCATTACCATACAAGAGGACCAGTAATACAGACAATTCTACTTCAACCAATCACCTTGGCTTGCTGCTTCCATCGCTGATCCTTCTGTTAAATAATATCACTTAGACTAGGAATTCAACACCATTTTCTAGAGACCTATATTCATTGTGAATATTTGTTCTAAATATCTATCCGTCCTTCTTGGGATGACTTCTGAACTTTGAGTTAAGCTCTAGCTCTGAATCCATGTAACCGGAAGAAGATCAGGAATATGATAAAGATAACAAGAATGATGATCCCATATAAATCCACATGTGCATGGATAAATTTGTGCATCTTCACCTTCACGCAGATCCTGTTACACCCTAGGCTGAAACAAATAGAAATATCAAGGAAAGAAAAAGAAACAGCACTTACGCAGATTGAGACAGTAGACAAAAACAAGCAGCACTTATGCAGATTGAGAAAATAAAACAGCATTAAAGCAAAGAATCTATTGAAGATGCACACCTTTCAAGTCCAAAACGTACGAGACAGGATGAAGCATCATCACTACTACAGTATTTGCAGCCCTTGCCAACTCGGCATGGCAGATTTACGGAATCAGCTAACATCTGTGAAAATCATGAATTCACATAGGATGCTATGAAAAGTAAGAGAAATCAAAATGATACGTAACACTGATCAGTTAAGACAGATAATGGAGAAACAAACAGACTGAAAAGAAAGTGCTAGAACAATGGGAGAGGAAAATAGGCCAATGAAGTTTTATCAATGTGAAATCTGCAGCATTCTCTTCGAGACTTTTAAGTGCCATATTTGTAAGAATGCCTTTTGCAGCAAATAAGAAATGAATATATAATAATGAAAAGATGCATTTACTTTGAATAGCAAGGATCGGTGCTTGCAAAGACCAACAGATAGCTTTCCTACTGGGAGAACAACAGAACCTGTACTAGACTTAAGAACCTTGCAGCACTCCTTCCACCGGGGGAACAGATCCTCTTTCTCATTCAAAGCACCCCTTGAGAAAAAAAAAAAGGCTAGTTCATTACTGAAATAAAGCAAAGAACAGCGATTTCAGAATCACATAAACTACTAAAGGGAACTCACCCCATCCTAGAGCAAACAAGCTTTGCAAGCTGACCCACCAAATCCATCATGGTAGAACAGCTACTTGAAATACCAGATGCCATACTTTGTAACTGCATTAGATCACGATCAATTTGTCGATCTATAAGAGCCACTTCAATTGATGAATCACTGGGGTTAACAGATTTTAGTGATTCAATAGATGGAATACGACTCTCTTCTTGCACATCAGTACATAGAGTCCACACAAAAGGGTCCATTCCTTGAATCAGATAAAACCCATCTGGAATCTTATCACTGTATGATAAAGAGCCATTCACCTATGAAGCCAAAAAAAAAGGGAAATATGTTAGAAACAGCTTATTGGTATGGAAGTCCAAGAAACTTTTTTTTTAACATGAACCAGAGGAAAATAATGTGGTGAGATTAAGAAAATAAACATAGTATAAGTATTAAAAAGAAACTTGATTACGGATATCAAAGCGGCCACTAATGTCAGTATTAGTGGAGGCATCACAGGTGAACTTTTGATTACTGCAAATTGCATCAAGTGCTTTATGCAAGATTACTCAGATGAGAGTTGAGATGAAGTCAGGGTTCGACTTAAGAATAAAATTAGGAAAAGAGAAGGACTGAAAGGTAGTCATAAGATCCTATATAATTTGAGGACGCTGAGAAATCAAAGAGGGAGTTGATAAAAATGTTAAAACTCTGATTTATCAAGCAATAATATCATTGAGATCTCGAAAACCCACTCCTCCTTCATTAAGAGGCTTACACAAAGATGACCAGGACAGCCACCATTTTCGGTTTACAACTGTCAAAGAAATCTTGATTAGTGACAACAGCCAAAATTTTGTTGCATAGTTTAGGTAGGGCATCTTAGCTAGTGCATCTTAGCTAGTGCATACTACATAATGCTTCAAATTGGCTAATTTTGTGTTTTTAAATGCTGAGCTAGCTCAGCTTCACCAAAAATTGACCGACTCCTTTTATTGTACTATATGGGTCCGTTTGGTTCCCATTATGTAGCATAACTGGTTATCTCAACATAACTAACAATCTGACATCTGTGATTCAGATTACTACTAATAACGCATTACTCCGTTTAGTTTAATGCAGTAATGTAACGTCAGATTACTACATTTGTAAGATTACTTCATTTGGCTCATCTTTATATATTTCGGTAATCTTGATAATGAAATTTATACTATTCCAAAAATACCCTTACACATTTATTTGAAATTTGAATGTTATTTTTAAATTTAAGCTTGAATTTTATATTCAGATTTTAAATTTAAATTTAAATATTGATTCAGGTTTTAAATTCAAATTCTGATTTTGAGTTTCAATTTTAAATTCAAACTTTGATAATGAATTCAAATTCCAAATTCAAATTCAATTTTTGAATTCAAATTTTAAATTTAAATCAGATTTTAAATTTCAATTTTAAATTTAAATTCAAATTTTATAATTTATATTCAAATTTTCAATTCAAAGATCAAATTAAAATTTTGATTGTGAAATCTAATTTCCTATTCAAATTATAATTATGGATCGAAATTCAAATTTAGTCTTTGAATTTTATAAAGGCTAAATTACAGAAAACCCCCCTATAATATACCACTTTTTCACTTTGCCCCTCTGTCTTTCAAAAGCCTACATTTTGCCCCCTCGTAATTACGAAATTATTTTTAGGGGGCAACGGGGCTAACAGAACCTGTGAAATGACGATAATGCCCTTACCCCTTATCCCTGTGCTTTACGATGCGCAGAAAACGCAGCCCGGCGTCGGTGGCGGGGAACGGCGCACGGATATCGCTGCTTCCGACGTACATATCGGATTTGAAATCGGGGCCGGTGCGGAACCTCGGCGTCGTCCCCTTCGTGTGGGAGCAGCGCGCGGGCCAGCCCAAGGCCGGCGCTGGCGCGGGGGCCGCGCGGCCACCAGCAGCGCCGCGGCCCCCGCCCGTGAAGCTCGGGAGCAGCATCCGCACTCGTCGGAACCCGCCTCCCACGCCTCCCGATGATGAGGCGACGCCGGCTTCGCCAGATCGGGGTGCCCAGGGAGCTGGGCCCCGCGCGGACGGGTGAAACGTCCGCGGGGCGGCCTATGGGGGCCCGCCACGTGGCGGCCCCCCTCACCCTGCGCTGACCTGCACCAGCACGCGCGCGCGCTTCCCAGCGCGCGCGTGCTGCGCGCAGTGGTGCGGCGAGTGGGGCGCCGCCACGTGGCGCCCCACCAGCCTCTGGCAGCCCGGGATACCAGCACGTGGCCCGTCGCCGGGGAGGGCCCGGGCGCCGACGATCGCTGGGGAGGAAGGTACAGATAAGAGGGAGAAGAGTGGAAGGGAGAAAGAAGAGGGGGTGGGGAGGGGTATTTTCGGTATATCACGTCAGAAATTGACGGCTCGCTGACGGAATCTCTAACGGCGTGGGGTAAATGCACAATTTCGTAATTACGAGGGGCAAAATGTAGACTTTTGAAAGACATGGGGGCAAAGTGAAAAAGCGGTATATTATAGAGCGGTTTTCTGTAATTTAGCCTTTTATAAATTCAAATTTTATAATTTATATTCAAATTTTCAATTCAAAGTTCAAATTAAAATTTTGATTGTGAATTAAAATTTCCTATTCAAATTCTAATAATGGATCAAAATTCAAATTTAGTCTTTTAATTTTAATTTTAAATTCATATTAAAATTTTGAATAATTAAAATTTTAAATTCAAATCAAGGATTGAAGTACCACCCCATACCGTACGGCACAGGGTGGTACGTATCGTGCCCCTAATATAGGGGCACAGTACGGGAGGTCTCGCATGACCCCCCCATGTCACGATACCTGTTTGGGTATCGCACGAAACAACACAATACCCAAATAGGTATCGCGGCACTGTGCCGCCCGTGACCATATTTTTTTTTGGTGGGCCTTTGTGCATTCCCCCCCCCCCCCCCCACTACCCCAAACATCTCTCATTCTCTACTTTTTCTTCTCCTCTACTCTCTCTTCTTACGTGTGTGTGTGTGTGCGTGTATATATATATATATAGAGTCCGGCTACTATACTATTAATAATACCAAGTTATTTGTGCTATCAAGTTTTCTACCCTTAGATCAACCCCTTTGATTATTTTCACCCGTTAGATTTTACTATTTTCCCAACCACCTATTAAACCCAAGGGGACCATTATCATCTCAACCACACATCCTTTAATCCAAGGGCTAAAAACTTGATAGCACCAATGGCTTGGTGCTATCGATAGTATTCCAGTCTAATTCTATATATATATATATATATATATATATATATACTTTTGAAATGAAAGATGGGGCTCCGGTTCTTGCACCGTCTGGGAGCAAAGACTTTTTCACACTTAGATACGTCGATGATACTAAACTTCTTATTCTTTTTCTGTCCGGATTGTGTTATGCACTGCATGTAAAAGAACTCAAAGCAAAGAAAGTTCTTCTATGAAATTTGACTTTCTCGCTGCCGCTGGTGTTGGGTGTAGTTATCGTTAGCGACAGTAAGTTGAAGGTTTATTTATTTATTTTTTATTAGATTAGCATTGCGGGAGAGGGGAAGAGCGGAGCTCCAACCTCCGCGCCTTTTAGCAACCTAAACGCTGGTTCTATCCCGGCCAAGCAAGCAAGGGTCAGTCAGTCCAAAGTACGGTCGTCAGGAGAGAAGTTTAGTATCATCGACGTATCTAAGTGTGAAAAAGTCTTTGCTCCCAGACGGTGCAAGAACCGGAGTCCCATCTTTCATTTCAAAAGTATATATATATAAATATATAAATATATATATATATGTATATATATATATATAGAGAGAGAGAGAGAGAATTAGACTGGAATACTATCGATAGCACCAAACCATTGATGCTATCAAGTTTTTAGCCCTTGGATTAAAGGATGTGTGGTTGAGATGATAGTGGGCCCCTAGGGTTTATTAGGTGGTTGGTTGAATAGTAAAAATCTTAGAGGACCACTATAATCCCAGCCGCATATCTTTTCATCCAACGGCTGAAAACTTGATAGCACCAATTGCTTGGTACTATCGATAGTATTCTAGCCGGACTCTCTCTCTCTCTCTCTCTCTCTCTCTCTCTCTCTCTCTCTCTCTATATATATATATATATATATATATATATATATATATATAGGCTAAATTACAGAAAACCTCCCTATAATATACGGCCTTTTCACTTTGTCCCCGTCTTTCAAAAACCTACATTTTGCACCCTCGTAATTACGAAATTGTGCATTTACCCCCATCGTCAGCATTCCGTGAGTGAACCGTCAATTTCTTAGGTGATATGCCGAAAATACCCTTCAAACCCCATCCTCTCCCCTGCCCCTTCACCGCCGGGTAGCGCCGCCTCCATCGCCGCCGCCGGGTAGCGCCGGAGGGGCACGCCCACCCGGGCGTCGTCGGGTCGCCAAGCCCTTTGTACGTGCTCCCGATTTGAACCCCGCTCGGCGGCATCCACGGCCCCTCCGGGAACGGTTTACCCCCGGCTCCGCCGCCGTAGTCCTTGGCGTCCGTGTAGATCACAGTCGCTGCAGCGCCCGCGTCCTCGGCGTTGCGCACGATGTCGCCACGGTAGATCTTGCCGTAGCGCGCCAGGACCACGGCCTCGGTGAGGTTGACGCCGAGGGACGCTAGGGCTTCAAAGTCCTCGACGCGGCTGTAGTTGGCGTAGGCGACGGGGCCCGCGGCGGCGCCGGAGGCGTGGAAGGTGGGGATCACCTTGGCGGTGGCATAGGGGTCGCCGGGGTAGACCTTCTGGCCGAGGTCGAAGGGGGGCGGCGGGGTCGGCCGGGGAGGGGGCGAGGAAGAGGGAGCGGTGGACGGGAAAGGAGATGAGGACGCCGTAGGAGGCGGAGTGGGCGGGTAGGGAGAGGGCGGAGAGGGCGGCATGCTCTGTGGACAGGGATAAGGGCATTAACGTCATTTCGCATGTTCTGTTAACCCCGTTGCCCCCTAAAAATAATTTCGTAATTACGAGGGGCAAAATGTAGGTTTTTGAAATACAGGGGGGTAAAGTGAAAAAGCGGTATATTATAGGGGGGTTTCTATAATTTAGCCATATATATATATATATATATATATATATATGTATAAAATATCATATTCATTTCTTTCGTATGAGTAGAAAAAATAGGATGAATCAAAAGAGTTCTGCACCATGAACTTTGTACCGCGCACATCAACTTAGATGGACCGGACCACGGAAAGTAATGTAACGTAAGCAAAAATGAAAAAATAGAATATGACGAAATAGAATAAATAAATAAAAAAGAAAATACGAAATAATAAATGAAAAGGGATTGGATTAGATTTGTACTCTGTTTGAAATGCATTTTGTCTATTCTTATCCTTCAACTCCTCTCTCTAGACTTTGAAGTTTTTAAAAAACTTTTTTTGGATATATATGAAGAGGATATATATGAGGACTTCGCATTTTTTTGAGTGAGAGAAAGTACAGTATGCACAAACAAGAAAGAAATATATATATATATATATATATATATATATATATATATATATATATATATATATATATATATATATATATATATATATATATATATATATATATATATATATATCTTTCTCTCTACATATATTCCTCTATTTTTTTTCTTCCTATTTTTTACTCCCTTATTTTTCTTCTTTCATCGCTTCGATGTTAAAAAAACACAAAGAAATAGCAAATCGAAAATCTACTTATTAGGTTAGTAAAAAAAGTTATATTTTAAATTTTTGTTCATATATTTTAAATATTTCTAATTTGTAAAGCTCCTTTTTTGAAGAAATATCAAATTAGGCAATTTTTTATCTATAGTTTACAAAAAGTTGAAAATAGATCTACTTGATTCGATAATTATATGGTCATATTTTTAATTATTTTGGATAGATCTAGCATTTTATATGAGATTTGCGACAAAAATATTTTTAACTCCGAAAATTTTATTTTGGATTTAGAAGATTGCAAATATTGATAAAATTAAAAGCTAAATTAAATCAATTGATACTTAAATTTGTTTAATTTATTTGTCATATAATTTATTTTATCATATAATTTATTTTGTTATATAATTTATTGCTAAATTTTTTTGGGTAGATCTAACAATTTTTCTTAAATATTTTAATAAAAAATTAATTTTCTTCAAATGTTTAATAAATAATTTTAAAAGATTCAAAAAGGAAAGGAGTTATCGAAGCAATTGCAGTCATATTATTGTTAATCTAATTATTATGCGATTTCTCGTCAAATCAATATTGATCAATTTTGCAAATGTTCATTAAAATTTTGAGAAAAATATTTCTCTAATTTTGTATTTTATAATTATTTTAGTTCCAAGAAATAAAGATAAAATCCAAAGAATTTTAAAAGTTAATCAATTCTCAATATTTTTCTCAAAATTTTAAAAAAAATATTTTCTTCAAATTTTTAATGAATATTTAAAAAAATCAAAAATAAAAAGAAATTATTGGTGTAAATGCGGTCCGATTTTGGTTGTTCTGGTCATCGTATGATCTAGGGAATTAACTGCCGCCCCGTGCCGAGCGGCACGGGGCGGCACGTACCGTGCCCCTACAATAGGGGCACGGTACGAGGGGGTAGATACCCCACCCACCCCCCGTCTCGATGATACCCATTGGGTATCGCTCGAGACAGAGCGCTACCCATTGGGTATCGCCCGTGCCGTGCCGAGGCTTTTTTTTCTTTTTTTAACACATGGTTTTACAGTAAACATATGGTTAAATACTTATTATACTTGTGAATTTTATTATTATATTGTTATTTCTATTTTCTATGAGGTATAATTGTACTTTATATATAAAAAAAATTATCAATATGTTAATTGGTGAGTATAATAAGCTATATATAGCCAATATTCATAATCTTTTGACTAAACATTTTAAAACAATATTATAAGAGTTTATTGGGAACAAAAAAAATAAAAAAAACCGTGCCAGAGCGTGACGCTGGGAGGTCATGCGTATCCATCGACACGGAAGCGTGCCCGTACCGTACCGTGCCAGGCAGAGAGCGGCATGCCCCCTTGCTACGGCACTTAATTCCTTGTATGATCCCTCGTTGAATCAATATATGGATATTGAAAAATTTTGAGAAAAAATATAGTTTTCTATAATTTTATATATAGTGTACTGAACCTTGGCAAATTGGTGAGATTGCAAAGTGAGATGTTAGTCAGCACCTTTGGAGAGTATAGGACTAAGCTTGTGATGACCCGGATCTCTGCGAAGGTCTTACGAAGTGAATTGTGGCTTCTGGAGGCCTATGATGTGTGTTGGAGATGGTTGCGCGCAAATCGGACCCAGCACAAAATTTGGATTAACAATACCTGTCCGGATGCCTTCGACAAATTTTGGAAGTGGAATTTGACAAAACGGACATCGGATTTGGACTTAGCGTGCGAAAACGATGAAAATGAATTATTTACTTGTATTTTTCGGAGCCCGGATGCCAAAACACAGATTTCGAGGCAAGGTTACAGTTCCAGCAAGCCAGGGCAGCACCGGCGGCGACGGGCGGGAGGCGAAGGCACGTGCGGGGCGGCGGGGGCAGGCCGGTCCACGGGACTTGGCGTGCACCGGGACCAGTGAACGCGGCGGAAGACCACGTGGCGCGTGCGGATTGGGCGGTCAACGCACGCGCGACAGCGAGCCGGGCGCGGCGCACCGTGGTCCCTGCCAGGCCACGTGTCGCCCGCTCATTGGCGGGCGCAGCGACCCGGCTGCCCCGCCGTGAACCGCAGACCACGGTTTCCGCCGTGGACCGCGCTGCCACGCGGCGCGCCGTGATTGGCGAGCGCGCATGCGCGGGGCGCGGAGTGGGCCACGTGGCGCGCCGAGAGTGATTTCGGACGCGCACAGTAATGGGCCGGGCCGAATTCGGCCGCCCGAATCCTGCGCTCGAATCCGGATCCCCCCATGCTATTGGTTTGGGCTATAAATAGCCCATTTGGGCTTCGATTTTGGGCGTTTCTTCCGGGTTTTCTCAGCCCATCTTCGGCAGGGAGTTTCACCTTCGAGTCTTCTTCAACTTTTGGCATCCCGGGGAATTTTTGGAAGGCGTTCCATCTTCATTCTCCTCGACATCGCGAGCTTCGACGTGCCTTCGATACTGAGCTTTTTCATCGACGCTTCTTCCGCGAGCTCCCCTGGGCTGACGGAAGGGAGTTTTTGACCGATTTTCGCGGCATCGGTTTCACGAGAGGTAGATCTTCGTTTTCCGTGTTTACCGCTCCTCTTAGTTTTGGGTTTTTATTGGGGTATTCGGAGCATCTTTGAACCCCTTTCTTGCTGCTGGATTTCCTGGACATCGGAGCTTGTCGGATTTTTATCTCTGCACTCGGTTATCGGATTTCTGCCCATGAGGACTCGATCGACATCTACGCTTCGCGAGGATCGCAGCCATATTTTTATTGGAATTTTTTGAGCTCATATCGCAGGTGATATTTCACTGTTTCTCGGGCAGATGTGCGACAGCGATGTCGTTTTACTAATTTTGGACTTACCGCAGTGTTTGGCTCATATCTCGGTGACCGGGAGGACTTTTTGAGTGATTTTTGGTGCGTTGGAATCGTGGAAACTTGAGGATTATCCACGTTCAGTTTGGACCTTGGATCGACGCGCACTTTCAGGTGGGTTGCTTCGTCTCCAAAACCGGTGGACGGTTCTCTAACTCTATTGCATAGTCAGCATGCATGATTGTGGGATGTGTTAGAATGCATGTTAGAGAGAGAGATGTCTTTCTTGTGTCGTTATTGAGATCATGTTGGTTAATGTTCCCTGATCATGTTTTAGCTAAACTAAATGCTAGTATTGGAACTTGGACCTAGCACCCCGCCATATGTTTGCATGTGTAAACCAGACTAGTAGAGAACTCTCACTTGGGCTAGGTTTATTTATGCTTTAGACATCCACACTTTACATTCTATCCCTGGACATAGTGTTTTCTCGCCCGGGTAGTGGGCCGAGTGGTCGGGATTTCTCTTAGTGTAGGATGCATGTTACACTCATGCTTGGAGGCCGAGTGGAATCTGGTAGATGTAGCTAGTCTTGTACCAGTGGCGGGAGCCGTTTGGGTAAACGGTGGTCCCGGGTTGTCGAGTTCTTCGATTTATTGTCACCACTGTGTTCGTAGCAGTGGTGTACCAGTGATAGCAGGACCTTGAATCCAGAATCTTTTTTGACACACATGATTTCAGTAAACCAATATTTTCTTCCAAATGTCGAAGGGTCGCCGGAGTCTGTTCTTGTCTGATTGGGCGAAGGCATTAGCCCTTCGGAGTTTGGGAATAAAACTTGTTTTCTAACTGATTTTCCTAAAATAACTAAAATTCATTAAAATGGGTTTCCTTAAATCAAGATGGTTTTACAAAAATGAACTACTTTTAGTCCTCATCCCGCGTGGGTTCGAGTGAAAATGGTTTTCGGTAATAAATGTCACATTTTCTGTAAACTTCTTCACCCGAGAAGGTTCGAGTGATCTGGATTCTAAAGGCTTCCTTTTTCTTTGGGTCGAGAACAACGAAAGGCTATGCATAGAGCCTGTTCTTGTTTGATTTGGGTAGTAGGTTCTAGTCTTTCGGGGTTTTCGGGCCCTTCATTGTTATCGGCTGTGGAGTATACCTAGCTAGTGAGTTTGCATGTTGAGTTGATGTCCTATTTGGGGAGCCGTTGGGTTGACGGCAAGGTATCAAGTGCCGCCCGTGCCGGGCCAGCACGGGCGGCACGTACCGTGCCCCTCAAAGAGGGGCACGGTACAGGGGGGGGGTCTCGCAACCCCCCTTGTCTCGAACGATACCCCAGGGTATCGCTCGAGACAGAGCGATACCCTGGTGGGTATCGCGTGCCTTGCCGACCGGCACGGCGCGTTTTCATTTTTTTTTTTTTTTTTTTGTTTTTTTTTTTGTTTTTTCTTTAGATTTTTTTTAAAACAGTAATTTTTTAAAAAAATATTCTTTAGGCATAGTTAGTTTTTTGTTTTTTTTTTCTTTTTTGTTTTTTTAGTCACATGTGTACAGTAATGCATAGTAATTTTTTTGTTTTTTTAGTCACATGTGTACAGTAATGCATAGTAACTTTTTTGTTTTTTTTTTAAATTGAATCACATGTGCACCCGTGAGCACATGTGTATAGTAATTTTTTTGTTTTTTTCCTTTAGATTTTTTTTTTTGTTTTGTTTTTTTCCATTCTCTTCCCACCCGTGAGCGCAATTTTTTTTCTTTAAACTCCCCCCTCCCCCTTTCCCTTCCCCCTCATCTTCTCCTTCCCCTCACCCTCATAATTCTCGGCAGATTTATCCTCTCTCTCTCTTTCTTCCTTTCCTTTCCTTTCTTTCTCACGCAATTCGCAATTTTTTTTTTCTTTTTTCATCGCTAAAGAAAAGACACGGGAAGTGGAAATCAAAGATCTACTTATTAGGTAAGTAAAAATTGTTATAATTTAAGTTTTTATTTAGAATTTTTAAATATTTCATAATTATAAAGCTCTTTTTCTTATTATTTTGAATGAATTTTAGAATAGTTATTTGTATGTGAAAAATTTGTGTAGATCATAATGGCACCTAAGAAAATAGAAGATTATGGTTGGCAGCACGGACGAATGATTGATGGAAACAGATTTCATTGGAAGTGTAATTACTGTAATATGGTCGGAATGGGTGGAGGTGTCACCCGCTTAAAAAAACATATCGCGGGAGGTTTTTCTGAAGTATCGAAATGCACTAAAGTTCCTCAAGAAATAAGACATGCAATGAAAACTGAGTTAGAATCTACAAAATTAGCAAAACAAAAAAGAGGGATGATCGAGATGAGCTAGATAAACGGGCAGCCGAGTATCCCTCTGCTGACCCATATGAAGGTACAGGTGATGAATTTGATATTGGTACTAGAGCTGCCATGGAAGCATCTTTACAGGAAAGATGGCAGCAAGATGAAGTCGAACGACATAGAACACAATTTGCGACCTCTCAGTTTGATGCCGGTGGCGGGTCTAGATCTGGCTCTGCGCCATCAGGTTTATCTCGAAGTGGTTCTGTTGGCCGCATGTTCGACAGATTAAAAAAAATACCAAAAGAAAAAAGTAGAAAAGGTCCAAATATTATAGATATAGACCCAATGGCATTTCCTGGTCCAGATGCTCAACAACAGCGCATAGATACAATGCTCAAAAAAGATAAAAAAGGCAGAATTGGTAGAGCAATAGCAAAATATTTTCACTTTAGTCATATTCCTTCCCATGTAGCAAACAGTCCATATTATAGATCAATGATCACTGCCGTACAAAAGGAGGGTCCAGGAGTTGAACCCCCAACACCGTATGAGATCGCCGGCAAATACCTTGATGCGGAGGTCAATGATATCCATACATGGGTAAAAAATTTCAAACAACAGTGGGAGATGTATGGTGTTACCTTAATGTGTGATAGTTGGACATCACATACACATTTAAGCATCATAAATTTTTTATTTTATTGCAATGGCAAGGTGGTCTTCCACAAGTCAGTTGATGCGATCGGTCGATTTGAAGATGCTGATTATATATATGCATTATTGGAGCAAGTTCTTGGTGAGATTGGTGAGAAAAATGTGGTACAGGTAGTGTCAGACAATGGTTCAAACTACAAGAAAGCTGGCAAACTACTGATGCAAAGGCATCCACACATATTTTGGACTCCTTGTGCGGCGCATTGTATCAACCTAATGATGTCTGACTTTACTACGATAAATCGGGTAAAAAAGATTATAGATACTGCACAACGTGTATCTAAGTATCTGTATAATCATAATTGGGTCAATGCTTTAATGTCCAAATTCATTGGAGGAGAGATCTTACGTCCTGGTATCACACGATTTGCCACAAATTTTATCGCTCTAAACAGTTTTCTGAAAAATAAAAATGGTTTAAAGGCTATGTTTGCATCAAATGAGTGGCAAACATCTCGTTATGCCTCCAAGTCTGATGGAAAGAGTATTGAGCAAATAATTCAGTCCACCAAATTTTGGGATTATGTGAAAGAGATTGTTGATATTGTGGAGCCTTTATACGTGGTCCTTCGATTGGTGGATCAGGAAAAAATACCTCAAATGGGACACGTCTATCATAAACTGAGGATGGCTAAAGAGACTATTAAGAAAGTCAATCCATTGCGATGTCAATCTTATGTAAAAATTATTGACAAACGTTGGAAAGTTCAGATGGGTCGGGATCTGCACCTAGCAGGCAAGTATAAATTATAACAAAACTATTTGTTAGTGATTATTCAATTGTATTCTTGCATTGTTGATGGATTATAATCTTGGATATGATGATGAATTATTAAAGGCATTACGAAATGTCATCAATAGATTGGAAATGGATCCAATGCATGCCGCTCTTGCCATAAATGAGGTACAATAGTTTTTTTAATATATTATTAATTTATTATATGTTAATATGCTAATTTCTCATTATTATAATGTATTATAATATTATAATATAGGGAAAAATATTTCGTGAATCCACTGGAACTTTTGGCGATGCGGGTGCAATTAACGGGAGACACAACACCGATCCCAGTAAGTAACTAAATATTTACATATTTTATATCTAACGATAAACTTATTTTGATATAATTTTAATTTTTAATTGGACAGCTGAGTGGTGGCTACAATACGGTGGATCAGCAAAGCATTTAAAGAAAATTGCTGTGCGCGTTTTATCTCAAACAACAACGTCTAGTGGATGTGAGCGCAACTGGAGTACCTTCGCATTGATGCATACCAAAGTGCGTAACCGATTAGCGTACGCTCGATTAGAGAAGCTAGTTTATGTCCACTATAATATGAGGCTCCGTTTAAGATGCATGCGAGCGGAGTATGATAGGAAAAAGGAATTAAAAATTTATGATCCCTTAGATGCAAGCTTTATCAATGATGAATCAGACCCCATATTTGATTGGCTACAAGACAAAGAGAATCAAGAGGACCCTTTGCTCGATGAGCCTGGAGATCCACCACGACCATTCAGGATAATTGCTGAGGAAGCAGGAGTTAGTGATGCAGAAATATGGGCTAATGAGAATATAGAGGGGTCTCATCAAGCATCTTTGGGCGAAGCATCACAAAATCCCGTGGATGACTCTGATGCAGAATTTGAGCGTCTTATGATGGGACCTGGACATGGTCGCCCACGTCGTGCTCAAAGTCAATCAGAAAAAGAGAAGACATCGTCTGTCGCAAAGAGACCTTCAACAACAGTCATAAGTGATAAGGGTAAAAAAATTATGACATCGAATGATCCATTAGATGCAGCTGATGCAATATCGCTTGATGAAGATAGCGATACATCGACACCATCAGATTCTGAGTTACCACGGTCCAAAAATGAATGTAGCGATGACGATGACACCACCAATAGCAGTGGGGATGGTGGTGAATGCATTCCACCAACACAACAGGAGGGTGGAGATGAGGGCAGAGGTGGTCTTATATTTACTGAAGAGCAAAATTTCACTCATGCCACTCAAGATGCTGATCATGGGTCGAGACCACATCAAACATCTGGAGTGGTATATGATCGCAGAAAAGGTAATAGGCCCTCACAACAAGATTATAGGGAGATGAGAGAGGGTTTGGAAGCGGTGTCAACTGGGCACCCACGAAGGGATGATAATTTGCGCACACAGTTTGATAGTACTTCAGATTCATCGTATCCCTCATATCAATATGGCTTTTATGGAGAGAGATATGATTATGATCCATACATACCTTCATATAGTGAAAGTTCGTATAGTGATAATACTGCTCCTTCTGATGTTGCAGTCCATCAGCCAGTACAAGTAATTGTTGTCGATTATATCAGCGATCCAATTGCATATGGACATTACGTACGCCAATACAATGACATATATCACGAATATATGACTTTTCCACAATACCAGGAATATTTATACCAACATTGTCAAATAAATCTGATATCTGCAGATCACACTATGCCATATGATCAACCGCGACAATCTATGTGGAATTAAGCAGTCTTCTCTCTATAAATATGTAAATTTCAATACTTATTATACTTGTGAATTTATTTATTATATTGTTATTTCTATTCTCTATGAGATATAGTTGTACTTTATATATAAAAAACAATTATCAGTATATTAATTGGTGAGTGTAGTAAGCTATATATAGTCAATATTCATAATTTTTTGACTAAACAGGTCAAAACAATATTATAAGAGCTTATTGGGAACAAAAAAAAAAAAAAAAACCGTGCCAGAGCGTGCCACTGGGAGGTCATGCGTATCCATTGGCACGCAAGCGTGCCACGTGTCGGCACGGAGGCGTGCCGATACCGTACCGTGCCAGGCGGCGAGCGGCACGCCCCCGTGCCACGGCACTTCGAACCTTGGTTGACGGCGGTCCTGGCTATCGAGTATTTCCAGCTCGTGAGTTAGAGATGTGATGTTGGTTATTGTCGATCTTGTTGATCGTGGATTTGGATTATAGCATGCATGAGCCATATTGAGCTCGACAGAGATGCGCGGATACTTTCCTCGGTGGGGTCGCGCCCCTCGAGTGCCGCTCCGGAGCTGGGCCTGTTACTTTGCTATCGCGACTTGTCGACGCAGTCCTTCTGGCTGGGCCAGTTTTGGCAGTCACGGACGCCCTACGTAAGTCCAGTCCTCTGTGGATGTAATGGCAGTAGGTGGGCGCAGGTTTGACTGGACCCCATGTGGCAGTCACTGTGATTGGGTTGATTGAGTATATTGGGTTAGAGTCGATGCATCATTTTCATCTGTATCACCCTTTGAGCATTGTAGATAGAGGCATGATAGCTGTAGATTTCTTTCCAGCTTATCTTTACATTATTTCAGTTTTCATGTTATCTTATGCCTCTAGTAGACTTAGTGGGCAGACCGTCGGGCTTGGTGGCGGTACCCACTGAGAACTACGTGACGGTGTAGTTCTCACACCCGCTGTGGTGACAGGTTTTTCTGAGGTAGCTGTTCCGACTTCTGTTCGAGCGGAGACAGCAGTTCGAGGTAAGGGAGTCGCGAGCTAGTTCCCTACCCGTCCTTAAGAGTATAGTGGTACCCTTTTTGGAACTTTGTAGTACAGTCTGCTGGATTATAGTAGATAGTTACTTTTGAGAGTTTTATTTTTGTGAGACTTATGTATTGTGAGGTTCAAATTTGTATTATTTGGAGATGTATTATCTTATTTCAGTAGTATACTTTTCAGCTCTGATATCTGTATAGCTGTAATATTATCTTTTGCAGGTTAGACGCTTCGTCCATACGGGGCTTTCCGTATGGGCGGCGGATCTGTTAGCGGGCCCGGGTCGCAGTTTCGACCCTGGGGCGTGACAAAGCTGGAGTCGTTTTAGCTCAAAATTGACGCGAAAATGAGCTCAGGCACATGAAATCAGCTCACTGGGCACTTTAGCCTTGATCCGGGCGCCTGAAAGTGGATCCAAACACATGAAAAGAGTAGTCTTGCAATCCACTCTTTTGGAAAGAATAAAAGAGAAGCAAAGTTCTAACCCGCATTTGACTAGAGTTAGAGCGGAGGTTGAGAGTGGGCAGGTAGGGGAGTTTAGTATTGACTCCTCTAGAGTGTTGAGATTCCGAGATCGCCTTTGTGTGCCTATGGATTTGGAGGTTCGAGAGGAGATTCTGAGAGAGACTCATAGCTCACCTTATACTGTCCATTCTAGAGGGACTAAAATGTATAAGGACTTGAAGGCACATTATTGGTGGATTGGTCTGAAGAGTGACATTGGGAAATTTGTAGCATAGTACTTGATTTGTCAGCAAGTTAAGGCTGAGCATTGGATACCGGCCGGCAAGATTCAGAATCTTCCTATTCTAGTTTGGAAGTGGTACATGGTCACTATGGCTGTTGTGGTTGGACTATTGTGATCGCAGGGCGGACACGATGTAGTGTGGGTTATTGTGGACAAACTAACTAAATCTACTTATTTTATACCTATACAGATGACTGGGTCCTTAGATAAACTCGCTCAGGTGTATATGGATGAAATCGTGAGACTTTATGGAGTTCCTACCGCTATTGTATCAAACAAAGATCCGAGATTCACTTCACATTTCATGAGGAGTTTACAAACAGTCTTGGGGACTCGATTACAGTTCAGCACTGCCTTTCATCCACAAACTAATAGTCAATCAGAGAGGACGATCCATATTTTGGAGGATATGTTGAGAGCATGAGTCCTTGAGTTTGGTGGAGGATGGTTTCGACACTTACTAATAGCGGAGTTTGTTTATAATAACAGTTACCAGGCAAGTATCAAGATAGCTCCGCTTGAAGCATTGTATAGGTGAAAGTGTCAATCACCTTTGTATTAGGATGAGGCGGGTTAAAGGAAGATTTTGGGCCTTGATATTTTGATGAAAATTGAAAAAAAAGGTCAGAATTGTACGACGACATATCGTGACTACCCAAAGTAGACAAAAAAGTTATGCTGATATCAGGCGACGATATCTTGAGTTCCAGATTGGAGATCATGTATTCCTAAAGGTCTCACCATCTTGAGCAATAAAGAGGTTTGGAATGTTTGGGAAGCTCAGTCCACGATTCGTTGGACCATTTGAGATACTAGAGCTAGTTGAACCAGTGACATACAGGATTGCCTTACCGCCGCGATTAGCAAGAGTGCATGATGTGTTCTATGTCTCAGCATTGAGGAGATATGTTTTTGACCCCTTGCATGTGATTGATTTTGCACCATTAGAGGTGAGCGAGGATTTGACTAATGAGGAGTGAGCGATTCAAATTCTGGCTCATGAGCAGAGGGCACTGAGAAACCGGGCATTCATTACGTGAAGTTCCTGTGGAGCAACCATGAGGAGCGAGAGGCAACATGAGAGCTTGCGGAGAGCATGAGGCAGACCTACCCCTTCTTGTTTGAGGCATTGTGAGAGGTATGTTTAGTTTCAAGTTTTGAGGACGAAACTCTTTGTAGAAAGGGAGGATGTAGTGTACTGGATCTTGGCAAATTCGCGAGATTGCAAAGTAAGATGTTAGTTAGCACCTTTTGAGAGTGTTGAACTGAGCTGGAGTCGTTTTGGTGCAAAATTGATGCGAAAATAAGCTCAGACACATGAAATCAGCTCACTGGGCATTTTAACCCTAATCCGGGCGCCCGAAAGTGATTCGGACGCCTAGATGTTGTTGCGTGTGGATTCAGACGGAGGTTGTGGACGCCCAAAGGTTGTACTGTGCCAATGAAGATTCGGGCTCACTTTCGGGCGCCCGAATGTTCGTCCAAATGTCAGTCGGCAAAGCGGTGTGGCTGTATACGACGAGCAGCTAAGTCACTGCGTGACTCAACAGTAGTTTCTGACGCCCGAATGTGGTTCCGGGCGCCCGAAATAAATTTTGGCAGAGAATGCTATATTTTGCATACTGAGGCCTTTCTCTCTCTACTTTTCGTTCCTATCTACTCCAGTTGAGAGAGGGAGAGAGCAGGAGAGTAGAGAGAGGAGATTTACTTGGAGGAGCACTTGGATAATCCTGAGTGACCGTATTTTCGCGTGATTGGCTTGGAGTAGACCCCGTGCGCGAGCTCGTCGGGACTTGGTGTTTAGCGCTCGACTTCATCTTCTCTACCAAATTTGGATAGCATTTTTCAGGTGGGTTTCTAGTTGCCAAAAATAATAAACTCACATCTATGTCTATTGTGTAGTCGGATCATATTTGATGCTTCTTAACATAGTGATGTATGTGTTGTTTTGACATATTAGCATAAAGGTGCCAATGTGTGTGATGTATTGGCAGCGTAGTAGTGAATTTACTACCTGATTATTAGCCCATGAAATATTGATTCAATGTATCATCACTTTTTTGCATGTAGTAGCTTAAGAGCAGCTTGTGACAGTAAATGGATAGTACTTGTTTCCTTGACATAGTAGTAGGAGTAGAGATGCTTATTGTGATCTATATTAGTACATGACTACTATACTGTGCATGATTACACTTTTTTTCCACACTGATATTTAGAGGTATACTTGCTGTAGAGCTAGTTAGATACCTGCATATTATCTATTGATTTGACACTGAGATGTTAGTACTACCTAGGTCTGTAGGCATAGTCACTAGTGTCCTTTGATTATTGCCGAGGGTCGGTTGGTAGCGTGACACTAAGGGATAGGTCATGATTTTATCAGCTGACAGTTTTATATGATCTGTTGATCATTGCATATGACTATAGCCTGCAGAGGCCAGATTGAGCTCTCTACTGGGATGTGTATTACCTTGATAGGGTCGCTCTCCTCGAGTGCCACTTCGGAGTTTGGCCAGTTCCACAGTTATGAGATGCTAGTTATGCTACGTGCGGGCGGACCATAGGTTAGTGTGGCTACCGAGCATGTAGTGGCGCGGGCTTGACCGGACTTGTGAGTCGGTTGTTATGATTGGGTTATTTACTATCATTTGGATACCTGGTATCTAGTTGATGCATGAGATACATGATCATGATTTACACCTTTCAGTAGCTCATTAAAGGCATGATAGTGGTAAATTTATTCCAGTTTTATTATACTGCTCACTTTACAGTTCAGCATTCTCCTATTTTACCTCTAGTAGACCTAGTGGTGTAAGTTGTTGTGGTTGGCGACTGTTACCCACCGGGGACTATTGTGTATATAGTTATCATGCCCTCCATTTGTTGTTTTTTTGTTTCAGAGTCCTCAGCACTAGCATCTAAGTGAGATAAGGAGATCGTGGGCTAGATAGCATCTCCTACCATGAACCTGAGCTATAGGGGACCTAGCTTATGACATAGATACTACACTGTACATGTAGCTGTGTAGAGCAGCAGATTTTTGTATCTAGAGATTTTGGGTTTATGACATTTGGTGTTGATGTATATGTATAGTATTATATATCTGTATAGTTGTTTTATTTACTCTGATACCTGTGATTGTTTTAATTGTAGCCTCCTAAGATCACTATTCTATTTGTGGACTCCTAGGACTACTTATTTTGAGACAGGTTCGCGTAGACGTTTCGTATCTGCAGGAAAGTCTCGTACATACGACGAGCCTGTTGATGCTCCCGAGAGTTTCCACTGTGATTCGGGGCATGACATTATATTTTATATTTTTAAAATTATGAAAAAAAAATGATAAAATCAAAAAAAAAAATTCAAAGTTGATAGATCTAATTTTCTCATCATGTTGTTCTTTTTTAAATTTTCTTGAATGTATTTTACAATACTTGTCTTTACGTAAAAAAAATTGAGTAGAACATCATGCCACCAAATAGAATAAAAGATTATGGTTGGCAGTACAAACAAATGGTTGGTCGGAACAAATTTCATTGGAAGTGTAATTATTATAATATGGTCGAAATGAGCGGAGGTGTCACTCGCCTAAAGAAACATATAACTGGGGTATTTATAAAGTAGCGAAATGCCCTAAAGTTCCTCAGGAGATAAGACATGCAATAAAAATTGAAATAGATTCTACAAAGATAGCAAAAAAGAAAGTGAGGGACGATCGAGATAAACTAGATAAACGTGCAGCTGAGTATCCCCCTCCCTATTTATCCATATGAAGGTATAGGTGATGTACTGGATGTTGATACTAAAAGTGCTATGGAAGCATCTCTACAAGTGCTATGGAAGCATTGCACCACTCTGCACTCTCGGCAGCCCCACAACAAAATCCATGGTGATGCGGTCCCATTTCCACTCAGGGATTGGGAGACTCCGTAACGTGCCAGCAGGTACACGATACTCTGCTTTCACTTGTTGACAAGTTAAATACTGAGTCAAAAATCTCCCAACATCCTTCTTCATTCCATTCCACTAAAAGTGTGCCCTGAGTTTCTTATACATCTTAGTCCCACCAAGATGAATGATATAAGGTGTATAATGACCTCTCTCAAAATTTGCTCTCTGATCTCTGAATCCACCAACACACAAGCTCGTTCCCTATACCTCATTATTCCCGATGCATCAACAGCAAAGTCCCCTGCCTTGTCACTCTAAATCTGCTCTCTAATCCTCAACAAGTGGGGGTCCTCACTCTGCCTCTCCCGAATCCTGTTCAACAGAGTGGGATGCACGACCAAAGACATCATCAGTCTAGCAGAGACCCTCGAGGACACAACCTCCAGCTCTAACCGCCTCATCTGCTCCAGTAGTGCCCTGAGTTTCTTATACATCTTAGTCCCACCAGGATGAATAGTATAAGGTGTATAATGGCCTCTCTCAAAATTTGCTCTCTGATCTCTGAATCCACCGACACACAAGCTCGTTCCCTATACCTCAGTATTCCCGATGCATCAACAGCAAAGTCCCCCGCCTGGTCACTCTAAATCTGCTCTCTAATCCTCAACAAGTGGGGGTCCTCACTCTGCCTCTCCCGAATCCTGTTCAACAGAGTGGGCTGCACAACCAAAGACATCATCAGTCTAGCAGAGACCCCCGGGGACACAACCTCCAGTTCTAACCGCCTCATCTGCTCCAGTAGTGGTGCCTATTGTGTGATCATCATACTCAAGCTCTACATTGCTCTCCTACTCAAGGCATCTGCAACCACATTGGCCTTGCCGGGGTGATACTGGATACTCAAATCATAATCCTTCAGCAACTCTAGCCACTGGCGCTGCGTCAAGTTCAACTCCTTCTGAGTGAACAAATACTTTAAACTCTTGTGGTCGGTGAAGATCTCGCAATACTCGCCATACAAATAGTGTCACCACAACTTCAAAGCAAACACCATCGATGCTAACTCAAGATCATGTGTAGGGTAATTTTTCTCATAATCCTTTAATTGCCGTGAAGCATAGGCAATTACCCTGCCATGCTACATCAGTACACAACCAAGGCCGTTGTGGGAGGCGTCGCTGTAGATCACAAATCCTTCCCCCATAACCGGAAGGATAAGGATAGGAGCTGACATCAGCTTCAGATCCTCAAAGCTTTGCTGACAGGCCTCACTCCAGATGAACTTAATTTCTTTTCTGGGCAGACGAGTGAGGGGAGTGAAAAGTTTCGAAAAGCCTTCCACGAACCGACGGTAGTAACCTGCAAGTCTCAAGAAGCTCCGCACCTCTGCGATAGTCGTCGGTCTGGGTCAATCCCGAATCGCATCAACCTTCGTCGGGTCTACTGCTACTCCAGCGGCTGAAACAACATGGCCCAAAAAAGATGACCTCCCGAAGCCAAAACTCGCACTTCTTCAGCTTGGCATACAACTTCTCTCTCAGAAGTTGTAGCACTATCCTCAAGTGCTCCTCATGCTCCGTATCACTCCGGGAGTAAACAAGGATGTCGTCGATGAAAACCACCATGAATCTATCCAAGTATGGCGGGAACACTCGATTCATCAAATCCATAAATGCGGCAGAGGCATTGGTCAATCCAAAAGGCATCACTGTGAACTCATAATGCCCGTACAGTGTCCTGAATGCCATCTTGAAGATGTCCTCGGCCTTCACCCTCTATTGGTGGTAACCGAATTGCAGATCCACCTTGGAGAAAACACAAGCTACTTGCAGCTGGTCGAAAAGATCATCGATGCGCGGCAAAGGATACTTGTTCTTGATGGTCACTTTGTTCAATTCCCTGTCGTCAACACAAAGCCTCAGTGATCCATCTTTCTTCTTTACGAACAGCACTGACCCCAAGGCGATACACTGGGTCTCACCTATCCATCAGATCCTGCAACTGCGCCTTCAGCTCTCTCAGCTCTACCGGCGCCATCCGGTAGGGTGCCTTCAAGACTGGAGCGATTCCAGAAACCACGTCAATCACAAACTCTTGTCTCCCTGTCCGGCGGTATCATCATCAACTCAGGTGGAAACACATCCGAGAACTCGCGGACAATGGAGATATCCTCGAGTCCCAGTGCCGCCGTAGGCACCTCTACAAGAGTCGCTAGAAAAGCGACGCAACCTCGGCTCATCATCTGCCTGGCCCTCGCCGAAGAAATCATCGCTGCAAACAGCGCACTCTGACAGCCTCTGTAAGTAAACTCCTCCTGTTCGCGCTCGCGGAAAGTCACCGTCCTCTCTCCGCAGTGCCAAAAATGCGAACGAGCATCAGTGAGCACTACCACCGGGGATTGAGAGTAGCAGCCATTCGGCTCGACAGAAATCGAGCCTGGTGCATACTCTCGAGCAAATGACCCGAGTGGTTCAGAACCTCGATCAGAACAACTAGCAAAGCACTACCCGCCGAGACACGGTGTTAGCTGCAATCATGGCCTCTCATGAGAGCATAGCACGTATCGGGCAGATATTAGCCTGAAACGAACAAGTAAATAAAGGACCACAAGACCTCCTGGGTTGAATCAGCCTTAGGGACAAAATGTTCTTCAGGCAAACCCACCAATGCTACAGAACCTTGTTGTTCCGGCAGTCACACCGGCTCAGTCACAGACAGCACCCTTCCAAACGGCCTACAGGCCGATGAATGTGAACCCTAGCCCTTAGCCAGAGGTTGCATGGAATTTACCTCCTCCACCTCCTCTACCAGCCTATCAGCCTCCAAACGTAGGCATGAGAGCTGGGGGACAAGGTATAAACGCAGGACAATTCCAGAATCCTGCGGTACAGAACCTCCAGCCTCCTGTCGGTGTGAACGGGATTCAGGCCCTAGCAGATGGCCCGGCAGTAGGAAATAATTAGCTATATGCTCATATCGAGGAGGCGATTAGAAACACCTTCGGTGTTGGCGCTAGGCCAGCTATGCGGCCGGTGTTCAGGTCTCCGTATCCTACAAATATTGATTCAGAGCGTCCACATCCGGCAAATTGGAAGATGTCAAAATTTGACAAGTTCTCAAGCGAAGAGTTCGAGAACACGGTAGAACATGGTAGAAGCATGTCGCTCGATTCACGGCCCAATGTAGAGAGGCGGTCGTTGACCGTTTTTGAAATTAAGGTTGTTTAATATGTCGTTGACTAAGACGGCGTTTACTTGGTACCAAGGATTTAAGTATACATCAGCACGGTCCGTATCTACCATGCCGTATCGTGCCAACAAGATACAGGCACGATACAGCACCCGTACCGATGGCACAGCTCAAAACCCTCTTTTCTTTAATTTACTAAGTAATTTTCTTAATAAAGTTTAAAAAATTTGATAAAAATACATAATAAACAATTAGAAAATTTTGTTGCTAAAGAAAATAAATATTTCATGTCATTATGTGTCGGCACACATGTATTTTTTGTGACTGGCACTCATCGACACTGTTCGGCACACATCGTGTCATACCATGCCGGCAAGTTTTCGGCACTACCCTGTGCCACGACACTTAAATCCTTACTTGGTACACTAACTTGCCTCCCAATTCTATCCGAGATTGGGACGAATTGGAGCGCAAATTCTATGAACAATTCTATAGATCAGAGCTAGAACTTTCAGTGGCCAATCTAGCATTGTACCGGCAAAGGCCGAGTGAAACGATTGAAGAATATTTGAACCGTTTCAAAGTTGCAAGAGACAGGTATTTTGTTAGAATGTCAGAATCGGAATTTGCAAAAATGGCGTTTAATGGTCTGCATTTCAAAACAAAAGACCATTTTGTAGACAAGCATTTCTCGAATATATTCGATTTGGGTGTTCGGGTTGCTCAATATGAATAATTTCGAAAAGAAAATCAAGATGATCAACCACTTTGAAGCCAAGGCTAAGAATGGAATAAAAGCAAAGAAAAGAATGTTTCCTTTGTGGAAGAAAGTTTGGCTCAAGAAGAGCCGAGACAATCGAGTAAAAGCGAAGAATCGGTTGATAAAGCCGAGGTTTATGCAGCTAAGATGGTAAAAAACCGTAAGCCATACAAATGTTCATTTTTAAAGCCGTCAAAGACCAACGAGACTAGGACTCGAGCCTCGGCTTTCACTTACTTATTTGACATAGCAAAGACCGATCAGATTTTCGACCGATTATATAAAAATAGAAATATCCTAGTGTTCCTTAAAGGCTTCTACGCCTATTTGTGCGGAGATTCTCCGAAAATATCATAGTAATTTTGGATAAGAGGGAAACTAGGGCACGTTTAGGGCAATGATTTAAGTATCCATCGGCACGGGCCGTATCCACCGTGCCGTACCGTGCCAACAAGATACCAGCACGATACAGCCCCCGTGCCGATGGCATAATTCAAAACCCTTTTTTCTTAAAATTATTAAGTAATTTTCTTAATAAAGTTCAAAATATTTGATAAAAATACATAATAAGCAATTAAAAAATTTTGTTGCTAAAGAAAATAAATATTTCATGCCATTATGTATCGGCACGCATAAAATTTTTGTGACCGGCACTCATCGGCACGGCTCGACACATACCGTATCGTACCGTGCCGGCAAGTTTTCGGCACTACCCCGTGCCACGACACTTAAATCCTTGGTTTAGGGTTTTGGGGTTTTTGGAACCTTAGACCCAAATTGATTGGATTATTCTCTAATTGAAGGTTAGAGAGGAACCCCAAGCAACTTTGATTTGGAAAATGACGAGCGTCGGCGAGTGATTTCGCGTAACAACCAAAAACCGATCGTTTTGACCGTGCGTGCTCCATGGGTGAGCCGGTTGCCGCGGGATTCCGATTGCAAGTGTTTACAAGCAATAGGAGGCATTTTCAAGTGGATTGTGCTCTACCGAAGCGGTTAGGTCGCCTCTTATGTCTTGAGAGAAAAATCGGTAAATTTAAAATTATTTTATTAATGCATGCAATGTTAGATTAATTGATAAAATAAGTAGACATAGGATGTATGCTACTTAGGATAATTAACTACCAATGGACATGGAACATAGGCGTAGAAAAACATATAGGGTATATATGGATGCCTAGTTTGAGACAGGCATGTAGACTATGTATGGACTAGTAAAGTAGGTTGACATTGACTAGTAAAGTAGGTTGATTTGCTCTAGAAATTAGAGAACTTAACTTTGAACTAGTAAACATAGCGCCATCAAGTCTAGAATGGAATAACAAAGTGGTAAGTTAGCCACTTGGATAAACTAAACATAAAAGCTAGTGTCATTAAACATAGATTGGAAAAACAAGTGAACCTAGGAGTCATATGAACTCAGGTGGCAAAGACAACGGACCTAGTGTCGTTGAGCATAGGTCGTGGAACATAAGTAGTAGGAAGACCACGTGAATTGGAAAGTCAACCTAAGAAGGTTGACTTAATAATGAAAAATATGCATATTAAATAACTAAAGTAAATGTTGGCGTGTGAGACGTTTCGCCGTCAATCGTAGTGTGTGCGACGCTTCGCCGCTACGGGTGGTGTGTGCGATGTTTCGCCGCCACAGGGAGTGTGTGCAACGCTTCGTTGCTCTGTGACCGTGAGCCAAGGGTGTGTGCGACGTTTCACCATCCCGAGGCGAGGTCAGGAAAGAATGGTTACCGAAAACCATAAGTATGGACTCAAGACCGAGTCAGAAATGTGGCTAAGGTAAAGGAACCTTAGGCTAGCTGTGGTATAGAATGAATAGTGAAATAGAAGTAGATAATAGTTTCTACTTGCTTAGATTTCATTATCGCATTTGCACGAGGCATAGCATATGATCATATTGCATATAGTATAGATTTACATTCCTGTAGATTATTGTCTACTATATGCTTTAGTTGCCTCCTTTGGACCTGGTGGGTCGAGCATCACTTAGGTAGCCATACCCACTGGAAACTATTTTTATAGTTCTCACCCCTATATTTTATAGGTCATTCTGTGAGCGGCACGGTAACGCAGGGCAAGGGCGTAGCTCGGTAAATAGCGCCCAACCATGTTGAGATTCAGATAGAAGTGCCCTCCGTCTGCATGTAAATTGGGTATAAAATGTAAAAGACAATGTAATAGTATTTTTGGGTTGCAAAGAGAAAAAAAGAAAAGAAAAATGTAAATGTATTGTGTCTGAGACGAATGGGTGTAATAATTAGTCGTTTATATTTTCTATACTTTCCTTTCGCAATCCTTGTATGAATTCGGTACCAGATAGGAACATCTCAAATTGTACTGGCTATGACGCCTTGGACGAACAGAAAAGACTCTGCTCGTTCGGCGGGTCTGTGTGTGTGCCCGAACCGTCCGAATAAACGGTCTTGGGGCACGACACGATCCCTCCTCAACCGAATCGCTTGATCTTGGCACACGCGAGGGACATTCAAGAAGCCGATCCGCAACTTTGACTCGGTCAACGCTTTGACCTGGTCAACCGATCCGGAGAACTCGGTTCGCATACGAAACAGATGTAAATTTAAATAATTATTGTACTTGCGAATTTTATTATTATATTTAAATTTCTATTCTTTACGAGGCATAGTTGTACTTTACATAAAAAAAAAACTTACCTTTATATTAACTGGTGAGTATAATAAGCTATACATAATCAATATTCATAATCATTTTACTAAACCTTTCAAAATAACATTATAAAAACTTATTGGGGATAAAAAAACTAAAATAAACCCGTTCCAAAGCATACCATTAGAAGGTCATGTGTATCCATCGGCACGCAAGCGTGCCACGTGTCGGCACGGAGGCATGCATGTGCCGTACCGTGCCAATCAACCATCGGCACTCCCCCGTACCATAACGCTTTAATCCTTGATTCAAATTCATTCAAATTCTAAACTTGAATTCAAATTATGAATTCATATTTCATTTTGAATTTGGATTTTTTAGTTCAAATTCAAATTTTCAATTCAAATTCAAAAATTAAATAAAATTTTCAAATTCAGTTAAAATTTAAAGTTAAACTTGAAATTCAAATTAAAAATTTAAATTTTGAATTCAAATTTAAATAATTTAATTAAATGAGAAACAAAAATTTAAATTTATTTTAGATTTAAATTTGAGGCAATTGGGGGTGGAGAGGGGTAATTTTGTAATTTTGCATAAGTTGCAGGATAACCCTCTATCAATAATGTAAAATAGTCACCCCCTTGTAATATTTTTGGGGTTATTTTGCGCTATTAATAATGCTATATTACTAACCGGATTACATGCGGGATGAATCAAACGAAGTAATCTAAAAAGATTCTTGCAGGCTTTCCTGTAATCTTGGTAGGATAATGCGAACCAAACAGACCCTATAGGATAAATTCATCACATCCCTTGTGACACCCCAATAGTCCCACATCAGATGGAAATGGGGTTGTGGTTAGGTATATAAGAGACATGGATACTAGAAATAATAATTGGGCTTAAGAATTTTGGGCTGTGGTTTGGGCCCAACGAGTTATTTTGCTAGTGGGTCGAGTCGTTACATTTGGTATCAGAGCCAATCGTCGGCCGGAAGTGTGTGACGAGTCTCGGTTGAGTCTGGGTCTAGATGATAAAGCTAGCGAGACAAATTTCACATCACCTGGTGATCTTGGGCTGTGTGTGTGTTTGGACTGACAAGGACGTCAGGCCTAAACAGGGGGAGTCTGTGACACCCCAATAATCCCACATCGGATGGGAATGGAGTTATGATTGGGTATATAAGAGGCATGGACACTAGTAATAATAACTAGGCTTAAGCATTTTGGGCTATGATTTGGGCCCAACGAGTTATTATTGCTAGTGGGTCGGATCGTTACATTCCTCCAGAAACCAAATACTAAGTTAATAATGTATTATAGATTCTGAGGTTAATTCTCACTATTAACAGGAATTTGAAAGGGTTCAACCATTTATAAGCTCATATTATTGTTTCTTCTTCCACTTTTGTTCGCTCCTATAGATGGTTGATTCGTAAGTTTATACTTTTTGCAACAAGAACGAAATCTCCTCTAATAAACTTTTCCTAATCTTCTTCCTAACCTACAGTAGCAGTTATCCTAGGGCAAACTATGCATGAATTGCACATACAATTAGAATAAAAAAAAAAAGCCCAGAACTATCTAAACTTTGCGTGAATTGCAATTCCCCACCTAACCTTTAACATGTTGCAGCTCACCAGCTAAACAAGGATTCTGGAGCAATCAACCACAAAGCCCCCATTTTCATTAATTTGGCCATCTGTCCCTTACTCATGTGATCGCACGTGAATTAGATTTTGAATAAAATGTTTAGCTTACTAGTTCACGTGCTCGCCTAGATAATTAGTTTCATAACGGAAGTTTCGCCGAATTGACAGAATAGAGTTGGGACTTTGAGGTGAATTGCAAGAGAATCATCGTCCCGGTTAGGGATACAAACGGGGAGGACCAACTTACCAAAATCCCGACCCATCATCTCCGGCCCCAAATTTGTGATAGGTAAAAAAAAAATATCCCATAATCCACCCCACCTCATAACTGGCCTCTCGCCGATGCCCTGAATACGCCCCGCCAACTAATACTTTTTTTACAAATTACAATATTATTAACATTTTATAAATATAAATCAACAATTTTTTTAATAGCAATGAATAATATTATCAAGTTATTTATATAATTAATACCATCAACTATAAAAATCAAAGATTTCAATCAAAGTTTGCAACAAAATTTAAAATTTTCAAATACATGAGAAATAAAAGCACCAACTTATTTATATTTCGAATTTTTTGTAAATATATTATTTTTTAGGGATATTTTCTTAAAATTTAAATAGTTTTTGGGGTGAATCGGATTCGGGATGGATTCAGGGCGGATCATGGGGCGGATTCGGGATGGATTCAGGGCAGATCATGACGGGGCGGACTAGGGATCGATACGGAGTAGGTCAAGATTTTTCCCGTTCCTTGCCCCGAATCCGCCTTGAATCATAAAAATCACCACATTCCTACCCCGAATCCGTTAATTTCCCAACCATTTACTGCCCCATTCGGGGTGGATCGGGGCGGGAGCTCCACCAACTCGGATCCATTTGCATCCCTAGTCCCTGTTGTAAATTTCAACATTTTAAAGTTCAGATGGTGTTTCAAATCTGCACAGTTTAGGTGGTTTTTGGATCATTTTCTTTCCTATTAAATTTGGTAATCAATAAGCAGTCAGCCAGTACAGTAGTGTTCTAACAAGGGCAAGCAATTGGCGAGATATAACAACAGCTACACATCAAAAAAGAGAATTGAAAGAGGAGTACATTATATAACAACAGCTACACATCAAAAAAGAGAATTGAAAGAGTACATTGATTGTCAAGCTGGAGGAAGCAAGGACAAAAGGCATACAAGTGCGTACCCAGAACCGATGAGAGAGGGACTTGGCGGAGAGGATCTCGGCGGAAATGATGTGACAGCCAGGATCAAGGAGGTTGGGATCGGAGGCAGAGGAGGCGTCGGAGCAGAGGCGGAGGGCGAGGGCGAGCTGGAGCTGGTACGTCTCCTCGGCCTGCTGCGCCCAGCTCTTGGCGGCGGCCGACGACGCCGACCCCGAGCCTTCCTTCGGCCGCCCCTCCATAGCCACTGTGGCCGGGGCGTAGTAGTCGCCGGACAGCGAGCTCTCGCCGTAGCTGCTGCCGCTGGACTGGCGCTGCAGCCCAGCGGCGAAGGGGATCCGAAGGCCCCGGTCGGAGGACGACGCCAGGGGCGGGGGCTCGTCGGGGAATTGGCTCAGGAGGGAGTACGCGGATCGCCTCCCCGGGATCTCCATGCCCATCAAAGAAGAACAAGGAGAGAGAGAGAGCGAGAGAGAGCGAGAGAGAGAACGGGTGCAATTAAGATTAGAAACCCTAGATGCCTTTTTTATTTTTTTTCTTTTTGTTGGTATTTTCGGGTGGGCTTTTGCTGGTGATGATAAGAATAGTGGAGTCTTACTTCTGCTGTGCGTCCCTTCCACTAGCCTTCCTACTCCTTTCTCAGGCTCCATTAAAAGCCATTTTTAGAGAGACATTTTCTCTCCGACCCTGTATTTTTAGAGTCCGGCTGTTATGTTTGTATAACCACCAATCAATTAATATTTATAAATTTTATATCGATAGATTTATTTTTTTGATTAATTTTATTTCTTACATCATTTTATTCTACCTATCACTCACTTAACCCAAAGAACCACTTTCATCCTAACTACACATCTTTTCATTCAATGGCTAAAAAATTACAAACACAAATAACTTAGTACTTTTAAAAACATATGAGCTCAATTCGTATTTATATATATTATGCATTATACTTATAATATATAATATACGATGTATATGGTTAGATGTATGATATATGACTAGACTAATAACTTTGTGTTGCTGCGAATAAATATTATAAGACTGTATTTGATTGGAGTATAAAAGAAGAAAAAAAGTTATCTTTTCTTTATTTCCAAATAAAAAGAGATAGGATGATAACCCGTTAAGATAGGAGAATTATTTTCACCCCTGTCTGGAATTTGTGTTGTTCCTCTCCCCAATTCTCTTTTCGCTTGAGAGCATCTTGTGAAATTTCTTGCGAAGCCTCCTCTTCCTCCGATGCACTCCACTTGTGCCTTCACCTCTGCGTGCCCTTTCGTCTCTTCGAAGAACTCATATTCCTCTCCCCCATCCTCTTTTGTCTTCGTGCCGCCTCTATTAATGTCGTACATGTACGATCGTCTTCCTTTTCCTCCTTTCGGCCAAATCTTTAGAGTGCGAATATCCCAGATCCGCCTCCATTGCATAAGGTTTGGGTGTATTTACGAATTTCTTTCTTACGCCCTCGTCTCTTCGTCCTTCCGCTGCTTGTCTTAAAATTTTTTTGCTCTGATCTTCTTCCTCTTCTTCCCTTGGGCTGAACCCTAGGGTTCAAATCTTCTCGATCTAGCTCGATTGCTTAATTTTTTGGTATATTTGCCGATGAGTTTCTTGCGCCCTCGCCTTCTCATCTTCATGCGATCTCTGCACTTGGGAGTGAGTCTTCGTGCCTCTATTTGCGGCATCCGATTTTTGAACTTTTACTGCCTTCGGTATAAAATATGGCAAAATTTAATTTAAATTTTAATTAAAATTTGATTCTAGAGTTTTAATTTTTTTAATAATTAATTTACTTATTAGATAATTTCGCTTAACGGAAACGAATTAAAATGTAATGAATCGTCACTTGAATGGTTTGACAATGTTGAATCTAGTGGCGATGTTGGTTTTCGGATTTTGGGATCGTAGGCTTGAGAACGGAATGTTTTTCGGCGGGTCGCTTTTTGGTAAATATTGAGATTTTCTCAAAAGTTCCTATATTTTATGTATGAATTTGCATGAAATTCGATGGGGAAGAGTGTAGTACACCGGCTTCCGCGAAATAGCGAAGGCGGTTAAATTGCTCCTAACACGTCTGAAATATTGTTAAGAATGAGTTTGGAGTGTTTTGGTTCGAAGTAAAAGTCTTCGGATCGAAAGAGAGTCGAGGACGCGAGGTTTTGAAGCTCAAAATCTGTAAACTTTAGATTTTTGGATGCAATACCGGAACCCCAGGTTGGTACAACCTTGTAAAAAATAGAAAAATCCAACTCTCGGATTGCAAGGAATCAGAAAATTTTCTAAATGCCGGAGTACCGGAACTGGTCATCGCGTACCGATACTCCATGCAAAGTTGAAAAATTCAGCTTTCGAGTTGGACTCGAGTGGGGAAAATGGCCAAGTGCTGAGGTACCAGAACCTATTCTTAAGTACCTGAGACCAAAATTTTTGCCACTCGAGAAGACGACACGTGGAGGATACCATCGGCTAAAGACATCAGCTGACAGAAGAATGAGTCGACAAAGAGGGACCCGCATTTTGTTAAGACCGGCCTGAGTCACGTGAGAAAGCGTCACGCGACATACGCCATCGGCTAAAGGTATCAGCCGATAGGAGAGTCGGTCAACAGGAAGATTATCGTCTCATCCAGGACCATCCTCGGTCGAAGACAAACATCAGACCGCCTTAGTCGAGTGACGGAAGAGGCGAAGTCAAGGTCAACCCTCGGCTACTCGAAGTCGCAGAAGGAAAGACTCTGGAAGGAAGGAGTGCGAGATTTGGGCGCGAATCTCGTAACTGACCATGGAACAGCAAGTGGCACCCAGCATTAGAAAGCGCCGAAGATCACGCTTCGGCGCGCCGATTAGGGGATGAACATGGATAGAAAAACAGCTATTATCCTTCTAAGGACAATCGACTTAAAAGGGAGTAGTTGAGGATTTTCCGATAACTCTCCCCAAATCACGCCGATAATTCAAAATCGACGATCATACTCATTGTTCGGGAGTGTATAAATACCCGAACCATCAAAGAAAAAGGGGGCCTGCAACCTCGTAAGCTAGGACTGCCCCCTGCTTTTTTATTTCTTTCAATACCTGCATTTACCGCTTCTTAGATAACATTACTGCATTTCCTATGAGTAGATTAATCGTAATTAGCTACCAGTTTCCCTTGTAACCCCACTTCAATCAATACAATTTCTTAATCGGCTCCTTAGCCATGTCAAATCATTGTCTCTGTTATCTGATTCGGTTACTCTAGGCCGGACTCAGCCTCTCTCCACCTCCATATCCCGATTCGGCTAATCTAAGCCGGACGGTCGCGGGAGTTTAAGTGAGAAAAACCCAGCCGAGCGGATCCCTCCTCGGCCCAATCGCTTGATCCATTGGCACACGACGCATCACATTCAGAGGGTCAACCGAACCACGGGGCCGGTCGACGACCGATGTTTTCGGCCCCAACAACCTTTTGGCAAGCTCGGTGGGACACTCAGGTAACTCTTACCTTCTCCTACTGTAAATAGGTCAGAAGACAACAGCTTGAACCTCAGCAACGTCGGACACACGGATAATGCGTACGATGCCACCAAAGGTTTCGGAGACTGGCGGAAGGTTGGCACCATAGGAGCCGACCTTAGCTCAGATATTCAAGCAAATGGCCCGAATATTGGATAATATCGAGAGGACACGAGCGTCCCTCGAGAGAGACATCCAGGCGTAGGACGCCCGGTTTGACTCAATGTTGGCCGCGGTAACAACTAGAAAAGAAAATGTAGCTCGATTTGGGCAAACGATGCCCCATGAAGTGCCATACAGTGGAGGGTATATCTCCACAGTACCCTAGCAATTGCTAATGCAATCGTTTACGATGGCGCCGGCAATGCCGACAGTGCAACCACAAGTTACACCACCGGCGGCTACTTATCAAGCGGTGCAGCCGCTGTGGGCAGCACAGCCGCAGACGACCCCGTACCAGATGAAGACTTGGCCGATGGGGTAGAACATCGACCATCAACACAGCGAACTACTGGGGGATTCCTCTGCCTCCCCCATCACCGTTCGTCCAGCTTCAGGCTGGAGGCGGATCGGCGAACAGGTCCCTCCACAGGGGCCGTTTCAATAGCAGGCTGGCCTATACGGGCTGCCACCTCCTCCGGCCCAGCCGGCGGCTCCGGTGCCTCAGGCCGAGCTCGCTGAAATGGCTGGGGGCAGATACGCTGAGCAGGTTCCTTGCAGGGACCACCTCAACTTCAGGCTGGCCACTGCGGGTCGCCACTTCCATTGGCGCAATCGGCGGTCCCAGCACCTCCAGTAGGGCTTGCCGACATCCATGCCCACGTGGAGGAAGTCATCCGCAATGCCTTCGGCACAGAAGCCAGGTCGGCAATTCGGCCGGTGTTCAGGTCTCCGTATCCCGCTCATATCGATACGAACTACTTGTACCCGGTCAATTGGAAGATGCCGAAGTTCGACAAGTTCTCAGGCGAAGAAAATGAGAACACAGTCGAGCATGTTGTTCGGTTCACGACCCAATGCCTAGAGGCAGCCGCAAGTCCTTTTCTAAAGATGAGGCTCTTCAGCACGTCGTTAACTAAGACAGCGCTCTCGTGGTATACGAGCCTGCCCCACAACTCCGTCCGGGACTGGGACGAGCTCGAGGCGAAATTCCACAAACAATTTTATCGGGCAGTGCCTGAATTGTCAATTGCCGATTTCGCATCATTTCGGCAGAAGGCCGACGAGACGGTCGAGAAGTTCCTCAGTCGTTTTAAAATGGCCAGGAATCGATGCTTCGTTATGCTGCTAGAGGCCAAGTTTACGAAAATCGCATTCAATGACCTACATTATGAGACTCGAGACCACTTCGAGGGTCGATATTTCTCTAATCTATTCGATTTGGGGGTTCGGATTGCTCAATACGAGCAATTTCAGAAGAACCATAAAGAGGAGCGGCCAAAATGGGGCCGCGAACAAGACTAGAGAAAGCCGAAGGAACACAACATCTCCTTCGTAGAATGAAGCTCAATTCACGAAGAACCGAGCGAAGGTGAATCTTCGGCCTAAGAGACCGAAGTGTGTGCGGCCGAGATAATATCTGGTTGTGAGCCTTACATTTGTCAGATGCTCAAGCCGAGTAAGGCCCGAGAGTTAAAAACTCAGGTGTCGGTTAACACCTTTACATTCGACACATCCAAGACCGACCAAATATTCAGTTATACAAGGACGGTCGGATCAAGCTCTAGGAGGGCTAGTTGATTCCTCTTTACGAGGAGTTTAGGAGGCGGAATTACTGCAAGTGGCACCATTCCAGGAGCCACCGAACAGGCGACTGCACCGCTTGGAAAAGGCAGATCCAGAAAGAGATCGATGAGGGTCGGCTTATTTTTGCCGACTAAGAAGATACTGATGAAATAAGAACTAATCCCTCTCCCCCACAGGTAAACATGGTGGATGCGAAGGGGAAGGAGCCAGTGTTCGAATATGAAAAAGGGACGCCGACGAACAGCATTCCTCAGCTTTGCGCACGATGCAAGGCCGAGATGACGATTGAGGAATAGGGCGAATTCTTCCTCGACATGCCCGAGGAAGCCAAGAAGTGGTTCTCCTTCCCCAACTTGGGCATAGGTACGGCTCGCCGTGACCCAGCGTCGAATCAGCATTCGGCCAAGGGGTCGAACGAGCAGCCTCAAAGGAAGGAGGACGAGAAGGACGAACAAGATAGGGCTATACAATGGGCCCTGTGTGATCTGTACGGCCTGAAAAGGCCGGGGCTGCGGACATGCGGCTATAAGGGGCCCGGAGCCCCACTACGACGACAGAACCCCCGCCATGGCTACCACGGGAGCCGAGGCCAGGGGGTACCCCAAGGAGTGCTCGGCCAAGAGGCTAAAGGCGAACGAAGATATGGGCCACACCCATATCAAGGCATGCCTTGTGAAAGGCTTGGCCGGTGGGCGAGCCGAAACCCCGAGTCTCATATCACAAAGACAATGAACCGGGGACACGGGCCACCCCCCTCACGCCAGACTTTGAGTTCCCTTGGCTGACGGCAGGAAAAGCTGACACCTTGGCCGTTTGTCTAGGAGAGCAGCTCCAAATCCGGCCATTCCCGAAGCCGTGGCAGAGGCGAGAGATCCTTGGGGGGCACCTGAGGGAAGTGGACCCACTGGCCCAAGGGACGGCCGAACGGCGACCCACTTCACGCGAGCCAAGTTGGTGGTACGGTTCGGCTATGACAAAGACGCAAAAACGTCAGCAATAGAGAGCCCAAGCCGACGCAAAGAAAGAGGCAATGACGGCTCATAAGCCGCGGCCTGGCCTGGGCGAAGCACGCTTTATGCTTCGTACGTCGTTTCAGCTGGGGCGAAACGATTACGAGGTCGGGGGCCCGAGTGCGCCGCTTCAAGGCGAGTTGATCATGTCGCAGCCAATGGCAAAGAAGCTAACGAGCGTCCGCTAGGAGCCGGATGCCCGAATTCGGGCTTTTGAGGCGATGATTCAGCGCAACATTAACGCCTCGGGAAATCACAACAAACGACCTCCGAAAGAAAGAGGCATGGAGGTCCCAACCACTTCTTCGGTTGGGGACACTGAAGATACGAGCGAGGGAGCCGATGATGATTCGGTCGAGATAAACTTGTTCGGGTCTTATCGAAGGGATTACTGACCCGGGCTCCACCTAGGCTCGAAAGGTGAGGGCCGGCCGGGAGAGATTTTTCGGCTACCACATTCATAGTCGAAAAGAGATGAAGGTCACAATCAACACGCGTCGGCGCGTGATTGGCGCAGCGGCGTGGGTGCGGATTGGATAAGGCTTGGACACGTGGCGTCTCCTGGTTGGTCGGTGCCGATTGTACTGTCGGGCGCAGATTGGATTAGGCGGACGCGTGGCGGCAGGAGATTGGCGGAGCGTTTGACCGCGGGCGCGGATGGGCGACGCATGGTGAGCTGGACGGCTCCTGTTGATTTGGGCGCTCACGAGGAGGCGACCGTGAGAGGATTCGGGTGCCCAAATCACCTCCCTAGATCCGAAAGTTGGAGAAAATTCTGACTATAAATTGGGACTCTTCTCCACTTTGTAGAGATTTTGGAACTTAGATTTTCTGGGAGCTTCAATAAAGGACTTCACCACCTTCACCCCACCATTGTTGAGCATTGTTTGGAGGACTTAGGAGCTCCATCTTCATATTCTTCCTCAAGTTTGGAGAGCTCCACCATTGTTGTTATTTTCAGCCAACTCCGTCGTAGTTCAGTGTAAGGCCTCTACAGAACAAACCACTTAGAATCTGTGGCTGATTTTTGAAAGGGATCTTCATAAAAGGTAGGCCTACAACTTTAATATTTATCACTTCTCCTAGATCTTGAGTTTTCATGAGGTTTTTATGTCATCTCTGGAGCCTTCATGCACAGAGCAGATTTTGGACAACACATAGTATTTATGGATTTTCTCGGTGATTTGTGCATGAATTTTGGAGTTTAAAGGCTTGATTTGCATATACTCTCGTAGAGGAACGCATTGAGACCCTTCTTGCTGGATTTGGAGTTTGTTTACCCAGGTAACATTTTCGTTCTTCTTGATCATGTGACTGAGTTTACTGCAGCCTTTTGTTTTGGATTTTGTTTTGATGAATGACATTGGGGATGCATATTTCTTGGTGACTTTTGGTTATTCTGTGGATTTCAAAATTTGAACATCTTTTTTAGATCGAGGTGAGCAATTCCTCTTTTGATTTCAGTTGGAAATTCCTTTTGGTTTGGTCCCTACATGTCATGCCCCGCCGTCGAAACTGCGACCCGGGCTCGCCAACAGATCCGCCATCTGTATGGGAATACCTGCACAGACAAAACGTCTAACCTGCAAAGTTAGATCTATAGCTAAACATGTATCGAAGCTGTAAAGAAATAAATAGCTATAAAAAACCATACACTGAACATTTGAATATACATACAAATTCATCTCCCAAAATATAATACATCAAAATGTCTCAGACTGTCCAGTATCTATACATAAATCCACTAGGTACCTCTAAACTCTCTCAGAATGCAGGGAATGGAACTACTTGGCCACGCCCTTACCTCGATCAGTTGCCTACTGTCACGCCCCGGGTGTAAACCAGAACCCGGGCCCGTCCACAGATCCGCCGTGCACACAGAATTTCCCGTGTACACGAAGCGCTGGTAACCTGCTCAGATATAAAAGATATAATAAAGGAGCATAAAACAGAGCTGAAATAAAACTACAACATCTCAGACCACAGCTAGAAAGTAAAAGTATAATAAAAACTCTCAAAATATACAAGTGTCTCTCCCAGCTCACCAAATAAGTACAAACAGCTGGCAAGAGTCAGACCCAAAATAAACTACAACTATCTGAGAAATAAAAGGGTACGATTGATACACCACTAAGCTCGCAGTCGGGTAGATGAACTATCTAATCCGCTATCCGCTTACCTCGATCTGCCCGAGACGGCCCTGCAACTCCCGCAGAAGACTCTACAAAACAAAGGGGGAAAAGAAAAGAGAGACAATGGGGGTGAGAACTACTATATAAAACAGTAGTCTCCCTTAGTGGGCAAAACCTCAAACTCTGACGTGCCCACTAGGACTACTAGAGGCAAAAAGGGAAAGAACAGTAGTAAGCTATAAAGGCTACTGATAAGGGAAACTACTACTACTATGCCTCTAAATGCAGTATCAAACGAAATGACTGTATGAATGCATCAGAAAAATAGTATCTGTCCAAATAAACCCAATCTAGCGTCACCAGTAAAGCTGGTACTGCCTGCTGTGCCTGACAAATCGGGTATGCTGGCCGACGCATAACACCGATAAGGGATAGGAGTCTCAAGGACTCAAAGTATGTATATCGCACACTCCGGAGTGGCACTCGAGGGGAGCAACCCACACGAGTAAAGTATCTCAGTAACAAGTATCATAAGTATTGCAAATCAGCAGGACTGGATCACGACTCTGATCAAAGTGGGAAAGCTCAACCACTAAAGAAAACTCCGGTCCTCAATCAGATGCAAAAGTACTCAATAAGTGGGAAACTTCGTCCACTAGAGAAATCTGATACCCAATCTGATGCATAAATAAATATCCGGTCAACCGCCCAATATCCGCGGTTGCCGCAATACCCTGCTGTCTATAATCAAGTCCTATAACCGACCTCCGGTCAACCGCCCAATATCCGCGGTCACCGCAAAACCCTGCCAACCACAATCCAGCACCACCCGTCCCTAACACCAAGGTCCCGGCTACACTACCCCAAACCCCTGCTCGCACCCGAGCAACATAGACCGCTTGACTAACAAGGAAGGAGAAAGGAAAAGCATGGTTTCTCCTAAGTCAAATCCCAATATGATAGTGTAGCAATGAATAGTGGCCTAACTAGGTGTCCATACAAGCATGCAAATGTCCTTTACTTAGCAAAATAAATGCAATTATCCACGAAATAAAACATGCTAGCAACAAATCATCACGATGGCCTAAGTACCCTATGTACTAGTAAGTCATATGCCGACCTATACACATGCATAATACCCACAAAGATAATAATATAGCCTTCTTTTCCATATGATATTAACACTCCATTTCACCAAAGCCATTTGAAAGCAAGTACTAACATATGCCCTTTTTATTTCACATAAGCATGCAAATATTGTTCAAGGGGTGTAATTAGCTTTCTAATATGGAAAACACTCCAATAAGCTTAGTGGGTAGTCAAAAGTAAGAGATTCGCAACAACACCCACCTCGAACGCTAAATCCTTGTCCAAAAGTGAAGTCCTCGCCCAAGCAAGTCAACCGCCACAAACACTGTACAACATACCCCAAAAACATACATAATTAAACATACAAATGCTCCCACAAAATCTGTCCAAACACAATAGTCCAGAGGTGCACTGTTTTCACCTGCGGAAAAGGCTCGGAAAATTCCAAAAAAAATACTGTCACGATCGTCGTGACGAACCAGTCGAAACGAGTACTTACACGTTCAAATCCGAGTTTCCTACACTGAGATACAAATTCTGCAAAGGAACCACCCCGAAACAAACCAAACTCAAAATCTGTAGCACAAGGTTCAGGGAAAAGGGGTTTTTCACCTTCGAGGAGAACTCAGAAAATTCCAAGAAAATTTGAGGATATTCCTTGCGCTGTGTAGATGCAAAACGACTATAGGCCCGCCTCGATCCGATGCCTGTGAGCGAAGATATCGCCGAAATACCCAAGTGCTGTCCAAAACTCCGCAAAGAAAATGGATCAAAAGGAAGCTCAGGAAACTCCAAGATAAACTCGAAAAGAGGGGGAGCTCAAAACACAAATATCGAAGCCCTACCTGTCGTGAGTCCAACGGCGCAAGAATCGCCTCAATCGGAGGTCGGAGTAAGCCAGGGGAGTCCTCGCACTGAAACGCGACGAAGGCGGTCACCAATGAACGAGCGTCGCGCCACGCCGTAAAAATGGGAACCTCGAGATGTGTGCCACTAAAAATCCTAGGAATGCTCTATGGGGTGTAGCTCAGAGGGAGGAAGAAAACTCCTGAAGAACGCTCTGTGAGAAGCAGCTCAGAAAAGGGTGAAAAGGTGGCCCAAACATCCTATTTATAGGCCTCAGCCCACTACATGGGCCTGGCGGATTAGGGCCCACCTTTCGGGCGCCCGAATCCGCCAAGCGGGGTCGAACGCCTCCCATCCGACGCGCCCGAATTCACCCCGGGCTGACATGTGTCCCGCACAGCAAACAGCTGTGCGGGGCGCGTCAACCGCCACCGCGTGGCCCTCCCAGGTGAAGGACGCGTGTCCCGCACAGCAAACAGCTGTGCGGGCGCGCCTGGTGCCGACGCGTGGCACCGCCCAGTCAGGCGGGTAGGTGGCGCCCGCGAATGGCCGGGCGCCACGCGTCCCCCGCCCTGTCGCGGTCACACGTGCGGGCAGGCGCAGCCTGGCCGCCTGCCACGCACGCGCCCCGAGGCGCCAGCCCGCGCCCCCGTGCGCCGCGCCTCGTGAGCCCGCCAATGGCATACCGCCACGTGTCCCTGCGCCGGGTCCATGCACCCGCGCGGGGAACTCCGTGGACCCCGCACCCAGCGCCAACCAACCAGGGGTCGAAACGTGTCCCCCCGCTCAAATCCCTGCACCGCCGCTCAAATCCATGCACCGCAGCTCAAACTCCGTGGTCCGCGCACCAAAAGCCATCCAATCCACGCCTGCCACGTGTCCTGCGCCGGGCTCATGCACCCAGCCGCGCCGCTCCGTGGACCGAGCGCTGCGAACCGGCCAATGACAGGCCGCCACGTGGCAAGCCGGCGGTCCACGGTCCCCCCATGCACTAGGGACCACTAAAAACTTCTGGGAGTCCGTTTTTGGGCATCCGGACTCAGAATTGAACAAGCAAATAGTCGTTTTCAAGCGTTTTTCCGCGCTGAATCCAAATCCAACCTCTGTTTGGCCCAAAATCTTTTCTAAAATTCGACAAATGCAGCCGAAGGCCAATATGACAATAAATACCTCAATGGGTCCATCTATGGCATCCCTTTGGTGCACTATGGGCCAGACACACCAACACGAGGTGTTCTACACAGTGGATTCACCGGAAAGGTTGCATGGGAACCTGGACCACCACACCTGCGCATGAGCTGAAGTTGGAATAGGTACCTCTGAAATAATTCACCACAGCGGGTGTGAGAACAACACCAACACCTAGTTCTCAGTGGGTACCGTCACCACGATCCACGGTATGCCCATTAAGTCTACTGGAGGCAATAAAATAGGTAAACTGAAATATAAAAGCTGATATGAAAAGCTACAGCTACTATGCCTCAAGTATCATGCTCAAAGAAAAAATACTCAACTATGAACATGCAATGCATCCACTCGCTCACGAGGTGCTCACATCAACCCAATCTCTCTGATTGCCAAATCTGGTCCAGTCAAGCCTGCGCCCCCTAGTGTATCAACGTAGGGTGTCCAATCGGACTATCACAATATCACGCAAAGCAGCGTTATCAGGCGCATCATCATCATCGCATCCGGAGCGGCAACTCGAGGGGAGTGACCCCACCGAGGAACAAGCGTGTCACATCTGGCTCAATAAGCGGCACATGCAGGCTAAAATCCACAATCAAACAGATCGGAAACTCGAATGCCCAAATAACCCATAACTATGTCGGAGAACCCTCCACAACTCAATCTGATAATGCCCAACCGTCGATGTAGAGTAAACCAATCGACAACCATGAAGGACCCGAAAATTTCGAAAAAACTATTGCCTACAACCCCAATCAAATAAGAACAGGCTGCAGGTACAGCCTCCCATAGCTTCCGTCCCAATATGGAACAGTTCTCAATCTCTCATGAAGGGCTTGAAAATTTTGAAAAAACTATTGCCTACAACCCCAATCAAATAAGAATAGACTGCAGGTATAGCCTCCCGTAGCTTTCGACCCAACATGGAACAGTCCTCAATCTCTCATGACACTAGAAACTCATCCAGCAGAGCTATAAAAATCTATTCTGCCCCTAAGCGCGAATATACATGCATCCCGAACTACCCGGACCAATCATAATGCTCTCAATGTTTTAAAATAATTTTAAAACAGAGTTTTAATTAAAATAGTTACAAATTATGAATGTTCAGATGCATCCCGAATGGCAAAAAAACATACAGTCTAGTGTCATATCATCTCTAGATCATGCTAAAAATGTTCGGGGTTCAAGTTTGTCATTCTGTAATTTTTTAGGCAACTATCACATTTTACCAGCTATAAAAACAGCTAAACTAGGCATGCTAAACATGCTTTCAATAGAATTAGAAGGTATTCCATAAAGTTTGGAAGAATTCCAACCCACCTGGATCGCTATCCACAGGCCAAGCTGAAGTCGGTGAAGCGCGGAGTCGCTCTCTGTCAAAAATTAGCCGGAGCAGTCCCTCGGTACCCTGTCGTGCGCACCTCCACCAAACGTCTAGGAAAATCTCTAGGAGCTCTCAGCACACTCCAAATACCTCAAGCTAGGTCCCTCTAAATTCAGGTCAACACCACCATCAAGCTCCACCACTCACAACCCGCACACAACGCACAGCTCACTGTCGCTCCACACAGTGAACGGCAACAACAAGCCTCCTCAACTCAACACTCCTCTCAGCACAGGGAAGAAGAAAAGAGGAAGGAAAAAAAAAAAACCAATTCCAATCTCAAAATCCAAGGTCTCAGCCAAAATCAAAATCCGAGAAAAATCCGCAAAAGCTCGGAAAAGCACCGTACTCACCTCTGATGTTGTTTCGCGTTCACAAGCTCCAATCCGAGATTTCCTCAACATGACAAGCTCTCCTCCAAGCTCACGATCAAAATATGAAGCTTCATGTCGAAGAAAATCCTCCAATCGCACAGTGGAAAACTGCTGCGGAGCTTCTCTGGTTCAACAATGGCGACTTTGCTGCTGCTGCTGAGGGAGGAAGAAGAAGAAGATGGAGAAGATGAAGATGGTGGAGAGGGTGATGGGATATATGTAGACCACTCTCTCCCATCCCTCTGGCATCACACGTGCGCCTACAAGTACACCATCACGTACGGGGTAAAAAGATCCGCGGAACAACCGAAATACTAACCTGTTCGCGCGAGAAAAATCGCGTTTCGGGCGCCCTCGAACAGGGACTGGGCGCCCTAAACTTCGACACAGTAACTTTCGGGCGCTCCCCCGGCCGCCCGCTCCACTACTATAAACATCCCGAATCCACGTCAGAGTGTCGGATCCTCTCCTCAGTCCTGCGGGGGCCCTCTCCAAGGGTCCGGTGCTACAGTGCATCATCACAGATCCCAACATCACTAATAAATTCGGAGAAATCTTAGCCATCCAATCCTCAGGTCTGCTATAGTAACTTTCGGGCGCCCACACTTGAGTTCCGCAAGTTTCGGGCGTCCGGAACATTTCCTAGGGCGCCCGGAAACTCTGAAACAGTCAGTTTCAGCTATTTTGCAGTCCCGAGTATGTTTTTCGTGCCATTTGCGCATCCAACGACACTCACACTATCCTAGCATCTCCAGATGCTTGCTCACATGGGCACACCCGAGCAGTTACTTAGCCCCAGTACTCTACACTACACTTCATGGAAGTGCATGCTGAATTTTTATGCAAATTATGGACATCATTGTGATATTGGTTAATTTGTTGATTAAGGGGACTTAAAGATGGATTTTTGAGACTTTGGAGATGTTCATGGGATAAAGGACAACTTAGAATCTCAGTTTGGAGCTTCATCTTGAGGTGATTAATGCAGATGTTGCTTTCTTTTTACCATTTGGTTGTTTGCTGAAATTTTGGGAATTTCTGCACAGCATGTATTGATTTCGCGATTGTGCCCAATCTGATGGGAGATTTTGGGTGATTCTTGCTGCATTGGATTCTTAAGAGGCAGAGGATTAAGCACCCTGAATTTCAGCCAGATCAGACATTGGATCGTCGAGTTTCAGCTGGGTTGGATTTCCTCCAAAATTAGTGGACTGCTTTCTAATTCTATCTTGTAGTAGACATGCATGATAGAGTTATGTTTGACTTGTTGGTTATGATGAATGAAAGATAGAGTTAGTGATTTATTTATTGCCTATGGGGAATGTAAAATTGTGGAACTTTGACTAGCACCCCATCATATAATTGCATGTATTTGAATAAACTATTAGAAAACTCTCACTCGGGCTAATTTATTTTATCTCGGACATTCCTACACATTATATTCTTCTTTCCCTTGATGTAGAGTTTCTCCTCGCCCGGGTAGTGGGCCGAGTGGTCGGGATAGTGTAGGATGCATGTTGCGCTCGTGCCTGGGGCCGAGTGGAGTCTAGTAGCTGAGGCTAGTTCTGTGCTAGTGTCAGGAGCCGTTTGAGTAGACGGTGGTTGTGAAGACCTGGATCACCGTGGCTCGATTTGTTAGTGGAGCGGTGGCTTGACGACACCTTTTCAGTGTGTTGGAGTCATCATCGCGCAAAACAGACGCGAAAAACGGACCCAACGAGAAAAACTGTACGAAATACAATATCCGCGGTCCTTGCAACACCCCACAAGTCCACAATCTGGTGCAATCCCTCCAAAACTTGATAATCTCGATTACACTATCCCAAACCCCTGCTCATAACCCAAGCAATACGAATCACATGTCTAAGTAAAAAGGAGAAGAAAAGGAATAAACATGGTTTCTCCTAAGTTAAGTCCCAAATCGGAGCAAGTGGACTTTACGGGGGCTTTCGGCAAAATTTTGGATGAGAATTTGGAGAAATGGACATCGTTTTTGGATTCAGCGCGCGAAATCGTTGAGAATGGACTATTTATTTGCTTTTTTCGGAGCCCGGTTGATGCGCGCGTTTTTTGAGGTGTGTGTGCGGATCTCGAGGTGCGGCACGGATCCCGAGGCGTCTCGAGGCACGCGGCGCACTGCGCAATGCGCGCAGCTGGCGCGTTGGGAACGTGCGCCTTCCGCGCGGGTCGCGCAGGGGCCGCCACGTGGCGGGCCCCCGTTGGCGCCCGCACGGGCGCGGGGGACGCGCACCCGTGTGGCGCCTGGGGTGTCCCGCGCCTGCACGGGCGCGGTGTCACGCGCCCATGTGGGGCGCGGGCTGCGCGCCCGCGTGGCGCGCTTGGGTGCGCGCCACGTGGCGCACGGGGCGCGCGCGTGGACCTGGTGCACGCGCCCCGGCTTGGTGGACCGCTGGTTGGGGCTGCCCATTGGGTGGGCGCCGTGGACCGGGTCCGTGGACCACCCTCCCCCCTCATCTTTTTCTTCTTCTTCTTCCTTCTCCCCCGCGCCATTTCTCTTCTTCTTTTCCTTTTCTTCTCCAACCGAGCGCGAGAGGGAGAGTGAGAGAGGGGGGTTCGTAGGGTGCGGCGGCGCGTCCGCGGCCTCGTGGAGCGCGCTAGGCGTCCCATTTAGCCAGATGGGCGGGCGGCGCAGTCGAGGTAGGTCCCGCGCGTTGTTTTTGCGGTATTTTTGGCACAGTTTTGGGGCGTTCTTTTGGACATTGGATTGACCCCTTGTTCTTATCTGTGTTAGGGACCGTATTTTTACTGCTCCGCTTTGCGTGCGGACCCCGACGGCGTGCTCCGTTTTGCGTGCGGACTCCGTTTTGCGCGCGGATTTCGGCACGGTGCACCGTTTTGCGTGCGGACCCCGTTTTGCGCGCGGGTTTCGGCACCGTGCTCCGTTTTACTTGCGGACTCCGGCGACGTGCACCGTTTTGCGTGCGGACTCCGTTTTGCGCGCGGGTTTCGGCACCGTGCTCCGTTTTACTTGCGGACTCCGGCGACGTGCACCATTTTGCGTGCGGACTCCGTTTTGCGCGCGGGTTTCGGCACCGTGCTCCGTTTTACTTGCGGACTCCGGCGGCGTGCACCGTTTTGCGTGCGGACTCCGTTTTGCACGCGGGTTCCGGCACCGTGCTCCGTTTTGCGTGCGGACTCCGGCGGCGTGCACCGTTTTGCGTGCGGACCCCGGCACCGTGCTCCGTTTTGGGTGCGGACTCCGGTGGAGGCAAGGAATCGCGTGGAGGCCAATTGCAAGTGTCTACGAGCAATTGGTGGCTTACCGAGGTGGGTTGGTTTTTATCTCCAAGTCTGCGGACTTCTCTCTAATTCTATTATGATAGGATTTTGTATGCTAGTTTAAGTGTTTCGTTGGAACTTTGACTAGCACCCCGGTCATATGTTGCATGTGTAACCAGACCAATAGAGAACCTCAATCTGGGCTAGGTTCTTTTATGCTTTAGACATCCCACACAGTGCATTTCTTTCTGGACTTAGAGTTCCTCGCCCGGGTATTGGGCCGAGTGGTCAGGACATTGTGGGACGTATGTTGCACTCGGGCCTGGGGGCCGAGTGGAGTCTGGTAGTTAGAGCCAGTCGTTTGGTTCTGGCGGGAGCCGTTTGGGTAGACGGTGGTCCCGAGACGTTGTGTTCTGGAGTTGGTTGTCACTACTGTGGTAGTGGCAGTGGTGTACTAGTGACAGCAGGACCTTGAACCCAGAACCTTTTTGGGCGCACACATGATTTTAGTCAGCCAATGTTTTCTTCCAAGCCTCGCAGGGTCGCCTGAGTCTGTTCTTGTTTGATAGGACGAGGGCATTAGCTCTTCGAGGTTTGGACATAAAACTTGTTTTTCAATTGTTTTCCTAAAAAGACTAAAAAAATCATTAAAAAGGGGATTTCTCTTAGATCAAATGGTTTTCTGTAATAAATGTCACTGTTTCTTATAAACTTACCCACTCGAGATGATTCGAGTGGTCTGGGTTCTAAGGGCTGATTTCTTTCTGGGGTCGAAAGCAACGGGAGGCTACGCCTATAGCCTGTTCTTGTTTGATTGGGGTCGTAGGTTTTAGTCTCCCGGGGTTTTCGGACATCTTCGTGGATCCGGCTGTAGAGCATCTCCAGCTCGTGAGATTTGTAGGTTGAGATGGTTTCCCACTTTAACCGAGAAGGGTCGAATCCCTGAACGGTAAAGGATCGAGAACTTCGATAGGCTGAGCCTAGAGTCTGTTCTTGTTTGATTGGGGTTCTAGGCACCGGCCTAACGGGATTCTCAGACCTTTGCTGCGTCAGTCGGTTCTTCTCGCTTATGAGTGGGGAGTCATTTTGGGAGTCGTTTGGAGTGACGGCGGTCCCAGCTGTGTTGTACCTTCTTTTAGTGGGTTAGTGTTGTGAGATCGAGCCGTGGAGTCTTTCTCCGACTGAGTTATGCTAGTTGAGCACTGAGTATCGATCTGTTTGATCGAGGATTATAGCCTGCTGAGCCTGGCATTCTATGCCAGTTATGAGATACTTGAGATACTTGAGTTCGGTGGGGTCGCTCCCCTCGAGCTACGCCCCGGGTGCGATGATGGTACCGAGCCTGACGAGGCTGCGATGATGCGACTAGTTGATACACTAGAGTTCGCTTGAGATTGAGTTAGTCCATGTGGGACACCCTACGTAAGACCAAGTCCTGTTTGGGCGTAGTGGCAGTAGGTTTGGCGCAGGCTTGACTGGACCCTATGTGACAGTCACTGAGATTTGGGTTACTGTGAGAGAGTATGCATATCATGTGTCTTAGTGAGTTTTCCTTTGAGCATTGTACTTGACATATTGTCAGTAGTGAGTGGTTGCATACCATCATCTGTGTTTTTCCCCTTGAGCATAGTAGATAGAGGCATGATAGCTGTTGATACTTATCCAGCTTTGTTTTCCTATCCCAGTCTTTTTCTGTTATCTTATGCCTCTAGTAGACTTAGTGGGCAGACCGTGGGTCTTGGAGACGGTACCCACTGAGAACTACTGTAGGATGTAGTTCTCACACCCTCTGTCGGTGACAGGTTGCTGAGGCTTTTCTTCCGTTCCTGCCCGAGCTGGCTTGACGGACCGAGGACAGGGAGTCGCGTGATAGTTCCCTGCCAGCATAGTTCCTTTAGAGTGTGGTAGATGTACCCTTTTTATATTGAGAGTTTCTTGTTGAGAGACCTTTGTTGTGAGGTATAGAGTTGTATTTTATTTTACAGTTTGAGAGACTGATGTAGTGAGGATATGGTTGTATTGAGAGCTTGTACACTGATGTATTTATTGGCGTTATCTCCCTTTTGAGTTTTGTATCAGAGGACTTTTCATACGATCGTATTTGGGAGATGGATATTGTATTATTTTTAGTTGTACAGCGATTGGATTTCAGTTTTCCTGCAGCTTTTATTTTCGCTCTGATATCTGTATAGCTGTAGTTCTATCTTTTGCAGGTTAGACGCTTCGTCGGTGCGGGGCTTCCCGTATCAACGGCGGATCTGTTGGCGAGCCCGGGTCGCAGTTCGACCCCGGGGCGTGACAGATTAGAGTGGTATCAGAGCCTAGGTTGTAGGTCGTGGTGGACTTAGAAACCCTAGGCTTGTGGTTGGACATTAGGATGACTACGTGAGAGTCGTGACTTTTAGCGAGAGTCATGATTGAGTTTTATACCTCTCCCAAGAGACGGGATGAGTGATTGGCATGTTTATTCTCCTAAGCGATTATGTTGGCTGCAGACAACATAATGCTATGGAATGGATGGCATGTCTTAGACTTTCGCTGGATTGGGTCGTTTGGTTGTTGTGTCCTGATGTTTTTTATTGTGCAGTGGACTATGATGCCCCTGAGACGTCGTGTAGTGAAGATGGCACACCCCGCATCTGATGAGTACCCGAGCAGCGGGAGGCAGAGCTATTAGAGCAGAGCGAGACCCAGGAGTTATGGATCCAGATGGCACAGTTGTCGGAGGTTGTCCGATGCCAGGAGGAGGCCATGGAACGTTTGATGCGCCTGTTGGAGCAGAGAGCACAGCCAGTTGCAGTACCGCTTAAGAGTCCTCCAGCACTTTCTTCCTACGCAGTGACATATTCAGTTGTATCAGCGGCACCGATGGAGCGAGCAGCCCCTCCGTGTCGACGAGTTGTGCCGAGGCACCGAGGTAGGGTGGATGGCGGATAGTAGATGAGCTTTGGGACATCATCGGGCGATCGAGCCAGTCCCGACAGTCTGATCCACCCCGATTTGCAGGATTGAGCTTGGAGCAGTGGGAGGCTGAAAACTGGATAGCAGCAATGGAGAAGCATCAGGTACACTTGGCTACGCACTTTTTGGGAAAGGACGCCGAGATTTGGTGGCGTCGAGTTCGTCCTGTTGGACCACCGGGAGCGCAGTTGTTGACTTGGAGCGAGTTTCGTGCTTTGCTGCTCAGGGCCTTCTTTCCTGACAGTATAAGCAGAAACTGGAAGGAGATCTTAGACGCCTGCAGCAGGGGAGTCGACCTCTTCAGGAGTATGTTCGCGAGTTTTGTGATTGTTGAGCGGTATACCCCATGTCGCCCGGGATTAGGCCCAGAAGGTTGAGCTAGTTGTGTGAGGACCTGGATCCCCACGACGAGATTACTGGTTGACCAGCAGCTCCTGGTGGCCTATGTGGCGTGTCGGTGGTATTTGTGCACCTATTGGACACTAATGATGGACTCGGTGTGTGTACTGGATCACGATAGTAGTCTGATGACCCCGTCGGATGCTTAGAAGTGGTTTCGCGCGCTATGGATATTAAAATTGGACTCGGTGCGAAGTTTGGACCAAGGAACACCTTTCCGGATGCCTTCAGCAATTTTTAGAGTTGGAATTTGGCAAAATGGACTTCGGATTTGGATTCAGCGCGCGAAAACGATGAAAATGGACTATTCACTTGCATTTTTCGGAGTCCGGATGATTCGGCACGTTTTTCGAGGCAAGGGTACTGTTCCGGCCGGCGGCAGCGGCGGCAGGCGGAGGAGCGCGGCGGCGGGGTGAGGCACAGCCGCTCGGTCCACCGGGCGAGGCGTGCACCGGGGGCTTGGACGCGTGGCGGCCCCGGAGTGGCGGGCGCACGAGCGCGCGGTCTACGGGGAGTGCGGCCTGGTGCATGGACCGGGCGGGGCCACGTGGAGGCCACTGATTGGCCGGTCAACGTGCATGCGGTCCACGGAACGGGTGCAGGCCACCTCGGTGCGCGTGCGTGCAGGGTGGCAGGCGGCAGCGCAGGCGCGCACGTGGGCGCGGTCGGGAGCTGAGTGCGGTCCACGCGTCGGCATCTCCGCGCGCCACGTGTCGAGCAGCGGATGGCCGGTGTGGCTGTCCGCTGTTCGGGTGCGACGTGGCTGGCCGTGGGTGTTTCGGGCGGCTACAGTGTTGGGCTTGGCCCAACACTGTTCACGCCCGATTCTGCCTGCGCCCGGAAATTTCGGCCCAAAGCCCATTTTCGGGATTTTTCGGGTGGGCCTATAAATAGGCCCTTTGCACTGCCCTTTTCGGGCTTTTCCCGAGCTCTCCGGCCTGAGGGCCCTTCACCAAATTTGTTGCTCACCTTGTCGCGCATCTTGTGGAGGAAGCTCGGAATTTTTGGCAGGCGTCGACGACTTCGGCATCGTGGCACAGAGCGACATATTTTCATCGCAGGCCCGTTATCGTCGCAGTTTGGTATGAGAGGTCCACAGAGCCACCCCGATAATATTTTTGGATGATTTTTGTGGCATCGGATTCACGAGAGGTAGATCTACAATTCTTGTATTGTCCACTTTTCTCAGATTTGAGCTCTGTTTGGGGTTCCGGGTACGTTTTTAACCCTCCTTGCCGCTGATGGAAATTCTGGACAGCACCATCTTGCCAGATTTTTATCTCTGCAACCGGGCATCGGATGGAGACGAGCCTTTGGACATTTTTCATCTACTCAACGCGAGGATTGCCACAGTATTTTTTTTGGATTTTTCTGAGGCTTGAACGGAGGTATACTTTTCTCCCTTTATCTGTACAAGAGTTTACAGATGTGTGGTTGTGTGTTTGTGAGCGCCCTGTATTGTGGAATTTGTAACTCGGCCTACGGGGCTCGGAATTTGACGTACAGGTACTCGTTTCGAAGGTATCGACGCGACGATCGCGAAAGTATTTATTTTGGAATTTTTTGAGTTCTCGCTGCAGGTGAAATAATTACATCTTTGGGACTGATTTTCAGACTGTGTGCACTTGGTTAAATTTTGGAATAAAAGTGTAATGTTGGGCCTTATTGTTGTACCCAGGGGTGTTTGCAAGTGTTGCTGGACCCGTTGGATCTGCAGACTTTGATTTCGGGGTACTTTCAGCTGTTTGGAGTCGAGGCTTTCGCGACGTGCACCGAGGATGCAGTTTCGGCAGAATTTGGACTGTGAGCGTCTGCACACTTCACCGACTTCAGGTTTGCCTTGGTTTAAGCGCTTCAGGTGGGTAAGCTTAATAATGATAAGGTTTTATATTCTGGTGAATGTAAATGCATTTGTGGGGATGTCGCCCCTCTATGACTGACATCAGGCATAATGGATGTACAACCGATATGAGCGAGAGGTAAGCAAGGACTAGCCTACTTGGGGGAGTGTGGCATACCATAGTAGGAATATTTTAGCATGCTTTGATAATATATGTTTCACCCACTTCTATCGTTTCTGAGGACAAAAGCATGCTTGTATGGTCATGTAGTCAGGCCATCTTTTACTGCTGCACTACTTATTGGAACTTGACTTAGGAGAAACCATGCTTTTCCTTTCTCCTTCTTTGTTAGTCAAGTGGTCAGTGTTGCTCGGGTTCGAGCAGGGGTCTGGGTAGTGTAGTCGGGACTTGGTGTCTGGGACAGGTTGGATTAGTTGTAGGGCTTTGCGGCAACCGCGGATATTGGGCAGTTGACCGGATATTTATTTATGCACCAGATTGGGCATCTGAATTCTCTCGTGGACAGAGTTTCCCACGATTTGAGTACTTTTGCATTTGATTGAGGACCGAGGCTTTCTTTAGTGGTTGGGCTTTCCCACTTTGATCAGAGTCATGATCCAGTCCTGCTTTGGTTACTTATCACACCGGCGCGGTTATTGCCCGGGGATGCTTTTACCACACCGGCACGGTTATTGCCCGGTGATGCTTTTCTCGTGTGGGTCGCTCCCCTCGAGATCCCCTCCGGAGGCTGGGGCCAGACAGTTATTGACAGTTTTTGCTATCACATCGGCGCGGTTATTGCCCGATGATGACGGCGGCAGCAGGCAGTACCAGTTTCACTGGTGACACTAGATTGAGTTTATTTCGGGCTTTTGCTTTATTATTGCACTCGTGTCAGGGGGACCGAGTGGAGTCTAGTAGCTTTGCTTAGACCAGTGCTAGTGTTGTCGGGAACCATTTGGGGATTGACGGTGGTCCCGAGGTCGTTGTGAGTTAGTCGACCGTTGTGCGAGAGGTTTGGTGATCTTGAGGCTATCCGTTCTGAGAGAGAGAGAGTGGATTTTGACTATAGCCTGCATGAGCCGCTACTCGATAGCGAGTTAGTCCGTTTGGACGCCCTACGTAATTCCTGCCCGTCAGCGGGAGGTGGTCGTAGGTGGGGCGCAGGTTTGACTGGACCAGATGTGGCAGTCAGCTCGATTGGGTCGATTGTGCACTTCATGTGCTAGTGGTTGCATACCATACTTTGTTTCTCCCCTCTTGAGCATTTAGATGGAGGCTTGGTAGCTGTTAGGTGACATCAGCATTCTTGTTCAGTTCCCACTTCTTTGGTTATATTATGTCTCTTGAGGACTTAGTGGGCAGACCGTCGGGTCTGGCGGTGGTACCCACTGAGAACTCCCTTTTGGTGTAGTTCTCACACCCTTTGGGGTTTTTCCCCTCCTTTTTCCTTCCTCGCCTTTGTTTTGCAGAGTCTTAGCGGGTGTTGCTGATTCTGCGGTTGTTGATCGAGGCGAGGGAGTCACGAGCTAGATCCCTACCCATCGTTGGAGAGTAGCGGTACCCCTTCAGAGGAGATCCTCAGTAGATTAGTTGTTTTATTTTTCCTCTTTTGAGAGACTGTTGTAGTGAGGATATATCATGTATCGAGAGACTGTACACTGATGTATTTATTGGAGATATCTCCCTGTTGAGTTTTGAGCTGTGTATATGAGGATATTGTACCATTATTATTTTGGGAGATGGACATTGTTGTATTATTTCCAGTTGTACAGTGGTTGATTCTAGTTATACAGCAGGTTTTTATTTATAGCTCTGATATCTGTTTAGCTGTAGTACTTTTCTTGCAGGTAGAACGCTTCGCCTATGCGGGTTTGGCATAGGTGGCGGATCTGTTGGCGAGCCCGGGTCGCAGTTTCGACCCCGGGGCGTGACAAGTTGAGAGAGGACCGCATAAGGATATTTATCACTTGGTGCATTCTCGGCGAGCGCCGACGTCAGATGCAGCGATTGAGCATGCTCGGTGGGTTGACCGAGGATCAGTGATCATGTCAGAGAGAGAGACGGAGCACCTGGGACCAGCTCCGGGGAGAGGCATCCAGTGCCGCCTGAGTTTGGACAGTCGAGTAGATCGAGACCCCCCGGGGCCGCCACGATCCCAGCCTGAGGGTCGTGAGTCTCAGAGGAGACAGAGACCAGGAGGTTCTCCACAGCCGATGTATCAGCAGCAGCAGCGGGATGACTATGTCATTTGTGGTAGGCCTCATTCTGCGTCGCAGTGTGACCACAGGCAGAGGCGATGTTTTTCGTGTGGACAGTCGGGACTTTTTCAGGTAGCATGCCCTCGAGCAGTGCTTACGGCAATACCGCTTGCGACGGCACCCCCGCTACCTCTTCGGGATGAAGGAGCTCCTCCGATTTACCTCCAGGCAGATAGGGCCACGACGTCGGGGCAGACCGAGCGGCGACCATCTACAGCGAGCGGATGAGTCTGTACCGCCCGGTTGGAGGGCGCTACGGCAGTGGACCAGATTGTCGCGGGCATGATTTCTTTACAGTAGTTTGAGTTGAGTGTTTTTGGCTTTCCTGTCTGGACTGGAGGTAGAGTTGTTACCACGTGCACTAGAGGTATAGGTTCCTATTGGTGTTGTGCATGTGGGGGAGCCTTGTGGATCGTGTCCAGTACCGTTGAGACTTGGAATTATACCGGCAGGTGTTATGGTTTAGTGGCAGCTCCACGACTCAGATTGAGCACACAAGATGGACCAGTTGATGCGGTATCGTGCAACGACTGATTGTGGAATGAGATCAGTTACCCTTCCGCGAGTTGGACTAGAGGAGTTCATTTTCACAGATCACCGGGGTATCCTTCCTGCAGCTTCGCCTTCAGCGGTTTGGGGCTTGGTGCTACTTTTGGATCGTTGGTGACGATCAGGACTAGAGGTTGTGTCCTTAGGGGTCACGTTTAGATCGTAGCTTCCGTTTTGTAGCCACGGCAGGAACGACTTCAACACTTCTCTCCCTTTTTCTCGCCGGTATGCTGAAATTTTCGAACAGGACGAAAACTTCGAAAGACTGCTCCAGAAATGGAGACGGTGCCCGAACCTGTTCTTGTTTGATTGGGGCAAGGGCACTGGTCCTTCCGGAATTTTCGGACTTTTCGTTAATTTCAGCCGTTTTCTAAACTGAGAGTTGTGGTTGACGACTTTCTTGCTGGTGGGGCCTTTACCCTTCTTGTTGGTTGTGTTGGCGTTTTCGTGAGGTTTTCCCAGCTTTTGGACTCCTAGCCGTGTGGACTCGCTTCGCGGAGGATGCGTAGCGACTGGGAAGCTGGAGACGGTGTTGATGGATACTTACCTTTGGCTTTGGAACTCCCCTTTTGAGCCGTGTTAGTTTCGAGGACGAAACTTTCTTTTAGTGGGGGAGAGTGTGAGGACCCGAATCCCCACTTAAGAGATTACTGTCGGATTGGTGGCCTTTGGGAGTGTTTGTGCGCGTGTCGGGCCCAAGAAATGGATTTGTGGTGCAATTTGGGTTTTAGTTTGCATCACTGGAGGCCTGCGTGATGTGTCGGTGGTATTTGTGCGCAATTTGGACATAAGTGATGGACTTCGGGCTTAAAAAGGGATCTCGTGGGTAATTAGAGGACCCGTCGAGTGTTTAGATGTGGTTTCGCGCGACACGGATGTCAAATTTGGACTCAGGGCGAAGTTTGGATAAAAGATCACCTGTCCGGATGCCTTCGGAAATTTTTAGAGTTGGAATTTGGCAAATCAGACTTATGAAATGGACCCAGCGTGAAAATCGGAGCAAGTGGACTTTCCGGGGGCTTTCGGCAAAATTTCGGATGAGAATTTGGAGAAATGGACATCGTTTTTGGATTCAGCGCGCGAAATCATTGAGAATGGACTATTTACTTGCTTTTTTCGGAGCCCGGTTGATGCGCGCGTTTTTCGAGGTGTGTGCGCGGATCTCGAGGTGCGGCACGGATCCCGAGGCGGCTCGAGGCGCGCGGCGCGCTGCGCAATGCGCGCAGCTGGCGCGTTGGGAACGTGCGCCTTCCGCGCGGGTCGCGAAGGGGCCGCCACGTGGCGGGCCCCCGTTGGCGCCCGCGCGGGCGTGGGGGACGCACACTCGTGTGGCGCCCGGGGTGTCCCGCGCCTGCACGGGCGCGGTGTCACGCGCCCGTGTGGCGCGCAGGCTGCGCGCCCGCTTGGCGCGCTTGGGTGCGCGCCACGTGGCGCACGGGGGGCGCGCGTGGACCCGGTGCACGCGCCCCGGCTTGGTGGACCGCTGGTTGGGGCTCCCCATTGGGTGGGCACCGTGGACCGGGTCCGTGGACCACCCTCCCTCCTCCTCTTTTTCTTCTTCTTCTTCCTTCTCCCCCGCGCCATTTCTCTTCTTCTTTTCCTTTTCTTCTCCAACTGAGCGCGAGAGGGAGAGTGAGAGAGGGGAGTTCGTAGGGTGCGGCGGCGCGTCGGCGGCCTCGTGGAGCGCGCTAGGCGTCCCATTTAGCCAGATGGGCGGGCGGCGCAGTCGAGGTAGGTCCCGCGCGTTGTTTTTGCGGTATTTTTGGCACAGTTTTGGGGCGTTCTTTTGGACATTGGATTGACCCCTTGTTCTTATCTGTGTTAGGGACCGTATTTTTACTGCTTCGCTTTGCGTGCGGACCCCGACGGCGTGCTCCGTTTTGCGTGCGGACTCCGTTTTGTGCGCGGATTTCGGCACGGTGCACCGTTTTGCGTGCGGACCCCGTTTTGCGCGCGGGTTTCGGCACCGTGCTCCGTTTTACTTGCGGACTCCGGCGACGTGCACCGTTTTGCGTGCGGACTCCGTTTTGCGCGCGGGTTTCGGCACCGTGCTCCGTTTTACTTGCGGACTCCAGCGACGTGCACCATTTTGCGTGCGGACTCCGTTTTGCGCGCGGGTTTCGGCACCGTGCTCCGTTTTACTTGCGGACTCCGGCGGCGTGCACCGTTTTGCGTGCGGACTCCGTTTTGCACGCGGGTTCCGGCACCATGCTCCGTTTTGCGTGCGGACTCCGGCGGCGTGCACCGTTTTGCGTGCGGACCCCGGCACCGGTCTCCGTTTTGGGTGCGGACTCCGGTGGAGGCAAGGAATCGCGTGGAGGCCAATTGCAAGTGTCTACGAGCAATTGGTGGCTTACCGAGGTGGGTTGGTTTTTATCTCCAAGTCTGCGGACTTCTCTCTAATTCTATTATGATAGGATTTTGTATGCTAGTTTAAGTGTTTCGTTGGAACTTTGACTAGCACCCCGGTCATATGTTGCATGTGTAACCAGACCAATAGAGAACCTCAATCTGGGCTAGGTTCTTTTATGCTTTAGACATCCCACACAGTGCATTTCTTTCTGGACTTAGAGTTCCTCGCCCGGGTATTGGGCCGAGTGGTCAGGACATTGTGGGACGTATGTTGCACTCGGGCCTGGGGGCCGAGTGGAGTCTGGTAGTTAGAGCCAGTCGTTTGGTTCTGGCGGGAGCCGTTTGGGTAGACGGTGGTCCCGAGACGTTGTGTTCTGGAGTTGGTTGTCACTACTGTGGTAGTGGCAGTGGTGTACTAGTGACAGCAGGACCTTGAACCCAGAACCTTTTTGGGCGCACACATGATTTTAGTCAGCCAATGTTTTCTTCCAAGCCTCGCAGGGTCGCCTGAGTCTGTTCTTGTTTGATAGGACGAGGGCATTAGCTCTTCGAGGTTTGGACATAAAACTTGTTTTTCAATTGTTTTCCTAAAAAGACTAAAAAAATCATTAAAAAGGGGATTTCTCTTAGATCAAATGGTTTTCTGTAATAAATGTCACTGTTTCTTATAAACTTACCCACTCGAGATGATTCGAGTGGTCTGGGTTCTAAGGGCTGATTTCTTTCTGGGGTCGAAAGCAACGGGAGGCTACGCCTATAGCCTGTTCTTGTTTGATTGGGGTCGTAGGTTTTAGTCTCCCGGGGTTTTCGGACATCTTCGTGGATCCGGCTGTAGAGCATCTCCAGCCCGTGAGATTTGTAGGTTGAGATGGTTTCCCACTTTAACCGAGAAGGGTCGAATCCCTGAACGGTAAAGGATCGAGAACTTCGATAGGCTGAGCCTAGAGTCTGTTCTTGTTTGATTGGGGTTCTAGGCACCGGCCTAACGGGATTCTCAGACCTTTGCTGCGTCAGTCGGTTCTTCTCGCTTATGAGTGGGGAGTCATTTTGGGAGTCGTTTGGAGTGACGGCGGTCCCAGCTGTGTTGTACCTTCTTTTAGTGGGTTAGTGTTGTGAGATCGAGCCGTGGAGTCTTTCTCCGACTAAGTTATGCTAGTTGAGCACTGAGTATCGATCTGTTTGATCGAGGATTATAGCCTGCTGAGCCTGGCATTCTATGCCAGTTATGAGATACTTGAGATACTTGAGTTCGGTGGGGTCGCTCCCCTCGAGCTACGCCCCGGGTGCGATGATGGTACCGAGCCTGACGAGGCTGCGATGATGCGACTAGTTGATACACTAGAGTTCGCTTGAGATTGAGTTAGTCCATGTGGGACACCCTACGTAAGACCAAGTCCTGTTTGGGCGTAGTGGCAGTAGGTTTGGCGCAGGCTTGACTGGACCCTATGTGGCAGTCACTGAGATTTGGGTTACTGTGAGAGAGTATGCATATCATGTGTCTTAGTGAGTTTTCCTTTGAGCATTGTACTTGACATATTGTCAGTAGTGAGTGGTTGCATACCATCATCTGTGTTTTTCCCCTTGAGCATAGTAGATAGAGGCATGATAGCTGTTGATACTTATCCAGCTTTGTTTTCCTATCCCAGTCTTTTTCTGTTATCTTATGCCTCTAGTAGACTTAGTGGGCAGACCGTGGGTCTTGGAGACGGTACCCACTGAGAACTACTGTAGGATGTAGTTCTCACACCCTCTGTCGGTGACAGGTTGCTGAGGCTTTTCTTCCGTTCCTGCCCGAGCTGGCTTGACGGACCGAGGACAGGGAGTCGCGTGATAGTTCCCTACCAGCATAGTTCATTTAGAGTGTGGTAGATGTACCCTTTTTATATTGAGAGTTTCTTGTTGAGAGACCTTTGTTGTGAGGTATAGAGTTGTATTTTATTTTACAGTTTGAGAGACTGATGTAGTGAGGATATGGTTGTATTGAGAGCTTGTACACTGATGTATTTATTGGCGTTATCTCCCTTTTGAGTTTTGTATCAGAGGACTTTTCATACGATCGTATTTGGGAGATGGATATTGTATTATTTTCAGTTGTACAGCGATTGGATTTCAGTTTTCCTGCAGCTTTTATTTTCGCTCTGATATCTGTATAGCTGTAGTTCTATCTTTTGCAGGTTAGACGCTTCGTCGGTGCGGGGCTTCCCGTATCGACGGCGGATCTGTTGGCGAGCCCGGGTCGCAGTTCGACCCCGGGGCGTGACACCTGATCCTTTTGAATTCATTCTCCTTGAGATTGATGTATATGATCCATAATTCTTCATCTTCAATCTTCAAGATTTAGAACACTTCACGAAATACGCCAATACAAATTCCTTAACAATCTCCCCCTTTGGCGGTTTCGTGACAAAATAAAAATCCACTTAAAAAAATTGAAAAAGATATTTTTGTTGCTATCACCATACAACAAAAATTTACATGAATGATCCAAAAAAAAGTGAATACAAGAGATAAACTCTTAAAACAAACTCTAGACTTAGACGTTTGTACTCTCTGCAAAAGAAATAATTCTTGACAAAAGAAATCATTAGATACCTCAAGAATTCAAACATTCAATAAGCAATCAGAGAGATAGAGTTTATACTCACCATGACATTAATTATCAGATATGTATGAGAATAAGCAATCACGGATTTACATATCATCTAATCCTTAAAAGTTCAAATGTCATATCAAAATTCTAACAAATTCACAAATATGTCAGTTATCAAGCAACTTGTTAGTAATATTACATGCCCAAATAGTTAGTCAAATAGTTAGTAGTGGCATGTATCCAACTTACCTTCAAAATACTCAAGTTCTATTCTATGTTCTCTCCCCCTTTTTGTCACAGTAAACAAGCCAAAATAAAAAGGAGGGCAACGCAAAGTTCAAAAATCAAAAGTAACAACCTGCAAAAGAGAAATCATTATAACTAAATTGAAAAAACACAAACATCAACCCGAGTCAGTGTCGTCGGAGTCACTGCAACCAAGTTTAGTAAAAATCTTTTTGACCAATTTGGCGAAAGATTTAAACTTTTTCTTCATGTCGGCTTGGGTGGCAGTAATCTTTACCATGTCTGAAGAGATCTGAGTTATTTCGTGTGACATGCGCTCTTGTTCCGACGATAAACGTTGCCGTTCTCGGTAAATTGATGTTACAGAGGCTTCATCCTCTGAGGTATCATGTGTTGCTGCTGCTCTTGCTGTTGCTGTTGTTGCTGCTCTTGCTGTTGCTGTTGTTGGTGTTTCTGCTGAAGCTGATGGTCGCTTGCCTCGAGGAGGTGTTGGTGTATCATCTGGCTTCTTGGGGAGTGACTTCACAACCGTTGTGTTGTTGATGGTCCCCAAGCTATGCATTAACTTGACGATCGAATATCGACGTCAAATTTTCTCAAAATCCGCATAATGATCATAGGGAAAGGGAGTCTTTTCGTTTGATGAGGATGCTCCACATAGCGAGCCATCCTATTCCAGATGATGTATGGAATGTTGATGTTCAATCCTCGAGCTGCTGTTGGATGTCCTAGAAGATATAAAAATAACAACCTATGTCACGCCCCGGGTGTAAACCAGAACCCGGGCCCGTCTACAGATCCGCCGTGCACACGGTATTTCCCGTGTACACGAAGCGTCAACAACCTGCTCAGAAAAGAAAGATATAATAAAAGAGCAATAAAAACAGAGCTGAACTAAAACTAATACATCTCAGACTGAAGCTGGAAATAAAATACAATACTTCTGTATAAATGATACATCAGTCTCTCCCAGCTCACAAATAATAAATACAACCTGCTGGCAAAAGCCAGTCCCAAAATTAAAAGTACAACCGTCTGAGAAAACATGGGTACACCAATAGTCCAGCTAACACGCTCATCCTGCCTCGAGATCTATCTACACAGCCGTCCTCTCTCCTCGACCCGCCACTGTAAGCCCAGTAGCACCCGCAGAAGACACTGCAAAACAAGGGAGAAGCAAAAGAGGAAAGAAGAATGGGGGTGAGAACTACTAGTAAACCAGTAGCCTCCCCTAGTGGGTAAAACCTCAAACTCTGACACGCCCACTAGGTCTACCAGAGGCAAAAGAAATAAAGGTGGTATGCAATGGGTATGACTACTGATGAAAAGCTACCACAAGTATGCCTCTAAATACTGAGCTAAAAGAATAGCTGAATGTATGCATCAGAATATGAATGCATGCCTGAATAAACCCAATCTGACCACCAGTAAACACTGGTACTGCCTGCTCAAACTGTCTCAAGTATCTGCTCACAAATCGGTACTCACTGACCGATACGGAAGGTCTGGCTCTCACTGGCCAATAATCAATGTCTGGCACTCACTGGCCGATGTGTCAATCGCCTACTCCGGAGTGGCACTCGAGGGGAGCGACCCACACGAGTAAAGTAACCATGTCTCACAAATACAGTAACCAATTCTCGATATCTCCCAATAGCAGGACTGGATCATGACTCTGATCAAAGTGGGAAAACCCATCCACTAAAGAAAGACCCGATCTCAACCCGGTGCAAGATAGACAAACCGTGGGAACTCCATCCACAAGAGACCTGATACCCAATCTGATGCATAAGAAATCTCCGGTCAACCGCCCAATGTCCGCGGTTGCCGCAATACCCTGCTTGTCCCAAAACCCAAGAACCTGACTACACTATCCCATCCACCTGCTCGCGCACGAGCTGCAAATACCCTGAGCCTCAAATGAAAGAAGAAAAGAATAACAAAAAGGGTTTCTCCTATGTCAATTCCAGCATGATAGTGTAGCAGAAAAAGGTGGCCTATCTAGGTGACCATACAAGCATGCAAATGTCCCAAGATGGTATATATAAAATAAAGCAGATATCGATATGATCTTACCTTGATAAAACATGCTGATAAATGCATAAGGACAGTAAATAGGAGATAACCCGTGCCTGTCTATACCTCATGCCCAAGCCCACAATTTATTAATCAGCCTTCTAATCATAGAAGCTACTCCAATGCCTAGTGGGTAATCAAAAGTAGGGGTTCACAACAACACCCATGATCACAAACATGTCCCACATATGACATCTGGTCCACCGCCTACTATCCGCGGTAGCCATAATACCCCAGAAGCTAAAATCCAGGCCCCGGCTACACTATGCCAATCCCCTGCTCAAACCCGAGCAACAAATAGTCACCTGACTAAAGAATAGGGGGAGAAGAAGCAAATAGGTTTCTTCTAAATCAAATCCCAACATAAAGTGTAGCGATAAGAAATGGCCCTACAAAATGTCTAAATAAGCCAGCCTATGTCCTCATGAGAGATAGGAGAAAATGTGACAAATAGTGGTTCGACCAGTGTATCAATTAATAGCTTCACCTGGGTATAATCATCATGCTAAAATCATAATCCGACCACACCTGTCTATAATCTGCTAATCACCCTCATATAAACCATCCCCCTATGCCTGTCCGAAATATCCTCAAGTGGTACCCTCCCGCAAGACATCTCATAATATCCCATCATAAAAGTAAATCCCCCATGCTAAGTTAAATGCCAATAATATTCCCATAAGCATGTATAAGTTCCAACCACTATCAAGTTTCCACTATGATATTATCCATATGATAGGCTCACAATTATTTCTATTAAGCATGCATGTGCAGTAGATGATCATTCAACATGTCCAATAGAGAGGATCTCTCTAATATTCCTAGTGGGGTATCAGAACGAGGGATATAGCAACCACCCACCTGGAAAAGCGCAATCCAAGTCTCAAAAGTGCCCTCGCCCAAAAAGATCACCTGCCGGGATAACTGCAAAAATTGTACACAGGGTGTCCAAAATTACACACAATAATCCAAGTTACCCGATGTCCCAAAATTAGTCCCAAAAATGCACTGTTTTCACCTGCGAGATGAACTCAGAAAAATCCAAGAAAATAACCGCTGTGTTCGCCGCGTCGAGCCGATCGAAACGAGTACTCGCACGTCCAAATCCGATACCTGTAGGCCAAGATACAAAATCGGCAAGGTGACCACCTCTAAAGATCCCAAATACCAAAAATCTGTAACACTTTGTCCAGAAAGTGGGATTTTCACCTTCGGAGGAAGTTCATAAAAATCCAAGAAAAATACCAGCATGCTCCATACGATGTGCAGATGCAAAATGCCTTTTGGAACGTCTCAATCCGATGCCCGGTTGCGGAGATATCGCCGAAATACCACGGTGCTGTCCAAATACTCCGCAACAGAAAATGGGTCAAAGAGAAGCTCGAAAAACTCCAAGAAGATCTCAGAAATAGGGGAAGCTCAAAACACGATAGTTGAAGCCCTACCTGTCGTGAAACAAACGGTGCAAAAATCACAGAAAAAGGAGCTCGGGGTAGGCCGGGGGAGCTCGTGCACCGAAAAGCGACGGAAAAGAACACCGAAGAAGAAACATCGCGCCGCGCCGGTAAAATGGATATCTCGAAATCCGTGTCGCCGAAAAATCCGAAACTTCACAAGAGCATTGCTCTCTCCTTGGAGAAGATTTCATCTTCTCATCCCTCAGGGAGAAATGGCCTCGCAAGTGGTGAAAACTCCCCTTGAATGCCTCTCGGATACAACAAATAGGCAAAACCAGAAAATCTTTTCGAAAAATTACCTCTGTGTCCCGCCGAACAGGAAACACCAAAACGGGCCGTTCACGGCTCGCCACGTGGCACCCGCACAGCAAACACCAACCCGGGCCACTCCCCGCGCGACACGTGGCCTCCCATTCCCGCGCGCCCGCGCCTCGGGATTCGCGCCAACGTGCGCGCGCTGCCGCGCCCATACCGTGCACGCAACCCGAGGTAACCACCTCCTACTCCGTGGACCGGGTCCACAACACCAGCAAATCAAAAGCCGCCACGTGTCCACCATCGGTCCACCGTGCACCGGAAAATTTCCGTGGACCGCGCCGCCTGAACCATCCAACCACAACCCGCCACGTGGCACCGCCCTGGTGCACGCCCGCCGCGTGGACCGCGCACCTGCCCGTGCCCATGCGCGCCTGCCCGTGCCGCTCTGCGCCTGCCCGCGGCCGCGCGCCGCCTGCCCGCGGCCGCGCGCCGCCTGCCCGAGCCCGCGCCGCCGCCTTCCGCCGCTGCCCGCCGTTGCCGGCAGCCGCCGGCGATCGCCGGGAACACTGTTCCGACGGTGAACAGTAAAAATTACTGTAGCAAGCTCCGAAAAATACAAGTAAATAGCCCATCTTGACCGTTTTCGCGCGCTGATTCCAAATCCGGCGTCCATTTTGCCAAATTCCAATCCTATAAATTGCCGGAGGCTCCCGAAAAGGTATTTTAAATCCGAATTTCGTGCTGAGCCTAAATTTGACATCCATTCTGCGCGTAAACTCCTCTAAACATCCGACGGGGTCCCCCGATTACCCACGTGATCCATTTTAAGCCCCGAGTCCATCACTTGTGTCCAAATTGGCGCACGAACACCGCCGACATGCCACGTAGGCTTCCAGAAGCTGCTGGTCACACTGTAGAAGCCCTGCAAAGATCCGGGTCACTACATCCTATCCCATCGAAGCACCTTCGTTTGCATATTTGGCAAAATGTTGTCACAAACGATGAAATTGAGAAATCGATGTTCTGGACGAAGCTCTTTTGATAATACCGAGTTTCCCGCTGATCGAGTTTCCGGCATGCAGATGCCATCCACAATTCGTCGCCAATCCAAACTTGTCATAGGACAACCCTTCAAATAGTGTGTCCCGACCATACTTGAAGACATGCCTAACACCTCTCCAATCAATTGAGGAGTAATGACAAGTTTCTTATTCCGGACCGAAGTGTTAAACTTCATAGGTCCACCTTCATTCTCTTGAAGCTGTTGTGCACAAGTGTAAAATGTCCGTATCAAATGCAGACAATATCCAGAAGACTCCGGAAAGTGGCAAATTTGAGAGAAATTGGCTTGATCAATCAAATTTCTGAAAGTTGCAGAACGATCTCGAAGAGCTACGATATTGACATGTCGTTCTCCAATGCACTCTCGGTTCTCAAATGGCTTCATCCGATCTGTGCTAATATGAACAAAATCCTGTGGAGGTGGCTCACTCGCAAGTGGCTTTTCGATCTCAATTCCACGAGCTCGATCCCTCTTCCTTGCAACACTCTTCCTTTTCATGGATATGGGTGTTGGTTGCATGGGAGCTTTCCCTTTCTCGGCAGCAGTAGGCGGAGTCTTCGCCTTTGTTGAAGCAGGGGCTTTCCCCTTTGATGCTGCTGCAGCCAATGCTGCGGTTTCTTCAAGGACTTTGTCCCAGTCTTCCGATTCCGTGTCCGAATCGTCAAGAGAAACATACTCTCCTTCCTCTTGAGTCTTTCTAGTCCTCTTGAGCTTGTTCGTTGCTCGAGTGCCAACCATTGCGACAATAAACACAATCACCCAACCAAACACCATTTTGGCCGAAAGTTTGAAAAAGTGATCCTGTGATTAAGAGCTCAAGAACATGAAAAATTGTTTAATTTTCAAAAATTTGAAAAATCATACCCAAGCAATATTTATCATGTATAGAGATTAGGAATCAAGTTAGATTTGCAAAAAGAATTTTAAAAATAGATCAATCCATGATTTTCGGAAATTCCCAAAATTTGCCCTAAAATCGAATTTTCAGAAATCGAAGCCCAAAAATTCGTTAATCACATGAATACAAGGCATAGAAACAAATCTAAGATGTCCAGAGTTCTTATTTCAAAAGAAATTTGATCAAAAACCATGCAAAACAGAGATTATACTATAAAATCCCTCATGTTTTGATGAACACAAGCAAAAACAATGAATAAACCAAGTTTTGATCATAAGAACTTACTTGAATCGAGTGAAAACTAGTTGCAAAAGATCCAAATCCCCTTGATTCTAGAGAGAGAAACTCAAGGAAGCAAGAAACAAAAGTTTAGAGTGAATGGAATTCGAAAAACCTTTCGTTTCATATAAAATCTAGCCGCGGTCTGGATCGGGTGAGAGTTCAGTCCGGATCGGCTTGGCGCAGGAAATCCCATCATTCGGGATCCGGACTGAATCATCCAGTCCGGACTGCCTGCAACTTTTTCCTCAAAAAAATTTATAAAAATTTCAGAAAATCCAGAAAAAGTATGTAAGCATTCTTGCATATCAACTTTAAACAAAAAGTATCATTTCACATAAAAAGAAGTAGATTATGCTAAATTTATCATTAATACCCAAATAATGAAACGAAAATTTATAAAAGTTATATCCTCTAAAGTTGAGCAAGTTCAAAACATCAGTCACGATCTAATGAGTAACGTGTTTATCAAATCATCAATTGAATAAAAAAAATGAAAGCACAAAGATCGATAGATGTTTGAAATCCCAAATAAATTAGATAATGCTATCTAGTCAATATGTTTTAGGGAGCGGCTCTTTGAGCATCTTTCAATTTGAAATCCCACCTTATACCAACCTTGGAATTCGACAAAGTCAAGTATTCCAAAAAGCATTTTATCAAGTAAACAAGAACACCATGCTTGGTAAACATGTGGTAGCTGCACACAGTTCTCGGACGACCGAGGTGGTAGCTCTTTTCTCCATGTGGTGGTAGTTTTCACACTCCACTAAGGGATGTAACTCTTTCCACATCTTTTGAGCATGAAATTTTAAATAATACTCCCCCTCAATTGGCTATCAATTATGTAAAATATTAAGTATTCAACCAACTATTGATCTCATGTTCATACTAAACTCAATTATCAAATAAGATAAAGACTATACCAGGAGATCATTGAGAGAGGAATTGACTTTGATCAAATAAAGATAAAATAAATGATATAAATGATCAATGCATCAAGAGAGTTATAATGATATCCAAAACATAATGAATATCTCTAAACATGAAAAGATGTAATTAAAGTCAATTATACTAATGCTCAGTTAATGTTCTATATACAAACACAAAACACAAAACAAAACCTAACCTAAGCAATGGTTCAAAAATTGTTATTTCAAAGAAAGCATTCCAATTGCTTTACGCAAATGAATAAAACATTTTTGATCCAAAGGTTTTGTCAAAATATCGGCTAATTGATCTTCAGTTGAAACATAAGAAATTTGTAAAGTACCTGATTCAACTAGCTCTATAAGAAAATGATATCTAAGTTCAATGTGTTTTGTTCTTGAGTGCAACACAGGGTTTTTAGAAATATTTATGGCACTAGTATTGTCACAAAGTATTGTTACCGGAGTTGCAGGAATGCGAAAGTCGCTCAACACACTTCGAATCCAAATCAATTGAGTCGAACAACTTCCCGCTGAAATGTATTCCGCCTCGGCAGTAGAGAGAGCAATGCAGTTTTGCTTTTTACTATGCCAAGCAATAAGACAATGGCCAAGGTAAAAACATGCACCACTCGTGCTCTTCCGATCATCCACTGATCCAGCCTAATCGGCATCCGAATATCCTATTATGTCAAGAGATGTGCCCATAAGACACCAAATTCCGAAATTTAATGTACCTTTGACATACCGGATGATCCTTTTCACCGCTTTGAGGTGAATTTTCTTCGGTGCTGATTGATATCTCGCGCAAATCCAAACATTGAAAGAAATATCCGGGCGACTAGCCGTAAGGTAGAGTAGACTTCCAATCATGCTTCGATAAAGCTTCTCGTCTACACTTTCTCCGTGAGATTCACTTCCTAATCCCTTATTGCTAGTTCCCATAGGAGTCGAAAAGTTTTAGAGTTCTCCAGTCCGAATTTCTTGACCAACTCCTTCGCATACTTGGATTGACATAAATGAATGCCATCTTCACTTTGCTTAACTTGCAATCCAAGAAAGTATGTAAGTTCGCCCATCATGGACATCTCAAATTCGCTTTCCATCGTCTCGGCGAATTTCGAAGCATCATTGTTTCTTGTAGCACCAAACACGATGTCATCCACATATATTTGTGCTACAATGAAATTGTCCTGAAAATGCTTCACAAAGAGTGTCCGATCGGCTCCCCCTCGAGTATAGCCCTTTTCCAAAAGGTGCTTTGTCAATCTTTCGTACCATGCTCGCGGTGCTTGTTTTAGACCGTAAAGAGCATTTTTAAGTCGAAAAATATGGTTAGGTAGTTTATGATCAATAAAACCTTTCGGTTGAGCAACATAAACTTCCTCTTTTAGAAAACCATTTAAAAATACGCTCTTAACGTCCATTTGAAAAGGTTTTATTTTAAAATGACAAGCAATTGCGAAAAGTATACGAATGGACTCGAGACGAGCGACCGGGGCGAAAGTCTCATCAAAGTCTGTACCTTCAACTTGTGAATAGCCCTGAGCAACTAAACGTGCTTTGTTTCGAACAACGGTACCATCTTCATTTTTCTTGTTCTTGAAAATTCATTTTGTACCGATTATATTTTGTTGCTTCGGGGGCTTCGTTAATTTCTAGACTTTGTTCCTTTCAAATTGATTGAGCTCTTCTTGCATAGCTTCTATCCAGTTGTCATCATGGAGAGCTTTATCAGCATTCTTTGGTTCTACCATGGAGATGTAGCATGCAACTCCACAAACTAATTGTCTCAGAGTTCTAACTCCTTCTTGAGGATCTCCAATGATGTTCGATTCCGGGTGGTCCTTGGAGATTCGAAGCGTTTGAGGTAACGGAGTACTCGGGGGAATTCACGATGATTCCTGCACATTGGATGAACTAGAAGAACCATAAGATGCATCAACATTTTTAGAAGAATTATCATGCAAAGATGCAATATCATTAGCATGAGATTCATCATCAATAGACATATCAGGAGTAGATTTATCAGAAGAAAAATGAAAAGTTTCATCTACTTTAACATTGAAAGATTCTATCATCGTTTTAGATCCAAGGTTAAATACCCGATATGCTCTACTGTTTGTAGAATAACCCATAAAAATTCCTTCATCACTTCGAGAGTCGAATTTTCCAAGATTTTCTCGATCGCGTAAAATGTAACGACTCCCAAAGATACGAAAATACTTGATATTAGGTTTTCTACTAAACCAAAGCTCATATGGTGTATTCAAAGTACCCGGGCGCAAATAGATGCGATTGATCACATAAACCGCGGTGTTAACTGCTTCAGCCCAAAAATGTAACGAGAGTTTCCGACTATGAAGCATAACACGCGCCATCTCTTGCACAACTCTATTTTTGCGCTCGACTACACCGTTGTGTTGTGGTGTATAAGGTGCAGAGAATTCATGTTTTATGCCGTTTGAAGTGCAAAAATCAATGAATTTAGAATTAATGAATTCTCCACCTCTATCACTTTGAACACGAACGATCTTTTCATTCTTCTCAATTATAATACGATGACAAATCTCATGAAAAGAATCGAAAGTATCCGATTTCTTTTTTTAAAATGCTACCCATGAATATATAGAGAAATCATCAACAAAAAAAAAAAAAAACCATTTTCCTCCCAAACTTGGTTGACGAGTCGGCCCCATTAAGTCCATATGCAATAATTCAAATGGGCATTTTGTTCCTACATGGTTTAAATTCTTGTGAATGGATCTAGTTTGTTTTCCCTTTTGACAACCACCACACACAAGGTTTTCTTTGAAGTTTAGTTTAGGAACACCTCTAACTATGTCTTTGTTAGATATTCTAGATAGTTCCTTAAAGTTCATGTGACCTAGTCTTTCAAGCTAAAGTGTTTCATTATCAAGTGACACTAGGTTACAATGTTCAGAAAATTTATTAGAAACTACATAGCAGTTATTTTGAGACCTAACCCCTTTCAAAAAGAATGAATGGTTTTTGTCAGTTACAATGCATTCAACAGAAGAGAAATTAACTGAAAAACCATTATCACACAATTGACTAATGCTTATGAGGTTAGTCTTAATGCCTTCAACAAATAAAACATTGTTCAAAACCGGGCCATCTGGAATAGCAATTGTTCCTTTGCCAACTATTTTTGAAGATCGTCCATCTCCGAAAACTACAAATCCTCCGGAGGTTTTCTCTAAAGATTGAAAATAGTTTTTATCACCAGTCATGTGACGGGAACATCCACTATCCAGATACCAAGACGAATTGTCATATGCATGTAGTGGTGTATGAATGACAAGACAAGGGAAGAGTTTGTAGGTTTAAGGATTCCGAAGGATCTAAATAGGTTCTATCAAACACCTAGAGGGGGGGGGGGGGGGGGGGGGGGGTGAATAGGTGCAATATCTAAAATACCAATCTCAGTGCAATTTAAAATAAATGCGGAAAATAAAAGCACCACACCGAGATTTACGTGGAACACTCCATCACAGGAGTAAAAAACCATAGGACCAACACGCAATAACAATCCACTAAGAATTTGAAAGATAACAAGATGATTACCGACTCCACGGACTCCAACCCCACCTTCAACTTCTCCGGATCTTGCGCTCACTGACTGCAGGTCCAATGCACACGTCCGAATCCACGAACGCCACTCGAATCCACGAACGCCACTCGAATCCACGAGCAACACGTTTCGAATCCATGAAACACCTTCAACACTTCGAATCCACGATGCCACGTCAACTCCTTGACGCAAACTCAGCCATTACGAAAGTATAGGCTTCGATGGTGATCCTTTGCTTAGAATACCATTAGAGAACCATGGAAGAAATCTCTAAGCAAAGATTAGATCAATTCGACAAAAAGCATATCTTTAAAGAACCGTCGAATTGACCTAAGAGAGGCTAAAAAGATGAACGATAAAAACCTAGCCTCTAGGGTTGCTCTAAAGTGTTTCTGAAATTGGTCGGTACCTCTTGAGAAACCCTAAGTATCTATTTATAACCTTTGGAAATCAATCAAAGTCGGTTTAGCATTCTTACCATATATGAACATTGCGTACCGGTACTAAATATTAGGATTCGGTACTCAATGACGCAACAGACAGATTTTCTTATTGCGTTCCGGTACTCAAAGTTGGGTTCCGGTACTCAATGTAAATTCCAGAAAATCTTGTGTCGGGTTTTGAGGAACTAAAAGTGTGGTTGCGGTACTCAATGTAAAAACTGAATTTTTCAAAGATAAGTTTTAACAAAACAAACCATGTACCAGAATCCAAACTTAAAATAAGTTATGAGTTAAAAACTAAGTTCCCAAAATCTCTTCTAAATCGGGTTTCAATAAAATCATGATTCCAAAGACTGTAAATATACTTAAATCACCATGATTACTTTAATCATACCTGAGTGTCAACTTGAGCTCATGTTGAATCTTCTGTGAGTCTTTGAATGCTGATTTGACAATTTGATCACTTCAAAACTCTGACTCAAGTCACGAAATATGCCAACATAAAAGCCGTAACAGTCTCCCCCTTTGGCAATTTCGTGACAAAACCCAAAAATACATAAAACGCTCAAGACACTCATCTTAAACCAAAAAATCGAAACTCAATGTTATCATCAAAACATTGACTTTCTTTACGTGAAAGATCCAATAAACAAAAATACATTTGAACCAGTTCTAGAACAAACTCTATGACTTAGGACTTGGAGTCTTAAAGTGATGTTTATCTTGCAAAACAAAACTCCAAACAAAATCAAAAGTTAGTCGTTAGAAATTAAATGTAAGTCCTACATTTGATTCGTCCTTTTGGTTCTTTTTGATTTTCGGCTCATTTTTCATCATCTCCCCCTATCTTGATCATCTCCCCCTATCTTGATCATCTCATCTCATCATTTCTCTTCTTCCCCTTTTTGTCATAAATTGTCAAACAGTGAAAATACTAGACAAAAGGAAAGTACTAAGAGCATTAGTTCATAGTTACATGACCATAAAAGTTCTTGTTCATCAACAAGCGAAAAGAAAATGAAAAGCAAGAACAAGAAAAGTAAAGAGCCACTCATCGTCATGTCCGTCATCATCATCATCATCATCATGTGAAGTAGGTCCATGTGAAGTACTTAGCCCGGTCGCTCTAGGAACTACATCATCATGCTTGCAGCCAAGGATATCAAAAATCTTCTTCAATCCGTCCTCAAGCTTCTTGAACCCTTGTTCTATTCTTTTCTTCAGTGAGCATACATCCCGATGTAATGATTATAGCGTCACTACCTCATCTGATCCAGAAGAGTCTTGATATTCCACTTGACGAGGCGGTGCACTTGGAGTCGCTTCACTTGCATAACCTTTTACTTGCCCAAAGGTCTTTAGAGTGCTAATTGACTTGGCCAAGGTAATTCCATCAATAGCGCCCAAGCCATAGTCATATTTGACACACTTGATATCAACTCTGTGATCTTCCAATATGCTAGTGATCAAAATCGGGTAAGGAAGTAGTTCACGGTGATTTGATCCTTCAATCACATTTACCATTTGTTGCCAAATAAGAAATAGAATATTGACATTAATTCCATATGCACTCTCTGGGTGACCAAGGAAATAAAGAAGAAGAAGTCGATCCCATCGAATCCTTTTAGTCTCCAATGTAGGCAAGAGGTTGTAGCATATAATGAAAGACAGAATGTGGTATTCCGGCTTTAAATCCTTTGACTCAACATACAACCTGTTTGTGTGAGTTCCTGATTTGCAAATTGCATTTACAACGATATCCCAATGAGTTTCATGCTGAAAGTCGCCATGAGTATAGTGCAGACCCGTTGTATCAACAATCAATCCCAGATTTGCACCAATTACAGCAGGAGTAATATCGAACTTGACACCTCTAACTGTTGTTTCAAAAATGAATGTCCCGGTGTCAGGATCCTCGTGAAGTATAACTGCTCTCATGTAAAACTCCCTGAGTAGCTCCACACAGAAACCCATCCTAGCAGGAACTCTACCAAGTGGCTCAATAGGAATCCGTTCCAGTAGCCTTGCAAAATCCGAAACTTCTCGATACAATTCAGAGAAGTTGACATGTCTCTCCCCAATGCATGCTCTATTCTCAAAGATTGTACGGTGCTTTGAGCTAATGTGTTGTTCACCTTCCCCAAGCTTTGTTTGCCGTTTTGATTGAGAGCGTTCATGAATTACCGGTCCACCGGTACTTCTTTGTGGAGGAGAATCTGCACCTTTCTTTTTCCTTGAAGTCATCGGCGCCTTTCCCTTTCATTTTACCGTTTCTTCCTCATATTCCGATGTGTTGGGTTATATGAAATAAGGATCTAAATAGGGGAAAAAACACCTAGAGGGGGGTGAATAGGTGTAAACGTATAAACACTCAAAAATCGTTGCGATAAAAACCCAATGCGGAAATAAAAAATAATACGCAAGATTTTTACGTGGAAAACTCCATCACCGGAGTAAAAAACCACGGGACCGATAACACGGCAGAAATCCACTAGAATTAAAACACGTACAAGGTGATTTACCGTACACAATTACGACTCAACCTTTTCCATACGCTCCTAGAGGATCTTCTCCGCTCGCTCCACGACGCTTCTCGAATCCACGATCTGCGCCCAACGCCGAATCCACGGCGTCCAACGTCGAATCCACGACGTCCGACCGAATCCACGGTCTTCACCCAATAGCACCCTTCGAATCCACGAACGTGCCTCGCTCCGAATCCACGAGAGCGGTTGAACCTTGAATCCACAAGGACACACGAATCCACGCGCCGATTTTTGGGGTAAATCGTTGTTTTTGGGTGGTGATGATCCGCCGAATACTTAGATCAAAGATAGATCGGAAATACCATCTAAGTATCCATTAGTTTGATTCAACTCAAGATGTGAGTATGAAAACCTAGAATCAAACTAATCAATATAGATGAAGAAACATAGAGTATTCTCTAATGATTTCCTTTCTTCTCTATATGTGGATCTAGAGCCGTATAAGATGATACAAGAATATGACGGCTATTTTCCTTAACCCTAGAAAAGGAGTCATAGGGTCTATTTATAGGTTAGAAACCCTAGGAAGGAGATAAGAATCAAAAACCTAACATTTCTGGAGATTTTACGGACGGCGATCCGGATCGGATTAGCTGTGATCCGGATCGTCGTAACGAGTCAGGTAATTCCAGAAAAACGAAGGTTCGGGATCCGGATCGAAGTGCTTGATCCGGATCGTTCATACAGTTCACCAAACATCAACGTTCGGGATCCGGATTGCGAAGCCTGATCCGGATCGTTCAAGGAATATGGTAAACTCAGTGTTCGGGATCCGGATCAAGAGAGGCTACGATCCGGATTGAACTGGTGTATGAACGAACCACCTTCGGGATCCGGATCGAACAACCTGATCCGGATCCTGAACATGTCCCAAGTCCAGTTTTTGATTTTTATGCAATGAAAGATTCTTCCAAGTGTTTCTACACTACAAGAAGTATTCGGATCACACAAAATCTTTAGTAAAACATACCTGATCCTTTTGAATTCTTCTTTCTTGAGATTGAGTTAAATGATCCAACTTTCTTCACCTTCAATCTTCAAAACTTGAGACTTTCACGAAACTACGCCAACTCAAATTCCGTAACAATCTCCCCCTTTGGCGGTTTCGTGACAAACACAGATCCACTAAAGAAAATTCAAAAAGATATTTTTGTTGCTATCACCATACAACAAAAATTTACAATGGAGATCCAAAAATTTAAAAACATGAGATAAACTCCTAAAACAGACTCTAGACTTAGACATCTGTACTCTCTGCACAAAAAAATCATTCTTGACAAAAAGAGATCGTTAGATACCTCAAGAATATTTAGCATACAAAACCTAGTACAGAGATAGAGTTTATCTGATCATCATGACATTTGAGAATTCAGATATGTAAGAGAATCATAGTCAAAACCAACATATCTTCTATGCAATTAAAAACCAAATGTCACAAAATGTTAGTCCAACATCAACTTGTTAGTCATATTACATGCCCAAATAGTTAGTCGAATAGTTAGTAGAGACATGCAAACAATCACAAGATGAAAACCAAAGTTGAAGTTGAAGTGATACTTACCTTGATGTATACAAAATCTTCATCAGCAAGATTTTCACAATCATTGTTCAAGTTCCCTTGATGTTCACTTACCTTGATGTTCATTCACATCATCATTGTACCTTGATGCAGTCATCATTGTTCATCCATTCACATCATCATTGTTCAAGTTATCTAAACTCTCTCCCCCTTTTTGTCACAAACAAGGCCAAAGATTACAGAAGTGGAGAGAATGGTTAACAGTTCAAGTTGGAGAACTAAAGACTAAAATTAAAACTTAAGAACCTGCACAAAAAAAAGATTTAAGCATATGCATAATAAACAGAAATTGGAAGGATACTGATTATTCAGACTCGTCTGAACTGATACAGCCGAGGATTTGGAATATCTTCTTTAATCGCTTGTTCATAGATGATTGATTCTTATTTACCTTCTTTATTTCTTCCTTTACCTCAATTAGTTCATTTGATATACGTTCTTGCTCGTTGGAGAGCCTTTGCTGTTCTTTATAGATTGAGGTAACAGATGCATCATCATCAGAAGTTGATTGCGGTGCTTGTTGTGCCGGAGGTGCTGGTTGTGATGGTGGTGCTGGTTGGACTGGAGGAGCTGCTGCCGGTGCAGAGGTTGTTGCTTGTTGTCGTTGTTCTCGTTGCCGGTTGAAGAGGTATGAAAGGTTCATCTGGCTTCGTCGAAAGAGACTTTACAATTGTTGTGTCATTGATCGTTCCTAGACTGTGCAGATAGGAACTCGCATTTGTGTCAGCTTTAAATTTGCGAAGAATGCGCATGATGATCATTGGATAAGGTAGTCTCTCTGACGGATGAGCTTGCTCCACATATCGTGCCATCCTTGACCAGATGACGTAGGGAATGTTTAAGTTAGCTCCCATTGCTGCTGTGGGGTTTCCAAGTAGATAGAGGAATATCATTCTTTCCCACCGAAGAACCTTTGTGTTCATGTTTGGAATAACATTATAACAAACAATAAGGTTTAAGATGCGGTACTCTGGTCGTAGTTCTTTCGAGAAAACGGAGTTTCCTGTCGACCGAGTATTTGGAACACAGATTCCATCAACTACCACTCTCCAGGAGTAGGTGTTGAAGGCTTGATTCTTCAGGTAATGAGTGCCATCGGCTCGGGCGTCCATCCCTAGTACTTCACCAATTAGCTGAGGCGTTACTTTAATTCTGACATTCTTGACTAATGTTTGAAAATCCCGACGCCCGCTTTCCTGATCAACTAGATAGCAGGCATTCTGATAAAACTTCCTCACTGAGTGAAGACAATACCCAGTGGTCTCCGGGAAATCGCAAATGGAAGCAAAACCTATCTGGTCAAACAAGGTCCCAAACGTCTGAGAACGCTGCTTTAAGGCTTTTACATCAACATGCCTTTCTCCAATGCATTCTCTGTTTTCAAATCCTTTATTCTAGCCGAGCTGACAAAGTCTTGTGGAGGTGCTTGCCTATCAGCTGGTTGCTCAATGGAGATTCCTTGTGCACTCCCTCTTTTGCGAGCAACACTTTTTCTTCTTGTCTTCCCAGAAGTTTCTTCCATTGGAGCTTTGCCTTTCTCAGCAGCAGTGGGCGGAGCCTTCGATGTTTCTGCAGGTGCTTTTCCCTTTGAAGCAGTCGGAACAGTCGTTGCTTCAACTTGCAGTTCATCCCAATTAATTGATTCCGTTTCAGATTCGTATCGGAATCATCTTTAGCTTTCTTCGCTTTCTTAGCCTTCTTAGCCCTCTTGGGCTTGACAGTGTCTCTCGTATGTACCATAGCCGCAAGTAGGGAAAACAATCCAAGTGATCACCATTTTGATTACTAGTGAAAAATGTATCCTGTGAAGACCAACTCAAGAACACATGAAAAATGTTAATTTTCAAAAATTTGAAAAATTGTACCCAAACAATCATAATCATGTAGAGAGACTAAGAATCAAATTAGTTTTGCAAAAGGACTTTTAAAAATAGATCAATTGCATGATTTTCGAAAATCCTTAGTATATGCCCTAAAACCGAAATTATAGAAATCGAAGCCTAAAAATCCGTTATATCAGGAGAATACCCTAGCATATAATCAAACTAATCTACCCAGAGTTCTTATTTCAAAAGAAATTTGATCAAAAACCATCCACAAACAAAGTTGATCCAAGAATTTCATGACGTTTGAGGAAGAAGAGAGAAAAACGATGAAAAACCGAGATTTTGATCACTAAAACTTACTTGGAGTTGAAGAACTTGAGTTTGAAAGCTTCCAGGAAGGATGAAATCTAGAGAGAGAGGCTCTGGAAACTTTGGAACAAAAGATTGGAGTAAAGAAATCAAAAAACCCTTTTGTTCTTTATAAAACCTAGCCGCGATCCGGATCAGTTCATAACTGCGATCCGGATCGGCTACCCGTAGTGAGAAACTGCGTTCGGGATCCGGATCGGCAGATACAATCCGGATCGTCAGCCCGCAGAAGAATTCCTGCGTTCGGGATCCGGATCATCTGGCCCGATCGGATCGGCTCCAACTTTTTCTTTAGAAAATTTCAGAGAAATTCAAGAAAAACCAGAAAAAGATTGTAAGCACAATGTGTATCAACTTTAAAACAAAAATCATCGTTTCATACAACAAGAATTAGATTATGCCAAATCTATCAATAATATCCAAAAATGAAACGAAAATTTACAAAAATTAAATCCCTTAAAGTTGAACACCTTCAATTACATCTAACTTGATCTTATGAGTAATGCCTTTATCAAATCATCAATTCAGTAAAGAAAATAAAATACAAAGATCAATAGATGTTTGAAATCCCAAATATAATAGATAATGTATCTAGACAATCTGTTGAAGAGAGTGGCTCTTTGAGCATCTTTCTTTAAAAACCCACCTTATACCAACCTTGAAATTTGACGGAGTCAAGTATTTCAACATGCATTTTACTTAATCAAAAATTTGAACAACCATGCTTGGTATACATGTGGTAGCTGCACACAATACTCGGACGACCGAGGTGTAGCTCTTTCCTCCATGTGGTGGTAGTTTTCACACTCCTCATTGGGATGTAACTCTTTCCACATCTTTTGAGCATTTACTTTTTCTATGACTCCCCCCTCAATTGGCTATCAATTATTTAAGATATAAAGTATTCAACCAAATATTGATCTCGATTTCATACTCGACTAAGCAGTCAAATAAGATAATGACTATACAAGAGATCATAGAGAGAGAGAAATTGACTTTGATCACTTAGAAGATGATTTAATTAACATAAATGATCATTGCAACAGTGAAATATTATGATGGCAAAAGCATAATAAATTTCTAAATGTGCGAAAAGATGCAATTAAAGTCAATTATGATCTATGCTCAATTAATGTCCTATGTACAAACATAGATAATGAACAAAACAAAAACAAATACAAAACCTATCCTAAGCAAAGTTTCAAAAAGAAGTTTATTTCAAAAAGCATTCCAATTGCTTTTCGTAAATGAATAAAACGTTTTTGATCCAAAGGTTTTGTTAGAAAGTCAGCTAATTGATCCTCAGTTGAAATATATGAAAGTTGAAGAGTATTTGATTCAACTAGCTCTCTAAGAAAATGATATCTAAGTTCAATATGTTTTGTTCTAGAGTGCAACACAGGGTTTTTAGAAATGTTATTGCACTTGTGTTGTCACAAAGATTGTTACCGAAGATGCTGAAATGCGGAAGTCGCTCAATACGCTTTTCATCCAAATGAGTTGAGTTGAGCAACTTCCAGCTGAAATGTATTCCGCTTCGGCAGTCGAGAGTGCTATGCAGTTCTGCTTTTTACTGTGCCATGCAACAAGGCAATGGCCAAGATAGAAGCATGCACCACTCGTGCTTTTCCGATCATCCACTGATCCTGCCCAATCGGCATCTGAGTATCCAACAATATCCAAACTTGTTCCCATAGGATACCAAATTCCGAAATTAATTGATCCTTTGATATACCGGATGATCCTTTTCACCGCTTTCAGGTGAACCTCCTTTGGTGCTGATTGATATCTCGCGCAAATCCCAACACCAAAGATATATCCGGGCGACTAGCCGTGAGGTAAAGTAGACTTCCAATCATACTTCGATACAGTTTCTCGTCTACATTCTCACTATGTGATTCACTTCCAAGTCCCTTGTGGCTAGTTCCCATTGGAGTCGGAAAATCTTTACAATTTTCTAGATCAAACTTTTTGACCAACTCCATTGCATACTTGGATTGACTCAAGTGAATACCTTCATCATTTTGTTTAATTTGCAATCCAAGGAAATAAGTCAATTCGCCCATCATGGACATCTCAAATTCGCTTTCCATGGTCTCCGCGAATTTAGAAGCATCATTATCTTCTGTTGCGCCAAATACAATGTCATCGACATAGATTTGTGCTACAATGAAATTGCTTTGATAATGCTTCACAAAGAGAGTCCTATCAGCTCCCCCTCGAGTATAGCCCTTCTCCAAAAGGTGCTTTGTTAACCTTTCGTACCATGCTCGCGGTGCTTGTTTCAGACCGTAAAGAGCCTTTTTCAAACGAAAAACTGGTTAGGTTGTTTATGATCTACAAAACCTTTCGTTGAGCCTAC
>CM055062.1:24510082-24636699 GCA_029204045.2 Tillandsia leiboldiana | reverse complement strand
TTTTCCCTTTGAAGCAGTCGGAACAGTCGTTGCTTCAACTTCAGTTCATCCCAATAATTGATTCCGTTTCAGATTCTGTATCGGAATCATCTTTAGCTTCTTCGCTTTCTTAGCCTTCTTAGCCCTCTTGGGCTTGACAGTGTTCTCGTATGTACCATAGCCGCAAGTAGGAACAATCCAAGTGATCACCATTTGATTGCTAGTGAAAATGAATCCTGTGAAGACCAACTCAAGAACACATGAAAAATTGTTAATTTTCAAAAATTTGAAAAATTGTACCCAAACAATCATAATCATGTAGAGAGACTAAGAATCAAATTAGTTTTGCAAAAGGACTTTTAAAAGATCAATTGCATGATTTTCGAAAATCCTTATTATATGCCCTAAAACCGAAATTTTAGAAATCGAAGCCTAAAAATCCGTTAATCAGGAGAATACCTAGCATATAATCAAAACTAATCTACCCAGAGTTCTTATTTCAAAAGAAATTTGATCAAAAACCATCCACAAACAAAGTTGATCCAAGAAATTCATCACGTTTGAGGAGAAAAAGAGAAAAAACGGTGAAAAACCGAGATTTTGATCAATAAAACTTACTTGGAGTTGAAGAACTTGAGTTTGAAAGCTTCCAGGAAGGATGAAATCTAGAGAGAGAGGCTCTGGAAACTTTGGAACAAAAGATTGGAGTAAAAGAAATCAAAACCCTTTTGTTCTTTATAAAACCTAGCCGCGATCCGGATCAGTTCATAACTGCGATCCGGATCGGCTACCCGTGAGAAACTGCGTTCGGGATCCGGATCGGCAGATACAATCCGGATCGTCAGCCCGCAGAAGAATTCCTGCGTTCGGGATCCGGATCATCTTGCCCGATCCGGATCGGCTCCAACTTTTTCTTTAGAAAATTTCAGAGAAATTCAAGAAAACCAGAAAAAGATTGTAAGCACAAATGTGTATCAACTTTAAACAAAAATCATCGTTTCATACAACAAGAATTAGATTATGCCAAATCTATCAATAATATCCAAAAATGAAACGAAAATTTACAAAAATTAAATCCCTTAAAGTTGAACACCTTCAATTACATCTAACTTGATCTTATGAGTAATGCCTTTATCAAATCATCAATTCAGTAAAGAAAATGAAATACAAAGATCAATAGATGTTTGAAATCCCAAATATATAGATAATGTATCTAGACAATCTGTTGAAGAGAGTGGCTCTTTGAGCATCTTTCTTTAAAAACCCACCTTATACCAACCTTGAAATTTGACGGAGTCAAGTATTTCAACATGCATTTTACTTAATCAAAAATTTGAACAACCATGCTTGGTATACATGTGGTAGCTGCACACAATACTCGGACGACCGAGGTGGTAGCTCTTTCCTCCCATGTGGTGGTAGTTTTCCACACTCCTCATTGGGATGTAACTCTTTCCACATCTTTTGAGCATTTTACTTTTTCTTGACTCCCCCTCAATTGGCTATCAATTATTTAAGATATAAAGTATTCAACCAAATATTGATCTCGATTTCATACTCGACTAGCAGTCAAATAAGATAATGACTATACCAAGAGATCATAGAGAGAGAGAAATTGATTTTGATCACTTAGAAGATGATTTAATTACATAAATGATCATTGCAACAGTGAAATATTATGATGGCAAAAGCATAATAAATTTCTAATGTGCGAAAAGATGCAATTAAAGTCAATTATGATCTATGCTCAATTAATGTCCTATGTACAAACATAGATAATGAACAAAACAAAAACAAATACAAAACCTATCCTAAGCAAAGGTTTCAAAAAGAAGTTTATTTCAAGGAAAGCATTCCAATTGCTTTTCGTAAATGAATAAAACGTTTTTGATCCAAAGGTTTTGTTAGAATGTCAGCTAATTGATCCTCAGTTGAAATATATGAAAGTTGAAGAGTATTTGATTCAACTAGCTCTCTAAGAAATGATATCTAAGCTCAATATGTTTGTTCTAGAGTGCAACACAGGGTTTTAGAAATGTTAATTGCACTTGTGTTGTCACAAAGAATTGTTACCGAAGATGCTGAAATGCGGAAATCGCTCAATACGCTTTTCATCCAAATGAGTTGAGTTGAGCAGCTTCCAGCTGAAATGTATTCTGCTTCGGCAGTCGAGAGTGCTATGCAATTCTGCTTTTTACTGTGCCATGCAACAGGGCAATGGCCAAGATAGAAGCATGCACCACTCGTGTTTTCCGATCATCCACTGATCCTGCCCAATCGGCATCTGAGTATCCAACAATATCCAAACTTGTTCCCATAGGATACCAAATTCCGAAATTAATTGATCCTTTGATATACCGGATGATCCTTTTCACCGCTTTCAGGTGAACCTCCTTTGGTGCTGATTGATATCTCGCGCAAATTCCAACACCAAAAGATATATCCGGGCGACTAGCCGTGAGGTAAAGTAGACTTCCAATCATACTTCGATACAGTTTCTCGTCTACATTCTCACTATGTGATTCACTTCCAAGTCCCTTGTGGCTAGTTCCCATTGGAGTCGGAAAATCTTTACAATTTTCTAGATCAAACTTTTGACCAACTCCATTGCATACTTGGATTGACTCAAGTGAATACCTTCATCATTTTGTTTAATTTGCAATCCAAGGAAATAAGTCAATTCGCCCATCATGGACATCTCAAATTCGCTTTCCATGGTCTCCGCGAATTTAGAAGCATCATTATCTCTTGTTGCGCCAAATACAATGTCATCGACATAGATTTGTGCTACAATGAAATTGCTTTGATAATGCTTCACAAAGAGAGTCCTATCAGCTCCCCCTCGAGTATAGCCCTTCTCCAAAAGGTGCTTAGTTAACCTTTCGTACCATGCTCGCGGTGCTTGTTTCAGACCGTAAAGAGCCTTTTTCAAACGGAAAACATGGTTAGGTTGTTTATGATCTACAAAACCTTTCGGTTGAGCCACATAAACTTCCTCATTTAAAAACCCATTTAGAAATGCGCTCTTAACGTCCATTTGAAATAATTTGATTTTAAAATGACAAGCAATAGCAAATAGTATACGAATGGACTCGAGTCTAGCTACAGGGGCGAATGTTTCATCAAAGTCTATACCTTCTACTTGAGAGTAGCCTTGAGCAACTAATCGTGCCTTGTTCCTGATGATAGTACCATCCTCATTTTTCTTGTTCTTGAAGATCCATTTGGTACCTATCACATTGTGTTGCTTTGGAGGCTTCGTTAATTCCCAGACTTTGTTTCGCTCAAATTGATGGAGCTCTTCCTGCATTGCTTTAATCCAGTAGTCATCCTGAAGAGCTTCATCTATGTTCTTTGGTTCGATTAAAGATACGTAGCAAGCGAATCCACAAACCAACTGCCTCCGAGTTCTGACTCCTTCTTGTGGATCTCCAATAATATACGATTCCGGATGATCCTTGGAGATTCGTAACGTTTGTTGAAACGGAGTACTCGGAGATACATGAGATGATTCCTGCACATCAGATAAACTTGAAGAACCATTAGATGCATCATCAATATTGGAAGTATTATTATGAGAAGATGCATTAGCAGGAGAATCATCATCTAGAGAGATATCGAGGGTAGATTTTCCAGATCCAAAGTGAAAAGCTTCATCTACTTTAACATTTATAGATTCTACGATCGTCTTAGATTCAATGTTAAATACTCGATATGCTCTGCTATTCGTAGAATAACCCAAAAAGATCCCTTCATCACTTCGAGAGTCGAACTTTCCAAGATTTTCACGGTCACGTAAAATGTAACATCGACTCCCGAAGACACGAAAATATTTGATGTTGGGTTTTCTACTAAACCACAGCTCATATGGTGTATTTAAAGTTCCTGGGCGCAAGTAAACTCTATTAATGACATAGACAGCGGTGTTCACGGCTTCAGCCCAAAAATGTAGCGGTAAATTCCGGCTATGAAGCATCACACGCGCCATCTCTTGAACAACCCTGTTCTTGCGCTCAACAACACCATTCTGCTGAGGTGTATAGGGTGCCGAGAATTCATGTTTAATGCCATTTGAAGTGCAAAAATCAATGAATTTTGAATTTATGAATTCTCCACCTCTATCACTTCTAACACGAATGATCTTTTCACTCTTTTCAATCATAATACGATGGCAAATCTCATGAAAAGAGTCAAACGTATCAGCTTTCTCTTTTAAAAATGCTACCCAAGAAAACCGAGAGAAGTCATCAACCAATAAAAAAATGTACCATTTACCTCCCAAAGATGGTTGACGGGTCGGCCAAAAGAAAAAGAAGAAAAGAAAGTAGTATACATAAACTACACAAGATTTAATCGAAGAACGATTAAAGACAAGGAGGGGTTTCACCTTTGCATACCCAAACCTTTTGAGTTTTGGAGTATGTTGGCAATGGTTGAGAAGTTTTCCTTGATGAAGACGTCTTGCAAGATTGGTCTTTTTCTTTTGTCATCGTCTTGTTTGAAGTACTACCAATGTCCTTTTCTTTAGGAAAATCCTTCTTTGAATTCCATGGAGTGAACTTATTGGTAGCAGTTGCAAGATGTGGTTGATTTGATCTTTGAGCTCCAATCTTGCAATTTCTTCCAATGTGCCCTGCAAAATTACAACGAAAACATACCTTTGTGCTTGACGATTCTGAAGAGGATGAAGTAGGCTTGTTGTCGTTGGTTGTCATGATTTCCGGTGTTGGAGGAGGAGATACCGACTGAGGCACAAAGACTGTCCCAACCGAACTAAAATTGTCTTCAGTTCGATTGTATCCGAGGCCGAACTTGTTTGTTTGACCAAGACCAAGAAGTTTATCCAACTTACTCCTTCCTAAAGAAAATTGCTGTAAGTCATCCTTGAGTTGGCAAATGGTCTCTGTCATTTCCAATTTTTCCCGTCGGGCCTCGCCGTAGAGCTTCAAGAAATAGTTCGCTTTGTTCACCATATCTATATAGTTCTTCTCGAGTTGCTCATTGGACTCTTGAAGGGAAACATTTTCTTTTATCAGTTTATCCCTTTCCACTTCAAGATCGGTCGAGAGAGAAGTTACCCTTCTTACTTCTTCTTCGAGATCCTGCAATCTCCCTCTCAACCCCTTGATTTGCTTAGTCGGTTTCTTTAAATCCCGTAAAGATCTGTGATAGGCTAGAGCAAATTCTTCACCTTCCGAATCATCCGATTCGTTGTCCGTTGCAATCTTTCCAACAGTGGAGTTGGACAACGACTCGGATGTACTTGCCATAAAGCACATGAAGGGTGAAGATACGGACGCGTGGAATGCGGTGGAGCTCTTTTCTTCATCACTCGAAGACGACTCATTTGACGTTGAGTTGTCATCCCAAGTGACGACTTGCATCGCCTTCTTCTTTGCCGGATACTTGTTAGGACACTCCGTTGCAATGTGGCCGTAGCCTCGACATTTGAAGCATTGTAGTTGTCCTTCTGAACTTTTCTTATCCTTTGAGAAGTTCTCTTGCTTTCTTGACTTGTAACTTGAAGTACCCTTGCCTTTGTTCGACTTTCCGAAGGATGGAGATTTGCTTGAATTACCCCTTCGAAAGTTGCGGCGAAACTTCCTTGTCAAGAGAGCGAGCTGCTTCTCAAATTCCTCCATAGAAAAGTTCTCGTCATCGTCTGAGGAGGATGTATCCGCGTCTTCTTCCTTAGTTGTTTTCAACGCATAACCTGAAGACTTAGAAGTGGATGCCTTTCCAGAAGAATTGTTAGTAGTAAATGTCATTTCATACGTTTGTAATGAACCAACTAATTCTTCTACACGTATTTCGTCCGGGTGTTTAATAGTTTCAATGGCAGTAACCTTTGGGCGAAATCGTTCAGGGAGAGTTCTTAAGATCTTTCTTACAATCTTAAATTCTGGAATCTTCTCTCCCAGATTAGCACATGAGTTTACGATGTCTTGCAATCGTGTATAGTAGTCCGTGAAAGATTCATTTTCTGCCATTAAGATAGAGTCAAACTTGCTCGTAAGCATTTGCAGTTTCTGAATCTTCACGAGGTTGGTTCCCTCATGTGTAACCTGAAGAACATCCCAGATTTCTTTCGCAGTCTCACATGCCGAGACGCGAGAGAATTCAGTTTGAGATAAGGCATTAAAGATAGCATTAATTCCCTTGCCATTGTAAGAAGATGAATCTAACTCTTCCTTGGTCCATTTCGACCTAGGTTTTAAGGTGCGAACATCACCAATAAATTCAGTTGGATTAGACCATCCTAATTCAATTGATTCCCACATCCGTTCGTCGATGGAAATTAAAAAGGCTTTCATCCGTACTTTCCAGTACGCATAATTTGTTCCATCGAAGAACGGGGGTCGGTTGATGTTTCCACCTTCAACCATTGTTTACAACCCTATTCCCGCTCTGATACCACTTGTTGGGTTATATGAAATAAGGATCTAAATAGGGGAAAAAACACCTAGAGGGGGGTGAATAGGTGTAAACGTATAAACACTCAAAAATCGTTGCGATAAAAACCCAATGCGGAAATAAAAAATAATACGCAAGATTTTTACGTGGAAAACTCCATCACCGGAGTAAAAAACCACGGGACCGATAACACGACAGAAATCCACTAGAATTAAAACACGTACAAGGTGATTTACCGTACACAATTACGACTCAACCTTTTCCATACGCTCCTAGAGGATCTTCTCCGCTCGCTCCACGACGCTTCTCGAATCCACGATCTGCGCCCAACGCCGAATCCACGGCGTCCAACGTCGAATCCACGACGTCCGACCGAATCCACGGTCTTCACCCAATAGCACCCTTCGAATCCACGAACGTGCCTCGCTCCGAATCCACGAGAGCGGTTGAACCTTGAATCCACAAGGACACGCGAATCCACGCGCCGATTTTTGGGGTAAATCGTTATTTTTGGGTGGTGATGATCCGCCGAATACTTAGATCAAAGATAGATCGGAAATACCATCTAAGTATCCATTAGTTTGATTCAACTCAAGATGTGAGTATGAAAACCTAGAATCAAACTAATCAATATAGATGAAGAAACATAGAGTATTCTCTAATGATTTCCTTTCTTCTCTATATGTGGATCTAGAGCCGTATAAGATGATACAAGAATATGACGGCTATTTTCCTTAACCCTAGAAAAGGAGTCATAGGGTCTATTTATAGGTTAGAAACCCTAGGAAGGAGATAAGAATCAAAAACCTAACATTTCTGGAGATTTTACGGACGGCGATCCGGATCAGATTAGCTGTGATCCGGATCGTCGTAACGAGTCAGGTAATTCCAGAAAAACGAAGGTTCGGGATCCGGATCGAAGTGCTTGATCCGGATCGTTCATACAGTTCACCAAACATCAACGTTCGGGATCCGGATTGCGAAGCCTGATCCGGATCGTTCAAGGAAGATGGTAAACTCAGTGTTCGGGATCCGGATCAAGAGAGGCTACGATCCGGATTGAACTGGTGTATGAACGAACCACCTTCGGGATCCGGATCGAACAACCTGATCCGGATCCTGAACATGTCCCAAGTCCAGTTTTTGATTTTTATGCAATGAAAGATTCTTCCAAGTGTTTCTACACTACAAGAAGTATTCGGATCACACAAAATCTTTAGTAAAACATACCTGATCCTTTTGAATTCTTCTTTCTTGAGATTGAGTTAAATGATCCAACTTTCTTCACCTTCAATCTTCAAGACTTGAGACTTTCACGAAACTACGCCAACTCAAATTCCGTAACACGATGAAGGTTCTGATTCTGAGCTTGTTGATCCTTCATCACGTGATCATTTAGAAACTTTCTTCTTTCCACGTCCACGACCACATCCACTCCCGATGGCCATCAAAACCACAAGTGCAAGTAGCAAAGAGAATGCCATTATCCTGTGAAGAACATAATGCACTATGATTTGATCGAGTATGAATATCATAAAAAGCTTAAAAATGTTTAACAAACATTCTAAACATGTAAACTTTGAAGATCTAACATTCAAAACCAATTTACATGCAAGCCCTAAATTTCCAATTTTCTTGATCTAAAGAAATGATGTAAATGTTAGATCGAAGCAATATATGCAAGAAAACATGAATCTAATTACATAGAAAGCAATCATTTATGTTCTAATCAAGAAAAAGACGGTGACAAATGCAAGAGATTTCATTAGAAATAGAGATCAACTCAAAAATCCCAAAATAAATCATCAAAACCTAAAAACTAGGGTTTTGAAACAAAAAAAGCAAGATTGATGGAAAATCTTACAAATTACAACAAGAATCTCGTAGATCTTGAAGAAAAACATCTTGGAAATCTTTTAGAGAGAGAAAGGGAGAGTTTTTGCAAAAGAGGAAGTGAGAATAGCACATCGGTTCCGGTATATAAAGAAAACGCAGATTGCGTACCGGTACTCGAAGGTGCGTACCGGTACCCAATTAAAAAAAAACGAAATATTCAGTTCGGGTTCCGGATTGGATTTTTAATTCCGTCCTTTTGGTTCCAGTATCGAAAGGTGAGTACCGGTACTCCAGAGCAAAAATCAAAATATTTCTTGATACAAATCCAAATTTTGAACTCTTTCAAATACCGATTTGCGTGCAATCAAGAAAAGCAATTTAAGTGTTTGAAAATTACGAGATCACTCAGATGTCATTCAATCCAATTAATTTTACAAAAATTAAAAAGATTCACTCCTAAATCATGAAAAACAAAGATAAAACATTATAACTGTTTTTCATTTTATATACGTCAAACACAAGTCATCAAAAATAATCTAGAGATCCGAACTCTATCAAGATGTAATGGATTATCAAAAATGACTTACAGTGATTTTCAAATGACATCAATTTGATCAATGCCCTTTCAAATTTGAGATAAGCACTAAAATACTTAAGGGTGGCTCTTTGAGCATCTTTCAACTATCCCACCTTATACCAACCAGGAGATTGTTCAAAATATAGGAAATTTGAATATGAATCTCTGAATGCTTCATCTAAAGATTTTACCAAAAATATTATCACACATCCAATAACATGTGGTATTTCTTTCAAACATGTGGTGGTAGTTTTCACACTCCTTTACGGATGTAACTCTTTCCACATCTTTTCAACTCTTTTTAATTACCCTTGTAAGAATGCAATCTCTTACGTGAAAGAATTAAATCCCAAATTTTAGTCTACTCGTTGTCTCATGTTTATCACAATGAATTCACACAACCGTGATAGGTTAAGCACCTTAAGATCATACATGATTACTAAAATTTGATGAATATAACTATCAAAAACTCCTATAATGGAATATCTTCAAAGATTATGATTATGGAGTATAGTTGATAATTAATATGAAATTAATTAGGAGTGAATGAAAGTAAACCCTTTTTATATTCAATGCACTAAAACAAGTCGCAATCGTTCATTAAATCCCTTTTGTTTAAAAACAAAACATGAAAACGACAAGCATTGATATCATGTAATGCAAAGATCAAGATAAATATGAAAAAAAAACCGATCAAAGCATTACATACAGTCAAAAGCTATTTAAAACTTAAGACAAGGAAAGATATCACCTTTTCTAATCCAAAACCATCAGATTTTGGGTTGTCTTGATTCGTTGTGGCCGGGGTATGTTAGCTTTGACTGTTGATCCACCTTAGGTTCCCACGTTGCAAGTGTTCTCTTGAATATCCGATGTTGTGGCTCGGACCTTTGGTGGATTGAGGGAACTCCATTGAATTGATGTTGCTTTTGAATCCGTAGAGTCCGCTTCGTAGATGAAGATGCCGAAGAATTTTTCTTTCTATTTTTCGGGCACGTCTTCATCATGTGTCCTTCAATTCCACATTGATGACATGTTCTTCCTTTCAATATAGTTGTGGAACTTGAAGCCTTCTCAGTTTGTTTCCTTTTAAATCCCAAACCAATTTTGCTTGTTTGACCTAATCCGGACATACCGTCAAGTTTCTTGGAACCGGTAGAAAATTTTTGTATGTCGGATTTGAGTTGATGAACTTGCTTGTTCAAACCTTGGTTGGCTTCATGAATTTCCACAAACTGTTTTTCCATAAAACCAATCTTGTCCATATGAGAATTAACGATCGTTTCCGATTGGTTTAGCTTTTCTTGGAGGATTTTATTATTGTTCAATAAAAGTCCTCGTTCCTCCTCGAGATCATGAATTTTGATCTTTAAAGTACGGGTCTTCAACCTCAAGTCGTTGTTTCCTCAACTTCTTGATGTGCTTGGCCATCTTCTTTGATTTCGTAAGAAGTTGTTGATAAGCCTCAACGAGTTCTTCTTTGTCTGACTCCCCCTCAACGACTCTCCGTCGGATGTAGATGATTCATGCAAAATCAAAGAAGTAGAGTCAGTAATTAACGATGACAAGCAAACATTAGAGGAGGGAACTAGAGAAGTATGAAAAGCAACAATATTATCCTTTTCCTCTTTACTTGAGGTCGATTCATCGGAAGTAGAATCGTCCCAAGTTTTTGCTTGCAAAGCCTTCTTTTTATATGATTTCTTAGAAGGACAATCCATTGAAATATGGCCGTAGCCTTTGCATCTGTAGCATTGGATTTCCCCTTTGAATTCATCTTTTTCTTTTTCTTTAGAAGGTTTTGCAAATCTTTTGAGTTTAGAGGATTTAGAACCCGATGATCCTTTAGATGGTTTCGAGGATGAAGATCTATCGGTTCGATTCTTCCAAAAATTCCGACGAAATTTCTTCGTGATCCGCGCGAGTTGTTCTTCAAAATCGGCAAAAGATATTTCATCGTCGGAGTTTGATTCGCTATCTTCTTCCTTCGTTGATTTGAATCCAATTTCTGCACGCTTAGAAGAAGACTTGGAAGAAAATTGATTAGTAGGAAAAGTAATTTCATATGTTTGTAAAGCACCTACTAATTCCTCTATTCTCATGTCATCCGGATGATTGACGGTTTCAATGGCGGCAACCTTTGCCCTAAAGCGTTCCGGAAGAGTCCGAAGAATCTTTCTTACAACTTTTGATTCCGGGATCTTTTCTCCTAAATTAGCACATGTATTGATTATATCTTGAAGTCTGGTATAATAATCAGTAAACAATTCATGCTCATCCATATGAATAGAGTCAAATTGACTTGTAAGCATCTGGAGCTTTTGAATTTTTACTAGACTAGTACCCTCATGTGTAATTTGAAGAATATCCCAAATCTCCTTTGCAGTTCCACACGCAGAAATACGTGTAAACTCGATCGAAGAAAGAGAATTAAATAAAGCGTTCATACCTTTCCCGTTGTAAGAAGATTTTTCGATCTCCTCTCTGGACCATCTAGAGCGAGGTTTTGGGGTAGTAGTATTTCCTACTTCCTCAATTGGATGCACCCAACCGAATTCAACGGTTTGCCATACCCGCTCATCAATTGCGATGAGAAAAGCTCTCATCCGGACTTTCCAATAGGCATAATTGGTTCCATCTAAAAGATGAGGTCTATTAATATTACCACTTTCACCCGACATGATAGAAAAACCTAAAACCCGCTCTGATACCAATTGTAGGTTTATGGATCCCCAAGGATCTAAATAGGTTCTATCAAACACCACCTAGAGGGGGGGGGGGTGAATAGGTGTAATATCCAAAATACCAATCTCGGTGCAATTTAAAAATAAATGCGAAAAATAAAAATAGCACACCGAGATTTACTTGGAAAACTCCATCACAAGAGTAAAAACCACGGGACCAACACGCAATAACAATCCACTAAGAATTTGAAAGATAACAAGGTGATTACCGACTCCACGGACTCCAACCCCACCTTCAACTTCTCCGGATCTTGCGCTCACCGACTGCAGGTCCAATGCACACGTCCGAATCCACGAACGCCACTCGAATCCACGAGCAACACGTTTCGAATCCACGAAACGCCTTTAACACATCGAATCCACGATGCCACGTCAACTCCTTGACGCAAACTCAGCCGTTACGAAAGTATAGGCTTCGATGGTGATCCTTGCTTAGAATACCATTAGAGAACCATGGAAGAAATCTCTAAGCAAAGATTAGATCAATTCGACAAAAAGCATATCTTCAAAGAACCGTCGAATTGACCTAAGAGAGGTTAAAAAGATGAACGATAAAAACCTAGCCTCTAGGGTTGCTCTCAAATGTTTCTGAAATTGGTCGGTACCTCTTGAGAAACCCTAAGTATCTATTTATAACCTTTGGAAATCAATCAAAGTCGGTTTAGCATTCTTACCATATATGAACATTGCGTACCGTTACTAAATAATAGGTTCCGGTACTCAATGACGCAACAGACAGATTTTCTTATTGCGTTCCGGTACTCAAAGTTGGGTTCCGGTACTCAATGTAAATTCCAGAAAATCTTGTGTCGGGTTTTGAGGAACTAAAAGTGTGGTTCCGGTACTTAATGTAAAAACTGAATTTTTCAAAGATAAGTTTTAACAAAACAAACCATGTACCGGAATCCAAATTAAAATAAGTTATGAGTTAAAAACTAAGTTCCCAAAACCTCTTCTAAACCGGGTTTCAATAAATCATGATTCCAAAGATTGTAAATATACTTAAATCACCATGATTACTTTAATCATACCTGAGTGTCAACTTGAGCTCATGTTGAATCTTCTTTGAGCCTTCGAATGCTGATTTGACAAATTGATCACTTCAAGACTCCGACTCAAATCACGAAATATGCCAACATAAAAGCCGTAACAGAGTTCACCTTTGCGCACCCAAACCTTACGAGTTTTGGAATGCGTCGGCAATGATCGTGAAGTTGATCTCCTTGGTGAACGTGTCTTGTTCGGTTGATCACTTTTCTTTGGAATCCATGATGACGTCGTCTTGGGTGGTGTACTACCATTGTTCTTCACCTTTGGATGGTTCTTGCGAAATTTCTGGTGGACGAACTTGTTGGTAGTTGTTGCAAGTTTTGCTTGATTTGTCCGCTTGACTCCAAACTTGCAATTTCGTCTAATGTGCCCTGCAAAACCACAACGATAACATACCTTGGAAAGATTTGGTCCTGACCGAATTGAGGTAGACTTGTTAACGTTGGATGCGATGATTTTCGTCGTCGGAGGAGAAACCGACTGGGGCACAAAAACCGTCTTACTCGAACTTGGACCCTCACCAGTTCGATCGAATCCAAGGCCCAAACGATTCGTTTGACCAAGACCAAGCAACTTGTTCAACTTGCTCATTCCAGAGGAAAATCACTTCAAATCTTCCTTAAGTTGGAGTATGGTCTTCGTCATCTCCAATTTTTCTTGTTGAGTCTAAGAGTGGAGCTTCAAGAAGTAATTAGCTTTATCCACCAATTTGATATGTTCCTTCTCGAAATGCTCGTTCTTCTCTTGAAGGGAAACATTTATTTTGATCAAGTTGTCCCTTTCCTCTTCAAGAGCTTTTGAGAGAGAAATTGCTTTGTTGGATTGTTCTTCAAGATCCCACAAATTTCTTCTCAAATTCTTGTTATGCTTTGCCAATTTCTTAGAATCCTTCAATAATTTATGGTAGGCAAAAGCAAAGTCTTCACCTTCGGAATCGCTCGGTTCATCATCCGTTGCAGTTTTTTCATTCAATGAGGAGATGGATAATGAACCAGAGGAGGTCGCTGAGAAACACATGAAAGGTGAAGTTGTGGACGCAATGAATGCTGTGGTGTTGCTATCCTCATCACTGGAAGATGACTCATCAGAAGAGGAAGTGTCATCCCATGTGACGGCTTGCATAGCCTTCTTCTTTGACGGATTCTTGTTGGGACACTCCGTTGAGATATGGCCATAACCTCGGCATTTGAAGCGCTGGATTTGTCCCTCGATGTTCTTCTTGTCCTTTGAAGAACCCTCTTGCTTTCTTGATTTAAAGCTTGAATTTTCTTTGCCTTTCTTTGACTTAACGAAGGATGATGGTTTGCTTGAATTTTCCCTTCGAAAGCTTCGGCGAAATTTCCTTGTCAAGAACGTAATCTGTTTCTCGAAATCCTCTATTGATAAATTATCATCAGCGTCTGAGGAGGATGAATCCGCGTCTTCTTCTTTTGTTGATTTCAATGCAAAACCTGAAGACTTAGAAGAAGAGAAAGGTTTTAATTCCAGAAGAATAGTTAGTAGGAAAAGTCATTTCATATATTTGAAGTGCACTAACTAATTCTTCTACCTTGATTTCGTCCGAGTGTTTTACTGTTTCAATGGCTGCGACCTTAGGGCGAAATCTTTTAGGAAGAGTTATCAAAATCTTTCTTACAACTTTAGATTCTGGATTTTTCTCTCCCAAATTAGCACATGTATTAACGATATCTTGCAATCGTGTATAATAATCTGTGAACGATTCATTTTCTGCCATATGAATAGAGTCAAACTTGCTCGTAAGCATTTGCAGTTTTTGAATCTTCACTAAACTTGTACCCTCATGTGTAACTTGTAGAGTATCCCAGATTTCTTTCGCAGTCTCACATGCTGAGACGCGAGAGAACTCGGTTTGTGACAAGGCATTAAACAAAGCGTTAATTCCCTTGCCGTTGTAAGAAGAAGCATCAATTTCTTCCTTAGTCCACTTCGACCTAGGTTTGATGGTGACAACATCGACAATAATCTCAGTAGGATATGACCATCCAAACTCAATTGATTGCCAAACCCGTTCATCGATGGAAATTAAAAACGCTCTCATGCGTACTTTCCAATAGGCATAATTTGTTTCATCGAAGAACGGTGGTCTATTGATGTTTCCACCTTCAACCATTGTTTACAACCCTATTCCCGCTCTGATACCACTTCTGGGTTATGTTAATATGGATCTGAATAGGGGAAAAACCACATAGAAGGGGGGTGAATAGGTATAAACAATAAACACACCAAATCGTTGCGTAAAAAATAACCCAATGCAGAAAATAAATATAGTACGCAAGATTTTACGTGGAAAACTCCATCACAGGAGTAAAAAACCACGGGACCGATAACACGGCGAAATCCACTAAGATTAAACACGTACAAGGTGATTTACCGTAACCCTACGACTCAACCTTTTCCATATGCTCCTAGTTGATCTTCTCCGCTCGCTCCACAACGCGCCTCAAATCCACGATTTGCGTCCAACTTCGAATCCACGAAGTCCAACGTCGAATCCACGACGTCCAACCGAATCCACAGTCCTCAAGAATGTAGTACGTATCGATCACACGAACGTACCTCGCTCCGAATCCACGAGAGCGGTAGGACCTTGAATCCACAAGGCCACGTGAATCCACACGCCGATTTTGGGAAATCATTATTTTCTTGGTGATGATAATCCACCGAATACTTAAATCAAAGATAGATAAGAAAAAACACCATCTAAGTATTCTTCAATTTGATTCTACAAGAAATATGAGTTTGGAAACCCTATAATCAAATTGAACAATATAGACGAAGAAACATAGATTAGATCATGTTTTCCTTTCTTCTCTATATATGTGGAATTTTTTTTTTCCGTTTTTGGATTAACCCTAAAAGATGAAAGTAGGGTCTATTTATAGATTAGAAACCTTTGGAAAGAGATAAACATCAAAAACTACTTTATCTGAAATTTTCCCGCTCGGCAGTCTGGACTGGATTAAATCTGATCCGGACTGTCGTCTTTAGACAGAGCTTTTCCAGAAAAACAAGTTCGGGGTCCGGACTAAAATTTTCTAATCCGGGTTGTTCATGCGATTTCAGCAAACACATAGTTCGGGGTCCGGACTGAGCAGAGGCTGTTCCGGACTGGAATTCCGCATGAACTAAACTATGTTCGGGGTCCGGACTGGAATGGTCTGATCCGGATCGTGAACATCCAACTTGTCCAGTTTTTTATTTTTATGCAATGAAAAATCTTCCAAGTGTTTCTAAACTATAAGAATGTATTCGGATCACCAAAATTATTTAGTTAAACATACCCGATCCTTTTGAATTCATTCTCCTTGAGATTGATGTATATGATCCATAATTCTTCATCTTCAATCTTCAAGACTTAGAACACTTCACAAAATACGCCAATACAAATTCCTTAACACCAACTACACATGGAACGGTAAGTGTTAATGCGGCATATTCAAAATGCATAACCATAGTATATCAGTTTCACATAGATAGGCTAAGAATTAACCGGGATAATTTATTCATGCATGACCCACGCGGCAGCGGGGCTCGGCCAACCGGGCCACGCCACGTGGCCCGCCTGCGTGCGCGGGTGGTTGACGCCCGCCAACCGCGGAGCACCACGTGGCGCCCGCGTGCCTGCCATGCTGCCAGCCCGCCTGCCACCTCTACCTGCCCCCGCCTACCCTCGCTCGCCACGCCACCTGTCGCACAGCGCTCGCCCAATCCCCGCCTGCCACGTCGCCTGCGCCGCGGTCCGCTGCACCCGGTGCACGCGCCCTGGGCTGTGGACCGGCCCGCTTTCGTATTGGGCCCAGTGAGCCCAAATAGCCAATTTTCATCGTTTTCGCCCGCTGAGTCCATTTTTCACATCCGTTTGACGCGTTACGCACTCGATACACTAATAATTGGTGTTTTCTCACCGCGGACCACGTGGGCAAGTAACACGGGGATTTGGCCCTCCACATCCTCCCCCACTAGAAAAGTTTCGTCCTTGAAACAAAACATACCTCAAACTGGTGCCTAGAACAAGTAGGGGTGGGTATCTATCATCACTGACTCAAGCTCCCAAGTAGCCTCTCGCTCGTCGTAATTGCTCCACAAAATCTTCACATAAGGAATGGCCCCACTGCGCAATTCTCTCACCTCTCGATCCAGAATTCGCAATGGGCACTCCTCGTATCTCAAGTCCTCACTGATCTCGAGCGGTGTGAAGTAAATCATGTGCGAAGGATCGAAAATGTATCTCTTCAGAGCTGAAACATGAAAGACATCATGGACACCCGCAAGCCTCGGGGGAAGTGCAAGTCTATAGGCGACTGGCCCAATGAGCTCCAAAACCACAAAGGGTCCAATATACTGGGGGCTGAGCTTCCCGCGAATGCCAAACCCCCTGATTCCTTTAGACAACGAGACTTTCAAAAATATATGGTCTCCAATCTGAAACTTTAAGTCTTATCGTCGCGTATCAGCATAGCTCCCCTGTCGTCTCTGGGCGGTCTGAAGGTGCTGTCGAATCACTCTGACCTTCTCCTCTGCTTCTAGCAAAATATTCGGCCCCAAAGTCTATCTCTCACCCACATCACTCCAATAAAGAGGTGATCGACACTTGCATCCATACAACGCCTCAAACAGAGCCATCAGTTGCTCGGCTGAAAGCTGTTGTTGTACGCAAACTCAGCCAAAGATAAGTGTCGAATCCATCCTCCGCCAAAATCCAGGACGCAAGCCCTCAGCATATCCTCAAGAATCTGTATCGTTCGCTCAGATTGCCTATCGGTCTGTGGGTGAAAAGCTGTACTGAATCTGAGTTGAGTCCCCAAGGTTGTTTGTACACTCCTCCTGAATCGCGAAACAAACTTCAGGTCTCTCTATCTGATACAATAGAGGCGGGCACTCCGTGTAACCTTACCACCTCATCCAAATATAACTGGGCTGGCCGCTCTAGCGACCAAGTCACCTGCATCGGTAAAAAGTGAGCAGACTTGGTGAGTCTATCCACAGCTACCCAGACGACATCAGCTCCTCCCTGTGCTCTCGGTAATCCAACCACAAAATCCAAGTGATGTGGTCCTATTTCCACTCGGGGATTGGGAGACTCTATAACTTGCCAGCTGGTACCCGATGTTCTGTTTTCACTTGCTGACAAGTTAAACACTGAGCCACGAATCTCCCGATATCCCGCTTCATGCCATTCCACCAGAAGTGTGCCTTGAGGTCCTTATACATCTTAGTCCTATCAGGATGGATGGTATAAGGTGTATAATGGGCCTCTCTCATAATCTATTCTCTGATCTCGATGTCCACTGGCACACACGCTCGGTCCCTGTACCTCAGTTGTCACGCCCCGGGGTCGAAACTGCGACCCGGGCTCGCCAATAGATCCACCGCCTATACAAAATCCCTGCATAGGCGAAGCATCCAACCTGCAAGAAAGGGTACTACAGTTAAACAGATATCAGAGCTATAAAGAAAACTGCTGTAAAACTAAAATCCAACACTCTGTACAACTGAAAATAATGATATAATATCCATCTCCCAAAAATGATCATCATACAATATCCTCGGATACAATAACCCAGAACTAAACAGGGAGGTAAACTGAAATAATACATCAGTGTACAGGCTCTCAGTACAAACCAAATCCTCACAATACAATAGTCTCTCAAATGTAAAAACAAACAATCCACTGACTGTACTAAAGATCTCCAAAGGGGGGGTACCGCTACTCTCCAAAAACGGGTAGGGATCTAGCTCGCGACTCCCTCGCCTCGATCAGCAAAAGAAGAACTAGTGTCACGCCCCGGGGTCGAAACTGCGACCCGGGTTCGCCAACAGATCCGCCGCCTATGCAAAACCCCGCACAGGCGAAGCGTCCAACCTGCAAGAAAAGGTACTACAGCTAACAGATATCAGAGCTATAAAATAAATCTGCTGTAAAACTAAAACCAACCACTGTACAACTGAAAATAATAGTACAATATCCATCAACCATAAGTGATAATCATATAATATCCTCAAATACAAAACCCCGAACTCAAAAGGGAGGTATCTCCAATAAAATATCAGTGTACAGGCTCTCAATACATAACATATCCTCACTACATCAATCTCTCAAAAGAGAAAAATAAAATAACTAATCTACTGAAGATCTCCTCTGAAGGGGTACCGCTACTCTCCAACGACGGGTAGGGATCTAGCTCGCGACTCCCTCGCCTCGATCAACAACCGCAGTGTAGTGATCCGGCCCTTAGGGGTATTTTTGACTCACATGTAATTATTTAAGCCTTTAAGTGAAATAAAATTATTCAATTCTTAAGAGTTGGCCAGTGTGTGGTGCTGGTATTGTTCTGCGATAGACCGCGACAAATGATGGCCGACGGTGCGATCGGATCTGAAATCCGATGTCGGGATCTCCCGGAACGGAATTCTTAGTGATGCGGTGATTAGTCATGCATCGGAATCTGTGCAAAATATCTTGCACCCGTTGGAGATAAGGTGGGTTATCTCGTAGGGGATAATTAATTAATTAATTAATTATCCGATGACGGAAAATAGAATTTTCTTACGTACGAATTAAAGAGGAAATTAATTAAAGATATAATACGAGCTATATAAGGGATCCCGATTATCGGAAAGAAAAGAAAAGAAAAATAAAACCCTAACCGGTGAGGAGAGAAAGAAAGAGAAAAAGGAAAAGACGGAACCCTAGCCGGAAGAAAGGGAAAGGAGAAAGAGAAGGAGCCCGATCTTCCCGGACATCGAACCGAAGGCAGGAACGCGACCGGACAACCTTCCCGTCGATCTTCGGTTAGTAAAATAATTGTTATAAATTACTTGGGATTTTTCCGTCGTCCTTTTTGTTTGAGTTCTTGGGTTTCTCCGTCGTATCCGTCACCGTCGCCGTCATCGTCGTCATGCTAGGGCACGGAACGGACGGTGGAGGCGCGCGGTGCCGCTAGGGCATCGCGCGGAGGAGAATCGCGGACGGCCGATCGCCGCCGCAAGCGGCGATGGGACCGCGCGGGCTCCGCGCGGGTCGTACCCGCGCGGGCGGCACCCGCGCGGACCCGCAACCGCGCGGGCGCAGCGCGGGCGCCGCGCGGCTACCGCGCGGGCGGCACCCACGCGGACCCGCAACCGGGCGGGCGGCACCCACGCGGACCCGCAACCGCGCGGGCACTGCGCGGCTGCCGCGCGGGCGGCACCCGCGCGGACCCGCAACCGCGCGGGCACCGCGCGGGCGCCGCGCGGCTGCCGCGCGGGCGGCACCCGCGCGGACCCGCAACCGCGCGGGCAACCCCGCGCGCGGGCGCCGTGCGGGGCCGCACCCGCGCGGGCGCCGCGCGGCCGCCGCACGGGCAGCACCCGCGCGAGGCGCCGCGCCGCGTGGGCGCCGCCAGCGGAGACACGCCGCGCGGTTCCGAACCGCGCGGGGCTCCGACGGACGGCGACGGCGGCGCGGGATTCCGGTCTTCGTCAACCCGGACGGTGTTGGACTTTTCCGTCGAAAAGAGTAAATTGGGTCTTTTGTTTTGGGATGTTAGTACACGTTTTTGACTATAGTTATCCTTGCGGACTTTCTTTAGGTCCAGGTGCGCAGCGGGGGTGCGCAAAGGATTCAGGTGTTCCGATTTCTCTTCAACTAGGTGGGTACGGTTGCTATAAGTGCAACAAGTGCAGTAAGTGCATCTATCATCATTAAAATGCTCTGAATTTGTCTAACAAAGTAGATGGACAGTTTAACCTTTCGCATAATTGTATTTTATCTAACAATTGAAGCGGCTGCGGTCGCGGTGCTCACTACACGCCGATCTCGGCAAATCCGTTTTCGGATGCTGCATGTACACAGGCGGATTGGCCTCCGCATGGGTGTACTTTTCCGGAGAAGTGGTCTTTTTGACCCGTGTGCCTCACAAAGGGGTGGGAGCCGTGAGGACCTCTTCGCGCCTGCTGAAAATAGCACACCAGCACCGTGAAGAGGTTAAAAGCATCAAAAAGGTGTTTGCGCACGAGGGGAGACTTTAGTCTCTCCGACAGGTACTCTGGGGTTGGTGCCCAACTTAATTGATAAATCTGGGGTTGGTGCCCAGCTTAATTATGTACAGGGTTTTAGCGAAAGGTTCCGGTGTAATCGGTTTGCTCCTTATTCCTTATTGATATTTAGACATCTACTTTGTTTGTCACTGACTTTACCCACTCTGTGACAGGTATTACTAGGTGCGTTAGCCGGGATGGCGGTGAGACAGCGTCGCGAGGACCGTAGTCAGGATACTTGGTTTTTATCTCGTTTTCCTTATACTTTAAATAGTTAATTTGCTTGTGGATCATATTAGTTGTGGATCATATTAGTTGTGGATCATATTAGTCGTGGACATGTATTAGTTAGCGCTGTGGATGAGGTGTACTTTTATACTTTGATACTTTTAGTGATGTTTTCATACGCGGCACGTTTTCATGATAAACCAAATGATTTCGAAAATGTTTTCTCAAAACGAAGTGCCGTGTGGGCACGGGTTTTGCAACCGCTGGTTTTATCCTTTCTAAACGTTGATGCCGCTTTAATAACTCGCTCGAAAAAAAAAATAACAAGGTGTCGAGTGGACACCGGTCTTTTAAAACATTAGTTAAATTACTGTACTCTGTTTGACGAGGTATGTCTATTGTATGGTTGATGGTTGATGTATGATGTTGTAAACGAAACGCATGTTGTAAATGAGACGCCGTGCATATACAAAGGAGACCCTGTCCGTGGGCAGAGAGAATTTGTGTATGTGGCGGTCTGGCACGCACCGGGGATGAGGTTTAAGTTACTTTGTTAAGAAAAAAAAAATAATACACGCAATTTTCCGCTTTGATAGACTCAAAAACCCCCGGGGGCGTGACACGCAGAATCAGCAACACCCGCTAAGACTCTGCAAAACAAAGGAGAGAAAAGAAAAAGGAGGGGGAAAACCCCCAACGGGTGTGAGAACTACACCAAAAAGGGAGTTCTCAGTGGGTACCGCCACCAGGTCCGACGATCTGCCCACTAAGTCCACTAGAGGTATAAGATAACCAATGCAGTAAAAACTGAACAAGAAAGCTGGAGACACTCAACAGCTACCATGCCTCTATCTAAATGCTCAAAAGGGGAAGACCGATAAAAGATATGCAACACTCGCACACGAGGTGCTCAATTGACCCAATCGAACTGACTGCCTCATAGGGTCCAGTCATGTGACACCCCCGGAATTTGGATTAGTCCTCTATATAAATGATATAATAGGACTAAATCTCTAACCCGGCTATAGCATTTTGGATGGTAGCACGATCCAAGAGGAACATGAGAGTTAAGCGTGCTAGAGCTAGAGTAGTTCTAGGATGGGTGACCCCCTGGGAAGTGGGGCGTCACAATTGGTATCAGAGCCATTCACCAGCCGGAAATGTGAGATGAGTCTCGGTTGAGCCAGGGTTATATAGCGGATAGAGCGAGGCTCCCCGGCTAATGACCGTTGTGGGTGGAGTGCAGCTCCCCACAAGGTCGGCTAAGGCTAGCGAGACGAGTCTCACATCGCCTGGTGCTTGTGAGTGTGCTTGAGCCTGACGTGGACGTCAGGGCTTAAAGGGGGGAAGAATGTGACACCCCCGGAATTTGGATTAGTCCTCTATATAAATGATATAATAGGACTAAATCTCTAACCCGGCTATAGCATTTTGGATGGTAGCACGATCCAAGAGGAACATGAGAGTTAAGCGTGCTAGAGCTAAGAGTAGTTCTAGGATGGGTGACCCCCTGGGAAGTGGGGCGTCACAAGTCAAGCCCGCGCCTACCTACTGCCGTTACATCCAAGGAGGACCGGACTTACGTAGGGCGTCCGTGACTGCCAAAACTGGCCCAGCCAGAGGGACTGCATCGACAAGTCGCGATACAAAAGTAACAGTCCCACTCCGGACGGGGCACTCGAGGGGCGCGACCCCACCGAGGAAAAAGGTATCCGCGCACTCTGTCGAGCTCAAAGTGGCTCCTGCAGGCTATAGTCAAAATCCACGCTCACTCTCAGAACGGAAGGACCCAAGATACTCAAACATCTGGCACAACGGTCGGAGTACTCTCGACGACTCAGCTGATCAGCTCTCTCGAATCTCGAGACACTAGCAAACTCCACCAACTCGTGGCACAAAACACACTGGCTGGAGATACTCCACAGCCGGGATCGACCCACAACTCAGGGCTAATAAAACTGGTAGGACAACACTCAACGACCCGGGACCACCGTCAACCCCAACGGTTCCCAACAACACTGACCGGAAGATACTCGACGGCCCGGGACCACCGTCTACCCAAACGGCTCCCCACGACACTAGCACAATCTAAACTCAGCTACCAGACTCCACTCAGCCCCCATGCACGAGTGCAACAATGTCCCACAGAAACCTGACCCCTCGGCCCACTACCCGGGCGAGGCAACACTATGTCCTGGAAAGATGCAAAGTGTGGGATGTCTAAAGCATAATAGAACCTAGCCCAAGTGAAGGTTCTCTACTGGTCTAGTTAAACATGTAGCATATGACGGGGGTTCTAGGTCAAGTTCCAATAATAGCATTTAAATAAACTGAATCATAAGCAGGGAACATTAATGGATATAATTTCCAAAACCAATCAAAATAAGCCTCATCTCCCTAAACATGCTCTCAACTAGCATAGGTAAATCCAATCATTGAACATTCAATATCTCGAAGGTATCTAATGTGTACCATAAATCATGTAAGCCTCAATCCACATGAACTATATCATTCTTATGCTCACATCTCAAAGCTATAGGTTGTACAATGAATTATGCATAATCTCAATTACCAGGCATGAATATCTTATCTTGCAAGTTTTCATTAGGCATATCTGAATATCATATCATACAATTCCTCAAACCAATGTCATTACCAAACTTGCATCTCAATCAAATATTGGTACACTAACATGCATGCATTCTATCAAATAGAATTAGAGAACCGTCCACCGGTTTTGGAGACAAGCAACCCACCTGTAACGCTTTCCGTAGTCAAAGCCGAAGTCGGTGAAGTGTGTAGTCGCTCACAATCCAAAATCTGTCAAAACTGCACCTCGGTACTCGGTCGCATAAGCCTAGGCTCCAAACAACATCACTCCAACAACGCAACACCACAACAATCAACAACTCAACACCCACCAAACAGCACATGCTGTTATAACAAACCAGCAGAGGAGATAGGGTAATTTCACCTATGTTCAGTGCTCCAAAAATCCCAAAAAAATCACGGTTATGATCCTTGCGACGATTAGCCCCAAAACGAGTATTTATATGCCCTGTTCGGACACCTGTAGGCCAAGATATAAATTAAACAATGCGGTGCGCCGGCAATCCACAACACTGCAAAAACTGTGGGACACAACCCCAAAGAAGCTTAAATCTTACCTTCGAAGAGTCCTCAGAAAAATCCAGCAAAAATACGGGCGCGTTCCTCTCGAAGTGTAGATGCCGATCGAGTCCACATATGCCTCATTCCGATGCCCGTAGGCCGATAAATCCCAACATAACTCCACCGCTGTCCCGTACCTCGCAGCAGTACAAAGGGTCCCAAAAACACCTCAGGAACCTTGCCAAAAATCCAGAATGAGGTGAAATGGTAAACACGAAAAACGAAGCCTTACCTCTCGTGAACGCGCTGCTGCAAAAATCAGCTCCAAACTCTATCGGGGTGATCCGGTGTGTCTCACGGAACGAAGAGCGACGGTAAAAGCCAAAAATCCAAGGTGTGTCGATGTGCGCCGCGTCGCAGAAAACGCCGATGGCACGTTCTCCAAAAATGCCCAAGATCCGTCGGAGTGTAGACAACACAGTGTAGAAGGCCTCTGCACACAGGGGAGCTCCAGAAGAATCTCCAAAACCCGCACCAAAGGGCACTCAATGCCTATTTATAGGCTGAAATCCGGAAGAAAAATACACTTCCTGGTGCATTTTCCGGGCGCCCAGAATTTCCGAGCGCAAACAGTGCCGAAGATCCAAGCCGTCCATCGCGCGCCCGAATTGCTGTGGTTGCGCCACGTCACCGCAAAATAGGCTACAGCCGATCCAGCCACCAACCATGCGCCGCGTGGCCTGCCGCGGACGCCGACGCGTGGCGCGCCCGAGCGCAGGCAATGGCGGTCAACGCGCGCCCACGTGCGCGCCTGCGCCCTCTACACGCACGCGCCCCGAGGCCGGCTACACCAGCTTCGTGGACCGAGCGCACGTGGACCGGCCAACCAGTGGCGCCACGTGGCCCCGCCCGGTCCATGCACCGGGCCGCACGTCCCATGGACCGCGCGCTCGTGCGCCAGCCACTCCGGGGCCGCCACGCGTCCAAGCCCCCGGTACACGCCTCGCTCGGTGGACCGAGCGGCTGCGCCTCAGCCCGCCGCCGCGCTCCGCCGCATGCCGTCGCCGCCGGCGCTACTCCGGCCGCCGGAACAGTGCTCCAAAGCCTCGAAATCCGTGTTTTGGCAACCGGGCTCCGAAAAATACAAGTAAATAGTCCATTTCGATCGTTTTCGCGCGCTGAATCCAAATCCGCTGTCCGTTTTGCCAAATTCCAATACTCAAAATTTCCGAAGGCATCCAGATAAGTGTTCCTAACCCAAATTTCGTGCTGAGTCCAATTCTGATGTCTGTTCCGCGCAAGACCACTTCTAAACACTCGACGGGGTCATCCGACTACTTCCGTGATCCATTTAGCACATTGAGTCCATCACTTGTCCCCTATTTGAGCACAAACACCGCCAACGCACCACAAAGACCTCCAGAAGCTGCAGATGTAACAGTAAACCATACGTGGGAATTTTGGGTCTTCACAACTAGCAACTCTCGCAGAAGACTCTGCAAAACAAAGGAGATGAAAGAAAAGAGGGGGGGGGAGCACCCCCAACGGGTGTGAGAACTACACCAACACGTAGTTCTCAGTGGGTACCGCCACAAGGCCCGACGGTCTGCCCACCAAGTCTACTAGAGGCATAAGATAACGATGAAGTAAAGACTGAATAAGAAAGCTGGAGATACTCAACAGCTACGATGCCTCTATCTAAATGCTCAATGGGGGAAAACTGATGAAAGATATGCGACCACTCGCACACGAGGTGCTCAATCAACCCAATCGAGCTGACTGCCACATCTGGTCCAGTCAAGCCTGCGCCTCCCTAGTGTATCAACATAGGGTGTCCAATCGGACTAACTCGCTATCGAATAGTGGCACATGCTAGCTATAGTCGAAATCCACGCTCTCTCTCAGAACGGATAGACTCAAGATCCACAAGCATCTCGCACAACGGTCGAAGTACTCTCGACGACCCGGGGCCACCGTCAACCCAAACGGCTCCCAACAACACTAGCACTGGTCTAATCACAGCTACTAGACTCCACTCAGCCCCCAGGCACGAGTGCAACAATAAAAGTACCTGCTTGAATAAACCCAATCCATGGACCAGTAAAAACTGGCACTGCCTGCTCTGCCGGCCGCATCGGGTATGCTACTGACGCATAACACCGACACAAAGAAATAGTATAAATAACTCAAATCCTGCCTGTCGCACACTCCGGAGTGGCACTCGAGGGGAGCGACCCACACGAGTAAAGCAATAAGTCACAAGTATCATAATATAGCAGGACTGGATCACGACTCTGATCGAAGTGGAAAAATCCATCCACTAAAGAAAACCCCGATCCCCAATCTGATGCACAAGTAACCTCCGGTCAACCGCCCAATGTCCGCGGTTGCCGCAATACCCTGCCATCCACAATCCGGTACGACAACCGACATCTGGTCAACCGCCTAATATCCGTGGTCGCCGTAATACCCTGCCATCCACAATCCGGTACAACAACCGACATCCGGTCAACCGCCTAATATCCGCGGTCGCCGTAATACCCTGCCATCCACAATCAAGTACAACCTGTCCTTGACTCCAAGATCCCGGCTAAACTATCCCAAAACCCTGCTCGAACTCGAGCAACAAGAACCACATGACTGACTAAAAAGGAGAAAAGAAGCAAAGATGGTTTCTCTTATGTCAAGTCCCAACATGATAGTGTAGCAGTAAAAGATGGCCTATCTAGATATCCATACAAACATGCATTTGTCCTCAAGGAAGATAAAAGAGAGTATAACAAATAGTAGCTCCACATAGGTATAACCACATGCCAAAATCACTAATCAACTACACCTGTCCATAATCCATGGTCCATCATAAATCATCAGAGTGATACCCGCACATAGATATATCATCCTACCCCATCGAGTAATCAAATCTCATAAAAGACTAAGTGCTAACTTGGCATGCTAACATATCACTACAATAGTATGTCAATTTACATGATCTAGGCCATTCCTCATGCTTACATCTCGATCCTAGAGATTGTACATTTAATCATGCATGCTATCAATCAAAAGGGGCAATATTCCCAAAAATAATCTTCTATTAATCATCATCATGACATTCACTATCGCAATTCTCATAAAACATAACATGGATATTACTCATGCGATTCTCAAATAAATACCGATACTAAGCTTACCTCTCCATCATATACATGGGTATACTAACATGCAAATATTCTATCAGATAGAATTAGAGAACCGTCCACCGGTTCTGGAGACGAAGCAACCCACCTGAATCGCTTTTCCCAGGCAAAGCCGAAGTCGGTGAAGTGCGTAGTCACTCACTATCAACTTCCGCCGAAACAACACCCTCGGCACTTGATCGCTCGCGCCTCAGCCACAACTAACATCACAGCCAACACCACCGCCAAGTCCACTGCCAAACTGCCCACAATCAACACCCCAAAACAACACTTGCTGTTTTGCAAACCAGCACAGAAAAGAGGTTTTTTCACCAGCGTGCATTCCTCTGAAAAATCTAGAAAAATCACGGCTGTGATCCTCACGACGAGTAGATGCAAATCGAGTATTTATACTCCTCGTTCCGACACCTGTAGGCCAAGATACAAATAGAACATTGCGGTAAGTCAAACTACCCACAACCCGCCAATCTGCGGAAAACAGCCACGAAGAAGCTTAAATATCACCTTCGAAACGACCTCATAAAAATCCGATAAAAATACGGTCGCGTTCCTCTCGAAGCATAGATGCATATCGAGTCCTCACAAGCCCCGATCCGAAGCCCGTAGGCCGAGAAATCCCAACAATACTCCACCGCTGTCCCAAACATCGTAGCAGTACAAGGGGTCAAAAGGTACCTCGGGAACACCACCAAAAACTTGAAATGGAGCAAAGTGATCAACACGGAAATCGAAGACGTACCTCTCGTGAACGCGCTGCTATAAAAATCGGCTCAAAACTCCGTCGGGGTGATCCAGGGGAGCTCACGGACTGAAGTGCGACGGAAGAAGCTCGGTAACGAAGGCACATCAAAGCTCACAATGTCGAGGAGAATGCTGAAGACACGACTTCCAAAAATTCCCGGGATCCAAAAAATCGAAGAAAACTCGAAGGTGAAGCTCCCTGTCAAAGATAGGCTCAATGTAATGTACCAGATCTATGGTATATAAATAAATATAAATAAAAATGGTATGAAATACCATTTTTATGAAAGTTGGGGAAGTAAAGAATATTTGGAAGCGAGTTGGGCCCAAATCGGGATAAAATAAAGAGATCTAGAATTTTATTGGAGAAAGGGGGGGCCCAGATTTTTAGTGGAAAATTCACAGTGTCGGAAAATTCCGAGAAAATTACGGGAGCTCCGTAAATATGTTTTAAGGCCACAGTAAAAGTTTCGCGTTGATCGGATGCCCGGATTGTGAGAACGGGGTCCGCCAGCAATTTTTGATACAACGAGGCTTTTGGTGACCCAAAAATGGCCAAACTCAGCAAAAATACTTGTAACATATTTCAAATGTAATTACAAGTGAGTTGGAAGCATTTCGAATCGACGCAGAGGCCGTTGAGTCGAAAAGTGAGTTGTAAGTTGAGAATTTGAAGTTCTAAATTCTAAAGCTTAAGTTCGCCGATTTCTGGAAAGTGGCGAAACTCAGCAAAAGTGCTTGTAACACATTTCAAATGTAATTACAAGTGGGTTGGAAGTATTTCGAATCGACGAAAAGCCGTTGAGTCGAAAAGTGTGTTGTGGTTGAGAAGCGAAGCCTCAAATTTGCAAAATTTGGACTCGTGTTCGCCGAGTTCGCAAAATGGCGAAATTCGGCGAGAAGACTTTTAACGTGTTTTAAATATGATTACAGTCGAGTTCGGTGCGTTTCGGGCTGACGCGAAGGGCATCGGGTCGAAAAGTGACTTGAACCCCAAGGACTTAGCAAAATTCAGGAATTTCTGAAATTTGTGATCACGAAGCATTTTCGGAGCCCTGTTTCGGAGACTTAGAGTAGCCCAAAAATTTAAAAGAAATTGTGGGGTGTCTTACAAAAGTTTTCTGATTAAAAGGGGTGAAAAACCTAGGTAAGCGATTAAGGAAAAATTGGAGAACGAAGCGAAGAAAAATGCTTCGTGAATTCTGAAACTGCAGTTTTTGACAGTGCAGTTGATCGCGAAGCTTTTTCGGGGCTCTCTTTCGAGGGCTTAGGGTAGTCCAAAAATTTAAACAAAATCGTGGGAAGTTTAAGAAAAAATTGTAGAATAAAGGGAAGAAGAAAAATTTTATTTTCGATCTCCCAGTTGACGGCAAAGCGTGGTGAAAGAGGGATAACCGAAATTACTCACTGCAGTGAGAAAACTGCAGAGTTGAGAGGGCAATTAGGTAAAATGGGGTTTATTTGGGGGCGTTTTGGTAAAATCACCCTTCCCTCCACCTACTCCCCTGCAGATGAAGTAAATGCTCTCTCTCTCTCTCCCTCATTTGAAAAAAAAAAACAAGAGAACTCACTCTCTCTCTTTCCCTGTTGGAGCAAGAAACGAAAGGGAGTAGAAGAAGGAAGAAGAGGAAAAGAGAAAGAAGAAAGAAGAAGAAGAAGAAAGGAGAAGGAGGAAGGAGGAGAAAAGGTATTTACTCTCTCCCTCTCTCTCTTTCTCTTGGTGTGAAGGAAGTATCTCTCTCTTCCCTTTTTTTTGTTTTTCTCCTGCCATGCACACGGGGGGCTGCAGCCTTGCTGCTGCCAGCAGCAGCTGCACTAGATGCAGCTGCTGCCAGCAGCAGCCAGCATTACTGCAGCTGTGGCTGCTGCTGCTGGAAGCAGCAGCAGCCACCCAAGCTGCAGCCTAGCATGCTGCTGCTTGGCTGCTGCTGCAGCCAAGCAGCAACCATTGCGTAGGCTGCATGAGCAACTGCCTTGGGGGCAGCTGCTGGTCCTGCGGCCTGCGCAGCAGCATTGAGCACCTGCCCAGGCAGCTGCTTGAGCGGCTGCCTTGGGGGCAGCTGCTACCCCAGCGGCTGCTGCACAAGGCAGCAGCAGCTGCTGCCCCTGCTGCTGCTGCATAAGGCAGCAGCAGCTGCGCAGGGTGCAGCAGGAACTGCTGCGTGGGCAGCAGCTATACATGCTGCTGCCCAGCAGCAGGAACAATTACAAGAGAAAGAAAAAGAAAAGAAAAGAAAGAAAGGAAAGAAAAGAAAAGAAAAGAAAAGAAAGAAAGGAAAGAAAGGAAAGAAAAGAAGAAAAGAAGAAAGATCAAAAATTTTCTCTCTTCTCTTTTCTCCAATGCGAAAAATGCAATTTCTCGATTTGCCAAATGCAAAATCGGTGAATTGGGGGAAATTGCTCAAATTGAGCTTTTCTCGAATTTTTGAGAGCATTTTGACCCCGGATCGAGTTGAGCAAATTTCTTTTTGGCAATATGCCATGGGATGACTATTCTCCTCTCATTTTTATGAACCGATAAAAAATTAGCCTTTTGGTGGGGGAAAATGAGCAAATATTATTCTCCTCTCAAAAATTGAGCTTTTCTCAAATTTTTGAGAGTATTTTGACCCCGAATCGAGTTGAGCAAGTTTCTTTTTGGCAACATGCCATGGGAGGATTATTCTCCTCTCATTTTTACGAACCAATCAAAAAATTAGCCTTTTGGTGGGGGAAAATGACCAAATAGGGATTTTTCCCTTTAAGTTGTCAAAAAGGGGTTAGTTTTACCGCCTTATGAATTTTAGGGAATCATGTAAAAGCAATGGCTTTATCTTTTGCTTTCCTTACAATGTAGGGAAGTCTCACGGATCCAAGGAGTTGAAATTGTCTCCTTCAAGGACCAAAAGAATACACCGAGGTGGGGAATTCTACCGAAAATGGGTGACCTCTCCACTTTTTCCTCTGCTTTTGATCTTGAAGCATGATAGTAGCCTGTTAGAGGCGTTGAGTAATTATGATTGAATTTTGCATGTGTAGATGGATATAGAAGAGAAGTAAACTTTTCTAATTATTAGAATAAGAGATAAACTTGCATGTGTAGAAGGATGCAGATAAAAGGTGAATTTTTCTGAATTGCTAAATATGGATGATAATTGCCTGCGTAGATGTTAAACTTTATTGATGATTGAGATGGAAATAATTGCATGCGTGAAAAGGGGAATCAATTATTTTTTATCGGTGATCATGTTAGGGTATAGCCCTAGGAATCATGTGAAAGCATAAGGAAAAGGACATGCTGGTAGTAAGACTAGGAGAAAACCTAGACTCAGGGTTAATGAGTGGCATCAAACTTAGGGGTATATCCTAGGATTGAATGAGTGGCATTATCTTAGGAGATAACCTAAGGACATTGGATAGAGTGATCAACATAGAGTCAAGGACTCTAGGATGAGCATGATATAAGACTTAGGTAAAGGAAACCTAAGGTAAGTTAGTGGGTTGAGAATAGACTGGTTAACATAGAGTCAAGGAACTCTAGGTTAAATATGATATGAAACTTAGGTAAGAAAACCTAAGGTGAACGAGTGGAGTTTATACTCACAGGAAATGGATTAGGGTCAAGATAACTCTAAATGCAAAGTGCAACAGGTAAATAGAGATAATGTAACTCCAGGTTCGGCAAAGAAAAGAGTATGTGGCCACAAAGTTTAAAGAATTAAACTGATAGCAAAGTGATCAACTTAGAGTCAAACTCTAAGGAAAAGTTTGTGTAATCACAAAGTCAAAGAGCTAAATAATATAACCCTAGAGTGGGTCATAGGGTGTCTGGGCAAATGGATAATAACTTTAACTTCAATTTGAGTTAAAGAAATAAAAGAGAAATGTTTAAGAGTCCAGGAGACTCTCTAATTATCTTGATGGCAAGACCCAGGATAAGAGATAAATTGTTGTAAAAAGGCAAAGTTAAAAGCAAGCTAAAAGTGGCTAAAAAGCATAAAGAAAATGTAAATGGCGCCTTCGAATTTGAGACTCGCCAAGTGGAGCAAGACTCCCTGGGCAGTGACCCGTCGGACGGGGTACTTTCGAAAGGCTTAAAGTGAAAGCAAAGAGCTAGATGCTCAAAGGAAAGAGAAAGTGATTTGCCAGTGGCAAAAGGGAGCTATAAGCTCGAATAAGAAAGAAAAGCAAGTGTTCAAAGGCAAAGAGGCTAAGAATTAAAGTAAAAAGAGAAAGAAAAAGAAAATAAAAGAAAGAAAATATAAAGATAAAATGAGCGTACCTTCGGGGGTAAAAAGTAGCCTTGTCGGAGCCAAGGGCAGTGTCCCTCTCCCGGGCAGTGACCCGTAGGACAAGTTCCCCGTTGGGCGGGGTAGCACTTGCGGGTGCTATCGGCAACCTTAGAAATCTTATCTTATGGTAGCAGGACTACCGGGCTCGGGCCCGTTGGATAAGAATTTCCGAGGGTTAACTTGAACTAAAGCACCAGAATGTAAAGGAAAAGAGAAAGATAGAGTGGCCAAGGTGGCCGGGTTAGTTTGACCTTATATATAGCGGCATAGTGGCCGAGTTGGTGCTTAGTAGCCTAGTATGACTAGACAGAGTAGTGCTGGGTCGATGAGTTTACACAGTTAGTGTAGTGATATATATTTTGTATAGCAGCATTTTGATATTGAGGATTTTAGTTTCCTAGCACTCTATTGTTATTGCTTCCATTGGACCAAGTGGTGTAGGACACTTTTTCTCGGTGGTTGAACCCACTGGGAACTCTGTCAGGAGTTCTCACACCCCTTGGGTGCCCCCCCCCCCCCCACAGGTTCAGGTATGGATGCAGCGATCGCGACGGTTCAGAGGCAGACGGCGAGGTATACGACAGGGGCAAGGGCCCAGCAGCATAGAGACCTAGAGGGTCTAGCAGAGGTATCCCATTTTTATATTGCTTGAGTGAACCTTGTATGGTGAGGAATTTGTGTAAAGAATTGTAATAATTTTATATTGCAAGTTCAGAAATGTAAAGTGTAATAAAGTAATGCATGGTTCACTCTTGTATGCTTTCATTTTCGTATTAACTAATTGTTATTGAATGAAAGTTTTAAATTTGTAGTGATTTTTAGTACTCTGATATTGGGCTTCCGCATACACTTGTTGTGTTATTATGGATGTTACCGTTCCTTTCGGGTAGGAAAAGGTCTTATCTGATTGGCGGGTCTGTTGGCGTGCCCGAACCGTACAAATTGGCGGACTCGGGGCGTGACAGATTAGAGTGGTATCAGAGCCTAGGAATAGTCCTAGGTGGTTAGCGAACCTTAGGGAGACCCTAGGGATTAGCACGAGAGAGTGTGTGGATTGTTGGGCGAAAGCATTCGATTGGTTATTGTTGTTCCCAAAAAGGATGTTGGGACTGATCGAGGGCGACGAGCTTTCATTCTTCGGATATTACGTTGGCGGCCGACAACGTAATGTTGGAGATGAAAGGGAGTACCCTCTTATACTTTCGCATGATTGGGTCGACGAGCTTTTCTGTCGGTATATAGATTGCGCGTTGCTCAAATGGCTAAAATTTGGGCAAATCATTTCGTTGTGGTGTGCATATTAGCGATGACACCACGCAGGGATACGCGCTTGTCTCGACTCGAGCCACGAGAGCGCTCTGGGTCGAACAAGGTACACGAGCTGCGATAGCTGGTGGCCGCACTTATTGGTGTGGTCCAGCAGCATGCTGAATCTTCTTGCCGATAGGCGGAAATTTTCCGCCGGTAAGGAGGCAGATTCTAACGCCTAAGTGTGGCGTCGATGTGACAGTCGGAGCAGATAGATAGGCTCCAGTGGCTGATAGCGCAGCAAGCTGAGGCTGCACAAACAACGTGTGAGTATACGGCGTCGCCGCCTGTAGGGGCGATAGTAAAGGGAATGGCAGCGGCCGCCGAACTTTTGTCGGCGCAGCCAACACCTTCAGCATAGGGTGTTTTACGCTTGTGTCAGCTATGTGACGCCCCACTTCCCAGGGGGTCACCCATCCTAGAACTACTCTAGCTCTAGCACGCTTAACTCTCATGTTCCTCTTGGATCTTGCTACCATCCAAAATGCTATAGCCGGGTTAGAGATTTAGTCCTATTATATCATTTATATAGAGGATTAATCCAAATTCCGGGGTGTCACATTCTTCCCCCCTTTAAGCCCTGACGTCCACGTCAGGCTCAAGCACACTCACAAGCACCAGGCGATGTGAGACTCATCTCGCTAGCCTTAGCCGACCTTGTGAGGAGCTGCACTCCACTCACAACGGTCATTAGCCAGGGAGCCTCGCTCTACCCGCTATATAACCCTGGCTCAGCCGAGACTCATCTCACATTTCCGGCTGGTGAATGGCTCTGATACCAACTGTGACGCCCCACTTCCCAGGGGGTCACCCATCCTAGAACTACTCTAGCTCTAGCACGCTTAACTCTCATGTTCCTCTTGGATCTTGCTACCATCCAAAATGCTATAGCCGGGTTAGAGATTTAGTCCTATTATATCATTTATATAGAGGATTAATCCAAATTCCGGGGTGTCACAAGCTAGGTTGCTGGCAAAGTATGGTTAGTAGGTCCAGTGAGTGACCGACTCGCGAGGTAAATGGTGATCGCTATGTCGCGAGAGCCAAGTTGCTGTGCCCTAAGGGTTAGGGCAAGGAAGATTTACGGGCCTGGCGGCGTGAGTTTGCCCTGATGACGGTAGTAACCGTGTGGCGTGACGATTGTGGCTGAGTTGCCGCATAGTAAAGTTAGTGAGGCCCAGAGTAGGCTTCAAGATACGAGGATCTCTCGAAAGAGCGAGAGTTTTATGGTGACGGTCTGATGGATCGGTATAATGGCAAGGATTGCCACCGCAGGGTTTGCGTGTTAATCACCAGAGTGGTGAACGGGTTATAGTGGTGCCTCAACCCAGTTGGGAGAGGTGTATAGGAGTCATACGCGTGTTTAAGCAAGTTGCTTAACGCTGGACTTTATGAGTCAGCATGGGGGCGTAGGACGCCCAACTGTTTGGGTGCTCATGGAGCACGAGTATTGTTTAGCCAGAGAGGGCTGATTAGGTGACACATTAGCCTGTGCCCAGTGTGGCCAGAGTTGATAGAGGGTTCGGGTCGTGAATTGACGACTAGTTAGTTGGTTTTGCTCAGTGAGCGTAGTGGTCGCGTGGCGACGATTAGCGGGTTCGCTTGGGGACGATCCGTGCCTGGACCATGTTTGTGGACTGTGGGCCTGTAGCCCAGTGGGCAGGCGCAGTCGGCTGTGAGAGACAGCGGCCCGAGACCTGAGGCGGGGCATGATAGAGATTTGGTCGGGGCGGTAGTCCGAGCGATGACCCGGGAACGTGGAATGCCACGTGTGAGCCTTGAGGCTGTTAGTACACTGAGAGTGTGTGATGTGATCAGGCCGTAGGGCTAGTGATGATTGAGGTATTGTAGCTCCTAGTGGGAGTGTTGGGGGAGTAATCCTAAGTGTGGATCTACCCGTTTGACGATTGGGTCTGTGGACTAGTTTTGGGCTATAGGCCCTTATTTGACCGTGGTCTGTGAACCTATTAGTAGTCCGATATATCGGGTTAGCTGATAACCCGTGGACTTACAGCACTAGCAGCGTGCGTGATAGCTGAGGACTTGTGGATTGGCCTCTGCCCTCCACATTAGGCAGCGGAGCGACCGGAAAAATGCGGTAAGTGTAGTTGGTTACAGATGCAACTCCGTTGTGAAAGAATGACGGCGGAATTAAAGTGGAAATTTCGTAAACAAAGACTGGGTCATTCGTGGCAATTGAGAGAGCAAGTGCTCAACTGTGTCTCTCACCTATTTGGTGAAAGTGGCCAGACACTAGGTCTGAGTTTGTCCCTGAATTGAGATAGGAATTCGTGAACGAGTTCCTCGTGTAGTCTCGGCGAGCAGGCAATATGATGCCAGTAACGACATACAGTGAGCCCAGCATTGAGGGCAAAATTCCTCCCTCTCGATCAAATAGGAGTCGAGATGTGATTCAAGTATCGAGGACGAAACTTATTTTAAGGGGGGTAGAATGTAATGTACCAGATCTATGGTATATAAATAAATATAAATAAAAATGGTATGAAATACCATTTTTATGAAAGTTGGGGAAGTAAAGAATATTTGGAAGCGAGTTGGGCCCAAATCGGGATAAAATAAAGAGATCTAGAATTTTATTGGAGAAAGGTGGGGCCCAGATTTTTAGTGGAAAATTCACAGTGTCGGAAAATTCTGAGAAAATTACGGGAGCTCCGTAAATATGTTTTAAGGCCACAGTAAAAGTTTCGCGTTGATCGGATGCCCGGATTGTGAGAACGGGGTCCGCCAGCAATTTTTGATACAACGAGGCTTTTGGTGACCCAGAAATGGCCAAACTCAGCAAAAATACTTGTAACATATTTCAAATGTAATTACAAGTGAGTTGGAAGCATTTCGAATCGACGCAGAGGCCGTTGAGTCGAAAAGTGAGTTGTAAGTTGAGAATTTGAAGTTCTAAATTCTAAAGCTTAAGTTCGCCGATTTCTGGAAAGTGGCGAAACTCAGCAAAAATGCTTGTAACACATTTCAAATGTAATTACAAGTGGGTTGGAAGTATTTCGAATCGACGAAAAGCCGTTGAGTCGAAAAGTGAGTTGTGGTTGAGAAGCGAAGCCTCAAATTTGCAAAATTTGGACTCGTGTTCGCCGAGTTTGCAAAATGGCGAAATTCGGCGAGAAGACTTTTAACGTGTTTTAAATATGATTACAGTCGAGTTCGGTGCGTTTCGGGCTGACGCGAAGGGCATCGGGTCGAAAAGTGACTTGAACCCCAAGGACTTAGCAAAATTCAGGAATTTCTGAAATTTGTGATCACGAAGCATTTTCGGAGCCCTGTTTCGGAGACTTAGAGTACCCAAAAATTTAAAAGAAATCGTGGGGTGTCTCACAAAAGTTTTCTGATTAAAAGGGGTGGAAAACCTAGGTGAGCGATTAAGGAAAAATTGGAGAACGAAGCGAAGAAAAATGCTTCGTGAATTCTGAAACTGCAGTTTTTGACAGTGCAGTTGATCGCGAAGCTTTTTCGGGGCTCTCTTTCGAGGGCTTAGGGTAGTCCAAAAATTTAAACAAAATCGTGGGAAGTTTAAGAAAAATTTGTAGAATAAAGGGAAGAAGAAAAATTTTATTTTCGATCTCCCAGTTGACGGCAAAGCGTGGTGAAAGAGGGATAACCGAAATTACTCACTGCAGTGAAAAAACTGCAGAGTTGAGAGGGCAATTAGGTAAAATAGGGTTTATTTGGGGGCGTTTTGGTAAAATCACCCTTCCCTCCACCTACTCCCCTGCAGATGAAGTAAATGCTCTCTCTCTCTCTCCCTCATTTGAAAAAAAAAAACAAGAGAACTCACTCTCTCTCTTTCCCTGTTGGAGCAAGAAACGAAAGGGAGTAGAAGAAGGAAGAAGAGGAAAAGAGAAAGAAGAAAGAAGAAGAAGAAGAAAGGAGGAGGAAGGAGGAGAAAAGGTATTTACTCTCTCCCTCTCTCTCTTTCTCTTGGTGTGAAGGAAGTATCTCTCTCTTCCCTTTTTTTTGTTTTTCTCCTGCCATGCACACGGGGGGCTGCAGCCTTGCTGCTGCCAGCAGCAGCTGCACTAGATGCAGCTGCTGCCAGCAGCAGCCAGCATTGCTGCAGCTGTGGCTGCTGCTGCTGGAAGCAGCAGCAGCCACCCAAGCTGCAGCCTAGCATGCTGCTGCTTGGCTGCTGCTGCAGCCAAGCAGCAACCATTGCGTAGGCTGCATGAGCAACTGCCTTGGGGGCAGCTGCTGGTCCTGCGGCCTGCGCAGCAGCATTGAGCAGCTGCCCAGGCAGCTGCTTGAGCGGCTGCCTTGGGGGCAGCTGCTACCCCAGCGGCTGCTGCACAAGGTAGCAGCAACTGCTGCCCCTGCTGCTGCTGCATAAGGCAGCAGCAGCTGCCGCAGGGTGCAGCAGGAACTGCTGCGTGGGCAGCAGCTATACATGCTGCTGCCCAGCAGCAGGAACAATTACAAGAGAAAGAAAAAGAAAAGAAAAGAAAGAAAGGAAAGAAAAGAAAAGAAAAGAAAAGAAAGAAAGGAAAGAAAGGAAAGAAAAGAAGAAAAGAAGAAAGATCAAAAATTTTCTCTCTTCTCTTTTCTCCAATGCGAAAAATGCAATTTCTCGATTTGCCAAATGCAAAATCGGTGAATTGGGGGAAATTGCTCAAATTGAGCTTTTCTCGAATTTTTGAGAGCATTTTGACCCCGGATCGAGTTGAGCAAGTTTCTTTTTGGCAATATGCCATAGGATGACTATTCTCCTCTCATTTTTATGAACCGATAAAAAATTAGCCTTTTGGTGGGGGAAAATGACCAAATATTATTCTCCTCTCAAAAATTGAGCTTTTCTCAAATTTTTGAGAGCATTTTGACCCCGAATCGAGTTGAGCAAGTTTCTTTTTGGCAACATGCCATGGGAGGATTATTCTCCTCTCATTTTTACGAACCAATCAAAAAATTAGCCTTTTGGTGGGGGAAAATGACCAAATAGGGATTTTTCCCTTTAAGTTGTCAAAAAGGGGTTAGTTTTACCGCCTTATGAATTTTAGTGAATCATGTAAAAGCAATGGCTTTATCTTTTGCTTTCCTTACAATGTAGGGAAGTCTCACGGATCCAAGGAGTTGAAATTGTCTCCTTCAAGGACCAAAAGAATACACCGAGGTGGGGAATTCTACCGAAAATGGGTGACCTCTCCACTTTTTCCTCTGCTTTTGATCTTGAAGCATGATAGTAGCCTGTTAGAGGCGTTGAGTAATTATGATTGAATTTTGCATGTGTAGATGGATATAGAAGAGAAGTAAACTTTTCTAATTATTAGAATAAGAGATAAACTTGCATGTGTAGAAGGATGCAGATAAAAGGTGAATTTTTCTGAATTGCTAAATATGGATGATAATTGCCTGCGTAGATGTTAAACTTTATTGATGATTGAGATGGAAATAATTGCATGCGTGAAAAGGGGAATCAATTATTTTTATCGGTGATCATGTTAGGGTATAGCCCTAGGAATCATGTGAAAGCATAAGGAAAAGGACATGCTGGTAGTAAGACTAGGAGAAAACCTAGACTCAGGGTTAATGAGTGGCATCAAACTTAGGGGTATATCCTAGGATTGAATGAGTGGCATTATCTTAGGAGATAACCTAAGGATATTGGATAGAGTGATCAACATAGAGTCAAGGACTCTAGGATGAGCATGATATAAGACTTAGGTAAAGGAAACCTAAGGTAAGTTAGTGGGTTGAGAATAGACTGGTTAACATAGAGTCAAGGAACTCTAGGTTAAACATGATATGAAACTTAGGTAAGAAAACCTAAGGTGAACGAGTGGAGTTTATACTCACAGGAAATGGATTAGGGTCAAGATAACTCTAAATGCAAAGTGCAACAGGTAAATAGAGATAATGTAACTCCAAGTTCGGCAAAGAAAAGAGTATGTGGCCACAAAGTTTAAAGAATTAAACTGATAGCAAAGTGATCAACTTAGAGTCAAACTCTAAGGAAAAGTTTGTGTAATCACAAAGTCAAAGAGCTAAATAATATAACCCTAGAGTGGGTCATAGGGTGTCTGGGCAAATGGATAATAACTTTAACTTCAATTTGAGTTAAAGAAATAAAAGAGAAATGTTTAAGAGTCTAGGAGACTCTCTAATTATCTTGATGGCAAGACCCATGATAAGAGATAAATTGTTGTAAAAAGGCAAAGTTAAAAGCAAGCTAAAAGTGGCTAAAAAGCATAAAGAAAATGTAAATGGCGCCTTCGAATTTGAGACTCGCCAAGTGGAGCAAGACTCCCTGGGCAGTGACCCGTCGGACGGGGTACTTTCGAAAGGCTTAAAGTGAAAGCAAAGAGCTAGATGCTCAAAGGAAAGAGAAAGAGATTTGCCAGTGGCAAAAGGGAGCTATAAGCTCGAATAAGAAAGAAAAGCAAGTGTTCAAAGGCAAAGAGGCTAAGAATTAAAGTAAAAAGAGAAAGAAAAAGAAAATAAAAGAAAGAAAATATAAAGATAAAATGAGCGTACCTTCGGGGGTAAAAAGTAGCCTTGTCGGAGCCAAGGGCAGTGTCCCTCTCCCGGGCAGTGACCCGTAGGACAAGTTCCCCGTTGGGCGGGGTAGCACTTGCGGGTGCTATCGGCAACCTTAGAAATCTTATCTTATGGTAGCAGGACTACCGGGCTCGGGCCCGTTGGATAAGAATTTCCGAGGGTTAACTTGAACTAAAGCACCAGAATGTAAAGGAAAAGAGAAAGATAGAGTGGCCAAGGTGGCCGGGTTAGTTTGACCTTATATATAGCGGCATAGTGGCCGAGTTGGTGCTTAGTAGCCTAGTATGACTAGACAGAGTAGTGCTGGGTCGATGAGTTTACACAGTTAGTGTAGTGATATATATTTTGTATAGCAGCATTTTGATATTGAGGATTTTAGTTTCCTAGCACTCTATTGTTATTGCTTCCATTGGACCAAGTGGTGTAGGACACTTTTTCTCGGTGGTTGAACCCACTGGGAACTCTGTCAGGAGTTCTCACACCCCTTGGGTGCCCCCCCCCCCCCCCCCCCCACAGGTTCAGGTATGGATGCAGCGATCGCGATGGTTCAGAGGCAGACGGCGAGGTATACGACAGGGGCAAGGGCCCAGCAGCATAGAGACCTAGAGGGCCTAGCAGAGGTATCCCATTTTTATATTGCTTGAGTGAACCTTGTATGGTGAGGAATTTGTGTAAAGAATTGTAATAATTTTATATTGCAAGTTCAGAAATGTAAAGTGTAATAAAGTAATGCATGGTTCACTCTTGTATGCTTTCATTTTCGTATTAACTAATTGTTATTGAATGAAAGTTTTAAATTTGTAGTGATTTTTAGTACTCTGATATTGGGCTTCCGCATACACTTGTTGTGTTATTATGGATGTTACCATTCCTTTCGGGTAGGAAAAGGTCTTATCTGATTGGCGGGTCTGTTGGCGTGCCCGAACCGTACAAATTGGCGGACTCGGGGCGTGACACTCAAGAGGGCTCGGGAAAAGCCCTCAAAAAGATGCCCAAAGGGGCTATTTATAGCCCAGCCCACAAAGAAAGGCAATTCAGATTCGGGCGCAGGATTCGGGCGCCCGAATCCGGCCCGGCCCATCACTGTGCGCGCCCGAAACCTCCACAGCGCGCCACATCGCCTCTCTGCGCCACATGGCAGCGCGGTCCACGGCGGGGAGCACGGTCCGTGGTCCACGTCGGGCCAGCCTGGTCACTGCGCCCGCCAATGGGCGGGCGACGCGTGGCCTGGCGCGGTCCACCGTGATTCGCGCCCGGCGCAAATCACGCGTTGTCCCGCATGCGTTGACCGACCAATCCCCGCACGCCACGCGTCCACGCCGAAAACTCGCTGGTCCCGGTGCACGCCAAGTCCCGTGGATCGGCCTGCCCGCACCCGCGCCGCCGCGCTTCGCCGCCTGCCCACCGGCGCCGGCGCTGCCCCGGCCGCCGGAACATTAACCTTGTCTCGAAATTCGTGTTTGGGCATCCGGGCTCCGAAAAATACAAGTAGTGTCACGCCCCGGAGGTTCTAAATAAGCGGAAAAGCGTATACATTTTTCTTTTTTGAAAACTTCATCCTCCGGTGCGCGCCAGACCCGCCACATATACAAATTCACCCCGCGAATGGACGGAGTCTCCTCTGTATATGCACGGCGTCACAATCACAGCATTCACTTTAACCACGCTAGTGCACATAAGTAAAGGAAAGCAAAGACCACATTGCATTAGGAATTAAAGAGGCCGACTAACTTTGAAAGGATAAATTCACAGGGTTTTAAAAACGGTGCCCACCCGACACCTATGTTTTCAAAACATTTTCGCAAAGCTTTTTTAGTTATTTGCAACCGGCCGGCTAGCAGGTAATAGAGTAAAACAGTCATCCACATGAATACGAAACCATCCCAACATCCACATCAACCATACAGAGGTATCAACTCACATAAGCTACTAACCCAAATGAAATAAACAAAAAGCAGGTAAATAAGTCCTTAGCCCTGAATAGGGCCACAGTCCTCAAGTTGCGGCCTCACCGTCACCCTAGCCCTCACCCCTGACTGGACCTGTCACAACGTGGGAAGTCAGTGACACAGAGAGTAAAGTAAAACATGCTGTAAAGACTGTAAATAAAGCAAACCGGAAGAACTGGAGCATCCACACCCCTCATCGTGCAGTCAATAGTAACCCCCCTGTACAAACCAGACCGAGCACCTGCCTCGGCAAACCACACCGCTCTCACCTTGGCGCCTTTAACCCCCCACCTGCGGGGGCCCCCACTACGTCACCTTGTGGGGTACACGAGTCAACATACGACCCTTCCGGAAAAGTACACCCATGCGGTGGCCAAACCGCTGGTGTGCGTGTAAGCAACCTCGACATCGTACCCGAAACATGATGTAATATATAGCACAGCGACACTCGATCGCCACAGATAACAATGATAATAATCCACAAACATAAACAGGGAATAAAAGGATTTTAACATGCATATACTTTACCCTTACAACTTTACCCTTCGTTCCAGACCCTGAAAGTGTCGAAAAAGGTACCCACCTTAGCGTGCATCGACCGGACACTCGGACTCGTCCTGCGTCCTCGTGTGACTCCTGAACCTAAAAAGTTCCCCGAAGAAAAGCATCAGTGACACTAAAACTGACCACCCCGAAATAACCGCAAAACGAACCGAACTCGTCACGCAATAGCGGCTCCAGGGACCCGACGACGGAGCAAAGTAAAACCTACGCGGCAACCCCCCCCCCCCCCCCCCCCCCCCCACGCGTGGCGTGCACGGCGGAGCCACTCCGCGCTGCGTGCGGCAGCCCCGCGCGGCACCAGCCCGCGCGGCGGGCGCGCACTGACTGCGGGCAGCCCTGCCGGCGGGCAGCCCCGCGCGGATGCCTGCAGGCGCGGGCGGCCCCGTGCGGCAGCAGCCCGCGCGGGCGCCCCGCCTGCGGGCGGCCCCGCGGGCACCAGCCCGCGCGGGTGCCCTGCCTGCAGGCGCGGGCGGCCCCGCGCGGCACCAGCCCGCGCGGGTGCCCCGCCTGCGGGCGGCCCCGCGTGGTACCAGCCCGCGCGGGCGCCCTCTGCGGCCAGGCCCTCGCGGCGGCACAAGCCAAAAAAGTCACCCACGACCCCTACGTGGCTACGGAAAGAAACCCAACACGAAAACCAAAACAAACGCGAACCGTTCACCTTGATCTCGCGGAAGGGAGAGGAAGAAGAAGGGTCACCCGTTCCTCGCAGGCGATGGGGCTCCGGTTCCGTTCTCCGCCTCAGGCACGCTTGATCAACAACGTCGATGGAAAACCCCTCCCTCTTTCTCTCGGTCTAGGGTTCGCCCGTCGCGGTCTTTGAAAAGAGAGAAAATGTGGGATTTTCGAGCTCTCCCCTGTACGCACCCGATCCAAAAAAACAAAATAATAAAATAAAATAAAATAATAAAAATAACCCCTTAGTCGTTTGAAATTTGAACGAGGGGTCTAGATTACCTCGAAAAGCGTGCCGATCGCCAGCACGGATTCCGATGCACCTTAGCGAATAGGGAACTTCAAAACTCTTTTCCGGGAGATCCAGGAGTCGGAATTCAAATCCGATTGCGCCACCGTTCACCGTTTTGCGAGCTCTAGCACCTAAAAATACCCGCAAACACCGACGATCAACCCAGGAATTCATGAATTTTCAACCCCTTAACAACTAGTTAATTTAAATTAAAATAAAACGGAAAGCGGGAAGGTCGAGATACTACATCACTCACCCCTTAAAAGAAGTTTCGTCCTCGAAACTTAACCCTGGTCCACGTCGAACAATCTGGGTAGCACTCCCTCATCTTCGACTCTAATTCCCATGTTGCTTCCCGCTCTTCGTGGTTGCTCCATAGCACCTTTACATAGGGGATCGTCCGATTGCGCAGCTTTTTGTCCTCCCGTGACAAGATCCGCACCGGTGTTTCCTCAAAGCTCAAGTCCGCTCTGAGCTCGATAGCAGTGACATCAAGAACATGCGACGGGTCGGGGAGGTATTTTCGGAGCATCGAGACATGAAACACATTGTGTACCCGGGTGAGGTTTGGCGGCAGGGCTAGACGATAGGCCACCGGGCCGACGCGCTCCAATATTTCAAAAGGTCCCACAAACCGTGGGCTCAACTTGCCTCTCAGACCGAACCGCTTAATCCCTTTGGACGACGAAACCCGCAGTAGCACGTGTTCCCCCACTTGGAATTCCAAGTCGCGACGTCTCTGGTCTGCATAGCTCTTCTGCCGGCTCTGGGCGGTCAACAACTGCTGCCTGATAAGGCGTACCTTTTCCTCGGTCTCCTCCACCAAGTTCGGGCCCAAGAACTTTCGCTCCCCCAAGTCGTCCCAACAGATAGGGGATCGACAGCGTCGCCCATACAAGGCTTCGTACGACGCCATTTGAATGCTAGCCTGGTAACTGTTGTTGTAGGCGAATTCCACGAGAGGTAGATAACGTGACCATCCGTCACCCAAATTAAGTATGCAGGCTCGGAGCATATCCTCGAGGATCTGGATCACTCGCTCCGATTGTCCGTCGGTCTAGGGGTGAAAAGCCATGCTGAAATGCAGTTTAGTCCCTAAAGCCCGCTGTAAACTCTGCCAAAAGTTCGAGGCGAACCGGGTGTCTCTATCTGAAGTAATCGATGCCGGCACCCCATGCAATCTCACGACCTCGCTGATGTAGACTTGGGCCAACCGGTCTCGAGTCCACGTCGTATGAATGGGTAGAAAATGCGCTGACTTCGTTAATCGATCCACTATGACCCAGACCGCGTCGTGTCCCTATTGCGATCGCGGAAACCCAGTGACAAAATCCATGGTTGCCGCTCCCATTTCCATTCTGGTACTGGTAGAGGTTGTAGCTTCCCCGCCGGATGCTGGTGTTCGGCTTTTACCTGTTGACAAATCAAACAGTGTGCTACGAACTGTGTTACATCCCCTTTCAGTTTGGGCCACCAAAAGGTCTGCTTGAGGTCCTTGAACATCTTCGTGCCCCCAGGATGTGCCGCATAGGGAGCACAGTGCGTGTAACACTCGAGAAATTCAAGTGTGTTTGCGGGTGAGGAAACAAATCTAAACCTTAGTGATTTGCGTACCGGTGCGCGAATTGCACAGTTTCCGAGGCACTATTTTCGTCTTTCCGATCTGAGTCTGATCTCGAAAATCTGAAATCTCCAGTGCGATCGTCTCATCAAATCGAGTGAAAATGGTATAGACTGTTTGTTGATCCGACGGTCGGATCGTCCTGAAATCAGCAAGAAGACTAGTGGGACCCGTGACTTAAGTGAATAGTGATTTGAATAGTAACACCCTGATTTATTTCCCGCATTGGCCAACGTCGCCCGATCGATTGTCTAGAGTCCGAATCTGACGATCCAGGTAGTCGATTTAAATGGCGTCGTCAATCTGAGCGCAGTGGCGCCGACGAAATTTGTGTTTAACTAACCTAAAGCATCGTAAAGCGTGCCAAACTGTATAAACTATAGTATTTTATGGATTTTAAAATTATAGGGGATCGAATGCGACAAACCAAAATCACTACTTTATAGGTTTCGTCGAGCTAGACATCGTGGCGAAGTCCATTTTTCTGTTTGGCGACTCGAATACCTCGAAAAATGTGGAAAACAGCGAGAAATACGGAAAATTACATAGAGACCCCTATATTTTATGCTCCAATTTTTGTGCAAATTCTTGGAGAGGGACCTGATTGCGAAATTGAAATACTGTGAAGGACTTGGCTCTAAATATTGTGAGTAGAAGGAGCTAAATGCATTTTGTTGCATTTATATATATATATATAGTATTAGGGTTCCTTTGAAACCATACAGCCCAGAACCCTAGCACCCAGCCGTATCCACCAACCCCTTCGTGTCCCTCTGCTCTCTCCTCATCGGTTACGCCGCCGGCCGCCACCTCCCTTCGTCGGAAAAAGAGAGGGATCAAGATGAAGCCTTGATCTCGGTTGGGTTGGAGTAGGAAGCAACGAGAGGACTCCATAATTCACCAGACCTCTTCTGGGACCTCCTCTGTGCCTGAGAGACCCAGCCGAGGTGTTCCCGACGCCCTGCTCCGCCGTGCGCCGCCGGTGGAGGATCTCTTCTTCTTCCTCTTTTCCGACGAGGTGAGTTCATGCCACTTCTTCATTTTTGTTGCTTCAATAACCCTTGCAGTCTCCTTCTGACATCGAGAGAACTCTCTCTGTGAAGTGGGAGGCGCTGCCGTGCTCCGGTTGCCGGCGGGTAGGAGAAGATCGCCGGAAACCTAGTTTTAGGCTAGATCTGTTCCCGAGCTTCATCTAGCCGTTGGAAACGTGATCAGACACATCGGAACTCTTCCTCGGGGCGACTGCAAGATCTCCTCCAAGTTTGAGAGTGATCGGTTGAGGATCCGCGACGCTCGGGCGTGCCTTAGAACCGGGCAAAATCTTGTCTTGGCCGAACCTCGCCGCCCGGCGCCGCCGCTCACCCAAGTCGCCGGCCATCACCTCAGCAAGCTCCACGGCATCGAGGTGAGTGGGTTGGTGTAAGTTGCTGGGACTCAAGAGCCACGGTTCGGAATCCGCCATAAGAGCTCTCCGAGCTTGGCCGAGCTTCGCCGCCGGTCATCGCCGCCGCTCCCAGTCGCCGTCCGGTGACTCAGGTAAGTTTGTTTGGCCGTTTAAGGGTTCCTCATGATGTTGCATGAGGTTTTTGACGTGGGGTTGCTTACCTCTGTAGTTGCACCTAGAAGCTAGCCCGAGCTCCACCGCCGGCCGTCGCCGCCGCCTTTAGTCGCCGGCCGACCACCTAGGTAGGCTCTAGAAGTCATTTGTAAACTTCCCATGTATTTACATGTGGTCCTCATTGGCCAGAACCTAACCCTCCATGGATGCTCCTGGGTGGCCGCAAGGTTGGATTTTCTGGCCAACCACCGCACGGGGCCGCCGGAGCTGGGTCGGGAAGTGATCGAGCCACCTCTGTGAGTGTCCTCTTGTTGCTGCTTGCCTCTGCTTCAGGCTTGAACCCGACTTGACTAAGCCTCGGCCAAGCCGAGCCTTTGCAAGGTTGCAACCTCGGTCACCTTGCTCCGGCCATCTCTCTGACTGGTCTGCGACGCTCCGAAGGTGAGCCCTGGACTCTATAGATCCTATTAAGAATGATGCTCACTCTAATTTCCATAAAGAACAGGTAGTTAGCTTAGTGTAGTAATCTAAGCTCTAGTTGATTAGCTTTTATGGACCCGATTGTGTTTTCGGGCTTCGTGTCCACTCAAACCAGTGAGCACGGGTTAGCTTGCATCGAGATCGATCTACTGCAATTTACGGCATAGTCTAAAACATCCCGGATTGGGAGATCGAGTCAAAATAGTGGTTAATCGGGTGTAATTATGCAAAATTGTAGTAATCTAGGGGTCAACTCGCAATTGTAATGTTGTGGACAGTATTTAAACAGTGTAAACATGTCTCTAGGCAAATTGTTAGATTTCCGTAGACTCTCGTTGAGCGGAAAATGGATATCGTTTCGTAAATCGGCGAAATCGTCGGTTTTACGATTTCCAGCGCGTGTTACGCGTACCCCGGTACGAAAGAATGGATTCGGGTTACTGTAGTGTTGTCAGGATAGGTATGAGTGAGTCTATTTCTGATCACAATTTCTGTTCAGGGCCCAGCAGTTTAGCACCAGTCTCCCAGTAGTCTAGCGGGAGTTCGGGATCGGCCTACATTCAGGCGGTTCGTTCGACTGACTTCGAGGTGGGTACTTTTCCGATGTTGTAGGTTTCGGAATATTTGGGAAATATTTAGACATAAAATATTTGCATGATACTTATGTTAACCCGGCTAATCCTTATGGTACGACATTATTGTTCTTATGGCGACCGAGTGTCGCGGTGCTTGGTTACGATGCTCGAGGCTGCAACACGCACACCGGCGGTCTGGCCACCGCGAAGGTGTGCTTTTTCGAAAAAGTAGTATGTTGACCCGTGTACCCCACAAGGTGACGTAGTGGGGGCCCCCGTAGGTGGGGGGTTAGAGGCGCCAAGGTGCGAGCGGTGCGACCCGCCGAGGTAGGTGCTCGGCGTGGTTTACCGAGGTAGGTGCTCGGTCTGGTTTTCCGAGGTTGGTGCTCGGTCTGGTTTTCCGAGGTTGGTGCTCGGTCTGGTTTTCTGAGGTTGGTGCTCGGTCTGGTTTGCCGAGGTTGGTGCTCGGTCTGGGTTGCCGGGGCAGGTGCCCGGTTTAGGTTATGCAGGGGGAGGGGATACCGTCGATTACACGATGAGGAGGGCGGTTGCTCTGGTTTTCTTATGGTTTGCTTTAGTTATAGCCCTTCATGCATTTCATACTTTATATCATGTGTCACTGACTTCCCACTCTGTGACAGGTTCAGTCAGGGGTGAGAGCTAGGGCGACGGTGAGGCCGCACGAGAGATCTTTTGGCCCTTCGAGGCTACAGACTGTGTTTACTCTCTACCTTATGCTCATTTCATTATCTGCTAGTAGCTATATGGGTTTGATGCCTTTGTGGGTTCGATGTGGATGTTGGTATAATTATTACAGTACTCTGTGGATGAATATTTAGTTACTATCTAATAGTTGGCCGTTTTCAAACTAAAAAGAAAAAAAAAAAGAAAACATTGCGAAAATGATTTGAAAAACATAGGTGTCGAGTGGGCATCGTTTTCAAAACTCTGTGGATTTATGGATTTTGAAATAGTTTTGAAAAACATAGGTGTCGAGTGGGCACTGTTTTTAAAACTCTGTGTATTTATGGATTCCGAAATGGCTTTGTAAAACCTGGGTGTCGTGTGGGCACCATTTTTAAAACCCTGTGGATTTATCCTTTCAAAATTAGTTGGCCTCTTTGTTACTTATGAAAAATGGTTGTATGTACTCGACTATTGAACTAGTGTGGTTAAAGTAATGATTGTATGGTAATTGTAGTAAGGACGCCGTGCATATACAAAGGAGACTCTGCCCGTTTGCAGAGTGAATTTGTATATGCGGCGGGTCTGGGCACGCACCGGGGGAGATCGGTTTCAAAAAAAAAAGTATATGCAAATTTGTGAGCTTACGGTGGCTGTTCTTCCACGTGTTTAAACCCACGGGGCATGACAGTGCGCTTCCGACAATATTTCTTCATTCAACTCTGGCGAATCGGGCACGCAAATCCGTCCTCGGAAACGTATCGTGTCGTCTGCGCCCACCGAGAAGTCGCCCTCCTGGTCTGGGGGAATCTTGTCCCGAACGAGCTGTAGCTGCGTATCTGTCCTTTGGCCTTCCCGGATCTTCTCAAACAAGGTCGGCCTGACCACTAAGGACAACAATCGCGTAACCGTACCTGCCAGTACCACCTCCAACCTCAAATGCGAGAACTCCGCGATTAAGCTGTCCTGTTGAGTGATCGCGCCCACCGACATCTCCTCGGTTTGACCTTTCCTACTCAAGGCATCAGCCACCACATTTGCCTTCCTGGGGTGATACTGGATGGACAAATCGTAGTCCTTCTGCAACTCCAACCAACGTCTTTGCCGCAAGTTTAGTTCCTTCTGTGTGAACAAGTATTTAAGGCTTTGGTGATCCGAAAATACATTACAATGGACTCCATAAAGGTAATGCCTCCAGAGCTTCAACACGAAGACGACCGCCGCCAGTTCCAGATCGTGTGTAGGATAGTTTCGCTCATAATCTTTAAGTTGTCTTGACGCGTAGGCTATGACTTTCCCCTGTTGCATCAGCACGCCTCCAAGACCAATCCGCGATGCATCACAATAAACCTCAAACTCTTCGCCGGGTGTCGGTAGTGCAAGTACGGGTGCCCGTGTTAGCCTGCCTTTAAGTTCCTCAAAGCTCTCCTGGCATTGGTCACCCGACGGCGGAGCATAGTAAAACCTACGCGGCAAACCCACCCCCCCCCCCCCCCCCCCCGCGTGGCGTGCGCGGTGGAGCCACTCCGCTTTGCGTGCGGCAGCCCCGCGCGGCACCAGCCCGCGCGGGCGCGCACTGACTGCGGGCAGCCCTGCCTGTGGGCGGCCCCGCGCGGATGCCTGCAGGCGCGGGCGGCACCGTGCGGCACCAGCCCGCGCGGGTGCCCTGCCTGCAGGCGCGGGCGGCCCCGCGCGGCACTAGCCCGCGCGGGCGCCTCGCCTGCGGGCGGCCCCGCGCGGCACTAGCCCGCACGGGCGCCTCGCCTGTGGGCGGCCCCGCGCGGCACCAGCCCGCACGGGTTCCCCGCCTGCGGGCGGCCCCCGCGGCACCAGCCCGTGCGGCCTCTGCGGCCAGGCCCTCGCGGCGGCGGTGGCGGCACAAGCCAAAAAACTCACCCACGACCCCTACGTGGCTACGGAAAGAAACCCAACACGAAAACCGAAACAAGCGCGAGCCGCTCACCTTGATCTCGCGGAAGGGAGAGGAAGAAGAAGGGTCACCTGCTCCTCGCAGGCGATGGGGCTCCGGTTCCGTTCTCCGCCTCAGGCACGCTTGATCAACAACGTCGATGGAAAACCCCTCCTCTCTCTCGGTCTAGGGTTCGCCCGTCGCGTTCCTTGAAAAGAGAGAAAATGTGGGATTTTCGAGCTCTCCCCTGTACGCACCCGATCCAAAAAAACAAAATAATAAAATAAAATAAAATAATAAAAATAACCCCTTAGTCGTTTGAAATTTGAACGAGGGGTCTAGATTACCTCGAAAAGCGTGCCGATCGCCAGCACGGATTCCGATGCACCTTAGTGAATAGGGAACTTCAAAACTCTTTTTCGGGAGATCTAGGAGTCGGAATTCAAATCCGATCGCGCCACCGTTCACCGTTTTGCGAGCTCTAGCACCTAAAGATACCCGCAAACACCGACGATCAGCCCTGGAATTCACGAATTTTCAACCCCTTAACAACTAGTTAATTTAAATTAAAATAAAACGAAAAGCGGGAAGGTCGAGATACAACAAGTAGATAGTCCATTTCCATCGTTTTCGCGCGCTGAATCCAAATCCGATTTCCGTTTTGCCCAATTCCACTTCTAAAATTTGTCGAAGGCATCTAGATATGTAATCTTAATCCAAATTTCGCGCTGGGTCCAATCCTGAGGTCCGATTTGCGCACAAGCACCTCCATCACACCGAATAAGCCTCTAGAAGTCACTGATCACACAGCAAAAGCTCTGCGGAGATCCGGGTCATCATATCCTCCCCCACTAAAAGAAAGTTTCGTCCTCGAAACTAATACAACTCAAAAAGGAGTCTCAGATACCAAGGGTAGGTACTCATCAACAACGTCTCCAGCTCCCTAGCCGCCACTCACTCCCCGTGATTACTCCTCAACAACAACAAAAACCAGTACGGCATGGCCCGGTTGTGCAATTCTCTCATCTCACGGGCCAGAATTCGTAATGGGCGTCCCTCGTACTCCAAACACTCACAGATCACAAATGGAGCGAGTCAATCATGGGGCGTGACAGATTTTATGGTATTAGAGAAAAACGACTTTAACCACGGTAGTCAGTGTCCAACATCCACAGAGTGCAATGCCACTAGCAACTAACCGATGAGATAATCAAGAATAGGTGAGTAGAGCGTGAGTGTCTTGGGGAGGGGATAGAGTCCCTGGTTGATCGTAGGTCATGGTATTAGACCAGTTAAGTCTAGGGTTGACTTGGTTTCTTTGTATACAGCGGATAATGGCCCGAACTAGGTCGTCAACTGAGAACGCAGGGGCAGAAAGTACGGTACCGACGGCCGCGGAGTATCAGCTTCTCCGACAACAACTACGGGAGATGGCCGGGCAGTTAGCAACCCTCATGGAACAGGTACGTCAGTTGACGCAACAGCCGACCACACCAGTGGAGGTCGCCCAGGCTCCTCTACCCGGACCAACCGCACCAGTGACGGGACCGCCGGTGGCTGACAGCGAGACTATGGCCGCTCCTCCTCAGACCACGACAACCGGGATACCGTCGGTTCAGCCAACAGCGCCCTCTGCAGCACTAACACCAGCGACTTTGGAACCTACGCCGGGAGCCACCACTGGAGACCCCTTGAGAGAGACTGTGGTGATGCCTACTCCCCGAGTGTCCACCGCCGCTGCAGGGGAAGCTCCTATCCGACAAACCGAACGGGACAGGGTGAGAGCGAACTTGGCGGACTTCAAGAAGTACGACCCACCCGTGTTTGAGGGAGAGACGACCGACCCTTGGGTCGTGGAAAAATAGGTAGACACCATGGAAAAGCTTTTCGAAGATTTGCTGATGGAGGAACATGAGCGGGTCCCCTTGGCAGTCCGCTTTCTTGAGGGAAACGCCCGCATGTGGTGGAAGACGGTGCGCCCGGACCCCTCGGAGGGCACCGCCCTTCCATCTTGGTCCACGTTCCGAGAAAAACTGTTTGGGGCGTTTTTCTCCAACAGCGTCAAACAGCAGATGGAGGACGACCTGAAGCGCATCAAGCAAGGAAGTCGGACAGTTATGGAGTACCAACGGGCATTTGTGAGATTGGTCAATTGCGTCCCCTTTGTCATAAGGGACGAATCTCACAAAGCCCGTCTTTTTGTGGACGGTTTACGGAGCGATATCTTTGAGGTTGTGCAAGCGGCAGATTTGCACACCTTCCAGAAGGTGGTCGATAGAGCCACCACAGTGGAGCGCGGATTTGCAGTTACACGAGTCCGACGGGAGAGCTCGGAACACAGCGGGGATAAGAAACGAATTCAGCCTTACTCCGGAGGAGAGCATTCCAATGGGAGCCGGCCCCCTAAACATCCGAGATCACAACAAGGAACCAAGAACGCGCTGACGGGAGGACAAAGGCCGGTGGACAAGCCTTGCATCATTTGCGGTGGAATACACCAGGTGACCGAATGTTCCCAGAAGCAAGATCACTGTTTTCGTTGCGGCAAGCCGGGGCACTTCCGTTTCAACTGCCCCTTGAAAATGGGGACATCATCCTCAGCAGCTTTTACACCTTCGTCACAGCAACAGGAGGGGGAAGCGCGGCCGCAATCGGAGGGGGGGGGGAGAGTCTATACGATGACCCACCAGGGGACGGACCCACCGGAGGAAGTCGTAGCAGGTAATACTCGAGTCTCAGATTATCGTGCTAAAACTTTTGTGTCAACACCTGAGCATCCCACTCTTTCACCGCGCTTCGTGTTCGCCCCTACCTTTAGTTAGTAGAAGAGACCCCCATCGTAGAAATAAGTTCGGTCGGACTATTGGGCAACCCCTCGAGGCAGGTGGCTTTGTTCCTTCCTGGCCAGCGAGGGTGGGCGGGTTCTTAGGCTCTAAGAACTAGTGGGGTTTCCGTTAAGGGTTATCGGCGTAGCGCTTGGGGACCAACGGTCACAGCAATCCTTAAGCGGTGTTTGACTGCTTGAAGTTCCAAGTGCGTCTCCGGGAACCGGGCTCGCTGGAACTTGTGAACTTAGCTTGTAGGAATGCCTTCTGCTCGCTTTTCTTTTCGTCGTTCATGGACAAGAAGCTTGGTGGAGGGTAGTTGAGTAGCGTTCACGAATTCAGTATGGATCTTGACACGAGAAGACAAGAAGTAATGCAACCGGAGTATTCCCTATGTGAAGTTGCTACGGAGGAATCTTAAAGGGCGCAAAGCGACTTGGGAACTGGGATCGAATGTGAGGGAGTGTCTTCCAGACTCGTTTGGCGTGGGTTGAGGTTAAGTTTCGAGGACGAAACTTCTTTTAAGGGGTGAGTGATGTAATGTCACGACCTATCCTACATTTCTTTAATCCCTTTCGGGATAAATTGGTTGTTAGGGGCATATTTTATTGAGTTTTCTTGGGTAGAACGTTGGCGCATGCGGGTATTTTTTTATGAAAGAGCCCGAAAAACGGTGAACGGCACTGCGATCGGATCTGAAATCCGACTCATGGATCTCCCGGAATGGGGTTTTGAAGGCCGCGGTATCCATAGTGTGCACCGGAATCCGTGCTAAGAGTTGGCACGCATTTTGAGGAGGTGGTGATTTTATCTCTTGTAACTAAAATTAAAAATATCCTTAGAATACCGGATATGGGGATTTTTCCTTTATACATGCATATGAAAAGGAAAAATAAAAGAAATAAATTAATAATAAGATATAATTCTACCCCGTTCACAGAAAAGAAAGAAACCCTAGTTTTTAAAAGACCGCCTCCTCTAACCCTTCCCTCTTGTGCGTGCCGAAAACCAAACGAAACCCTAGTTCGGAGATAGAAAAGAGAGCGGATCTTCCACCTTCTTCGATCAACGTGACGGAAGCCGGCAACGAGACGTCACCGTCATCGGAGGGCGGATCCGGATTCCCACCATCGCAAAGAACGGGATCGGGTCGTCTTCAACGGTAGATCAAGGTATGTGGCTTTAATTTTCGTGTTTCCGTCGTTGTCGTAGGCGTCGTGGTTTCGTCGCCGTCGCGTCGCCGCCGCAGCGCCCGGGCGAACCGCCGCCGCCGCCACGCGGGACGGAGCCGTGCGGGCATTGCCGCAGACACCACGCCGCGCGGCCCTGCTGCCGCGCGGGGTGCCGCCCGCTGGCGGCGCACGCCGCGCGACCTTGTGCCGTGCGGGGCGCTGCCTGCAGGCGGCGCGCGCCCGCGCGGCCCGCAGGCAGTGGCACCCGCGCGGGCAGGTGCCGCGCGGGGTGCCTCCCGCAGGCGACGGTGCCCGCGCGGGCAGGTGTCGCGCGGGGCGCCGCCCGCAGGTGACGCGCGCCCACGCGACCTGCTGTCCGCGAGCGGCGACACGCGAGGGAGTTCGGCCACACGGGGGGGGGGGGGGGGGGGTGGACTGTTTTGCAATGTTCGCCGCGCAGGGGGGTTGTCTAGCCCCGCCGCACCGTCTGCGTTGTCCACCCGTGCGTTTCCTAGTCCGATTCAATACTCGGGTGGGCTTGGTTCTAGATTAGGCTTTTCTAACGTCTTTATTGGGACTTTTAGGGGTCCGAGAATCGTGCAAGGGCGCAGGACGGTTTTAGGCATTCCGTCGACGCGACTTGAGGTGGGTACCTTTGTTGTGTTTTGAAGTATGGTTTCATCTCGTAATATGTAAGAGTAGAGTGGAGGTGCTAATTGTTATTGTCTAACCCCTTTTCGCATGAGTATCCCTCTTTATTACTATCTGTTGCGACTGAGCGTCGCGGTGCTCTACGTTACACATTGACTGCGGTCATTCTGCTCGAGATTTGCTTACACGTACACAGGCGGTTTGGCCACCGCATGGGTGTACTTTTCTGGAGAAGTGGTCCGATGACCCGTGTACCCCACAAAGGTGAAAGTGTTGTGGTGGGGACGCATCGCGGTTACTTACAGTGCTACACAAGTACCGTGGAGGGGTGAAAGCACAAAGGTGAGAGCAAAGTGTTCACTTTTACCCGAGGTCTTTAGACCTTTTGGCAGGTGCTTGTTTCGATTTACAGGGGGTGCGGGGGATTCATGAGGGAAAGTTTGGATGCTCTGGTTTATCGGTTTGCCTTTATTTCAGTATTTACCGCTTTGTACTTGTTTACATCTACTCTTCTTGTCACTGACTTTCCACACTGTAACAGGTTAGGTCGAGGGTAGGACCCGGGACGACGGTGAGGCTGCGAATAGAGGGTTTTAGCCCGTTTGGGGCTAGTGACACTTCCTTTTCTTACTTTCGATTATCTTAGTTATTTGGTTAGTGAGTTTTGTTGTTGCCTTTATTGTGGAACTATGTGGATGTTGGATTGAGCTCTTGACTTAGTGTTGGACCATCTTTAATATGTTTCTATTAGTCTTGCATGCGGCATATTTTCAAGTGGGAAAATGATTGCGAAAACGTTTTCAAAACTGAGTGTCGTGTGGGCACTGTTTTACAAACCCGTGGATTTATCCTTTCAAAGTTATATTGCCGCCGAAAGAGAAATTGTGAAAACGTTTTAAAAACCTAGTGTCGTGTGGACACCGATTTGGCAAACTTGTGGCTTTATCCTCGTTCAAACTTGTGTTAATGTTAGTAGTTGTGATAAATTGTATTTCCCCTCTTTGGCTCTCAATGTGACTGTGTGGTTAAATTATGTATTGTCATTGTGACGCCGTGCATATACAAAGGAGACTCCGTTCGTTCGCTGGGCGAATTTGTATATGAGGCGGGTTTGGCGCGCACCGGTAGGCGGGGTTGTTTTCAAAAAAAAATGTATACGCTTTTCCGCTTATTTAGAACCTCCGGGGCGTGACACGCCTCCTCGCGCCACGTCGCCTATAACACGCAACAGCCGAACCCTCCACCCGCTTTCCGCCGCGTGGCCCCCCGCGGAAGCTGACGCGTGGCGCGCCCACGCGCGGGAACCGCGCGTCAACGCCCGCCTGCCAACCCACGTGCGCGCTGTGCCCGCCGCCTGCGCCCCCTACTACGCACGCATCCCGAGGCGCTCCCCGCACACCTCCGTGGACTGCGAACACCGCACCAACGAACCTGCTGCCGCCACCTGTCAACTGCGAGCAAATGGGGAGACGACACGTGGCACGCCGCCCCTGCGCACCGCGCCTGCCCGCACAAAAACAACACTTGCTATTTTGCAAACCAGCACAGAAAAGGGGGTTTTTCACCAGCGTGCAGTCCTCTGAAAAATCTAGAAAAATCACGGCTGCGATCCTCGCGATGAGTAGATGCAAATCGAGTATTTATACTCCTCGTTCCGACACCTGTAGGCCAAGATACAAATAGAACATTGCGGTAAGTCAAACTACCCACAACCCTCCAATCTGCGGAAAACAACCACGAAGAAGCTTAAATATCACCTTCGAAACGACCTCATAAAAATCCGATAAAAATACGGTCGCGTTCCTCTTGAAGCATAAATGCTGATCGAGTCCTCACAAGCCCCGATCCAAAGCCCGTAGGCCGAGAAATCCCAACAATACTCCACCGCTGTCCCAAACATCGCAGCAGTACAAGGGGTCAAAAGGTACCTCGGGAACACCACCAAAAACTCGAAACGGAGCGAAGTGATCAACACGAAAATTGAAGGCGCACCTCTCGTGAACGTGCTGCCATAAAAATCGGCTCAAAACTCTATCGGGGTGATCCAGGGGAGCTCGCGGACTGAAGTGCGACGGAAGAAGCTCGATAACGAAGGCACGTCGAAGCTCACGATGTCGAGGAGAACGCTGAAGACACGACTTCCAAAAATTCCTGGGATCCAAAAATCGAAGAAAACTCGAAGGTGAAGCTCCTTGTTGAAGATGGGCTCAAGAGGGCTCGGGAAAAGCGCTTAAAAAGAAGCCCAAAGGGACTATTAATAGCCCAGCCCACAAAGAAAGGCAATCCGGATTCGGGCGCAGGATTCGGGCGCAGGATTCAGGCGCCCGAATCTGGCTCGGCCCATCACTGTGCGCGCCCGAAACCTCCACAGCGCGCCACATCGCCGCTCCGCGCCCCGCGCACACGCGCCCGCTAGTCGCGGCGTGCCACATGGCAGCCCGGTCCACGGCGGGGAGCACGGTCCGCGGTCCACGCCGGGCCAGCCGGGTCGCTGCGCCCGCCAATGGGCGGGCGACACGTGACCTGGTGTGGTGACCCGGATCTTTGCAGGGCTTCTACAGTGTGACCGGCAGCTTCTGGAGGCCTAAGTGGCATGTCGGCGGTGTTCGTGCGCCAATTTGGATGCAAGTGTTGGGCTTTGGGCTTAAATGGATCACGCGGGTGATCGGATGACTCCGTCGGATCTTTAGAAGAGGTTTTGCGTGAAAGGGATATTAAATTTGGCTCAACGCGAAGTTTGGAGAAAGGAACACCTTTCCGGATGCATTCGGCAAATTTTAGGATTGGAATTTGGCCAATCGGACACCGGATTTGGACTCAGCGCGCGAAAACGGTCAAAATGGGCTATTTACATGTATTTTTCGGAGCTTGCTACAGTGATTTTACTGTTCACTGCCGAACAGTGTTTCCGGCGATCGCCGGCGTCGGCGGCGGCGGCGGGCAGCGGTGGAGAGCGGCGGCGCAGCCTTGGGCAGGCGGCACAGCGGGCGGGCAGGCGCGTGGGGGGCGCGGGCAGGTGCGCGGTCCACGCGGTGGGCGTGCACCAGGGCGGTGCCACGTGGCGGGTTTTGTTTGGTTGGTTCTGGCACGCGGTCCACGCAACGCGCGGGGCAGGTGTCGGGGCAGGTGGGCCGGTCGTGGGCAGCGCCACGTGGCGCCCGCTGATTCGCGGGCGCCACCCACCGCGTTGACTGCGGGCGGGGGCACGTGGCGCTCTCCGCGGGCACTTGCATGGCTGTCCCGTGTTCGGCGGACACGTGGCGGGCCCTGAGGCGGGTCGGACGGAGGCGCGATCCCGTGCGACGGGATGGGCCGGGCTGGGCCGCACTGTGCGCGCCCGAAACTTGGCGGGCCGGGCCGCACTGTGCGCGCCCGAATTCGGGCGGACCGGACCGGGCGCCCGAAAGTTGGGACAAGATGGGAATTTTCCCAATTGTTTTCTTCAGCCTATTAATAGGCAGCCCGAGCCCTCTTTTCTGCTCTTTTTCTCTCAGCCCACGCATGATCTCCCCGAGCTCCCTTCTTGGAAGATTTTCATCTTCAAGTCCTTGATCTTCTTGCAGAGTTTTGGGATTTTTGGGAGCACGCATCCCGAGGTTCTGGATTTTTCAGCGCAGTGCGACGTTGCATTTCAGGTGTTCCTCTTCGTCGCTGTTCGGTGTAATTTCTCCCCTGGGCTACCCCGATCATCTTTTTCAGTGATTTTTGCGCCGGCAGACTCCTTAGAGGTAGGGCTTCATCTTTCTTATTGGTCACGTTTTCCCGTTTTGAGTTTTTGGCATGGATCCCGAGGCAACACTGTGACCCATTTTCTATTTGGCTTTGTGGGACAGCATTGAGGTGTTTTGGCCATATCTTTGCGCACGAGCGTCAGACGGAAACGAGCTTATACAACTTTTTCATCTTCAGATCGCAAGGAACGCGCTCGTGTTTTTCTTGGATTTTTTCCGAGATTTCTTCAGAGGTGAAAATCACTGTTTCTCTGTGTACAGTGCTACAGTCTTTTTGTGCTGAAATCTTTTGAGTGTACCACCTTGTCGAATTTATATCTTGACTTACCGAACTCAGATTTGGGCGTGCAAGCAGCCGTTTCGAAGGTATCGACGCGAGGATCGCTGTGATATTTTTCTAGGAATTTTCTGGGCATTTTCAGCAGGTGAAAATTAAGCATCTTTGGGACTGAAATTGTATGTGGTTGTAAGAGCAGTTTTGGGAACTTATGTGTAATTGTGGACTTTGTATTGTGCCCAGGAGAGTTGCGGGTATTGCTGGACCCATTGGAGTAGGAGATTTGGATTTACCTGGTATTTTCAGCTGTGGGATTTGGACAGTCAGCACTTCAGGTGGGTGGTTGCTATATCTCTCTTTTCTGACTTACCCACTAGGAGTATTAGAGTGATCATCTTTGGAGCATTATGATTGATAATTGCTATTCTCATGAGCCTATCATGTTGGAAATGTTATTAGAGCATCACTATGTGGGACACATAATTGAATACTTAATTGGGACTTATGCATGCTTGTGTGGAATCATGGATTGCTAAGTTAGCACTTAACCTTGCATGTGGAATTGTTTATTATATTTGGTCAAGATGATTTATCCTGTTAGTGGTATTACTTGAGGATAGGTGACATGCACAGGTGGATGATTTATGTGAGATTAATTTGGTGGACATAGCATGTTGGAATAGGATTATTGAGATATTTTAATAGTAATAATTAACATGCCATGTTAGCACATAGATTTTATGAAAATGGGTTAAATGGATAAATTGTTGAGACATTATGACATATCTATGTGCGAGTACCACTTTGGTGATTTATCATGGATCAGGGATTATAGACATGTGTGGTTGAATAATGATTTTAGCATGTTGATGGTTATATCCATGCGGAGCTAATAATTGATACACATGTGGAACCACTATTTATCACACTTTCTTTTATCGCTCTTGAGGACATATGCATGCTTGTATGGTCATCTAGATAGGCCACTTTTTATTGATGCACTATCATTTTGGGACTTGACTTAGGAGAAACCATACTTGTTTCCTTTTCTCCTTCTTATTTAGACCTTTGAGTCTGGTTGCTCGGGTTCGAGCAGGGGTTTGGGGTAGTGTAGCGGGGACCTTAGGGTCGGTGACAGATTGTGTTTGATTATGGGTTGTGGGGTATAGCGGCTACCGCGGATAGTAGGCGGTTGACCGGATGTCGGATGTGGGACATGATTGTGATTGTGGGTTATTCCGGCGACCGCGGATATTGGGCGGTTGACCGGAGCTCGGTTGTGAGACCTGGTCGTGGATTTTGGGGTATTGCGGCAATCGCGGATATTGGGCGATTGACCGGATAGTTACTTTTGCATCAGATTGGGAATCAGTTCTCTTTTAGTGGAGGGGTGTGTTCCACTGGGGCTTTGTAGTTGTGATCCAGTCCTGCTTTTGATACTTATCACACCGGCGCGGTTATTGCCCGGTGATGCTTTCCTCGTGTGGGTCGCTCCCCTCGAGTTCCCCTCCGGAGGCCGGGGCCAGACAGTTATGGACAGTTTTGCTATCACATCGACGCGGCTTATTTGCCCGATGATGAGGGCGGCAGCAGGAATTTTGCTATCACATCGGCGCGGCTTACTTGCCCGATGATGAGGGCGGTACAGATTGGGTTCATCCGGGACGGTTGGTTATTGTTGCATACGGTTATTCCAGTCTAGGACTGTATTTTAGAGGTATAGTAGTGGTAGATTTCCCTTTTTTAGCAGTTTCATTTCTTACCACTCTTCTTTCCTTTTTGCCTCTGGTAGACCTAGTGGGTGTGTCAGAGTTTGAGGTTTTACCCACTAGGGGAGGCTACTGGTTTACTAGTAGTTCTCACCCCCATTCTTCTTTCCTTTTTTTCTTCTCCCTTATTTTGTAGTGTCTTTTGCGGGTGCTGCTGGGCTTTCAGCGGCGGGTCGAGGAGAGAGGACGGTTGAGTAGATAGATATCGAGGCAGGATGAGCGGGTTAGCTGGACTGTCGATGTACCATATTTCCTCAGACGGTTGTACCTTTACTTTTGGGACTGGCTTTGGCCAGCGGGTTGTATTTATTTTGGTGAGCTGGGAGAGACTGATGTATCATTTATACAGATGTATTGTATTTTATTTCCAGCTTCAGTCTGAGATGTATTAGTTTTTAGTTCAGCTCTGTTTTTATTGCTCTTATATTATTATCTCTTATCTGAGCAGGTAGTTGGCGCTTCGTGTACGCGGGAAATTCTGCGTGCACGGCGGATCTGTTGACGGGCCCGGGTTCTGGTTTTCACCCGGGGCGTGACACCTGGCGCGGTCCACCATGCGCTGCGCCCGGCGCGAATCATGCGCTGTCCCGCGTGCGTTGGCCGACCAATCCCCGCGCGCCACGCGTCCACGCCGAAAACCCGCTAGTCCTGGTGCACGCCAAGTCCCGTGGACCGGCCTGCCCGCGCCGCCGCGCTCCGCCGCATGCCCGCCGCCGCTGGCATTTCCCCGGCCGCCGAAACATTAACCTTGTCTCAAAATCCGTGTTTGGGCATCCGGGCTCCGAAAAATACAAGTAGATAGTCCATTTCCATCGTTTTCGCGCGCTGAATCCAAATTCGATGCCCGTTTTGCCCAATTTGTAGAATACCGGGAATTCGGATGACGCACCGACCTCGCAAGATGGTGTGGTGCGGAGGAAATTGCCTCGGGCGTGTTCCGTATGTATTTACAGATGAGTTCGGGTTGACTCGGATCAACGTGGAAGCCCCAGCTTGAATCGGAGTTTTCCGGGCTTGTTCGCTGTTAGAGGACCGGTCTCGGGGTAGCCTCGACTTCACAGTGGAATGCAGAAATTTTGGGAGCACTTGGAACAGGTGTAGTTCATGTTTACAGCGGAGTTCGGGAGGTTTCGGACTGACGCGGAGGACCCGAGGGCGAAATGTGAGTCGGAACTGATGATTTTGGAGCCGGTTTTTGGATTGAGAACCCCGACTCAACGGTTGAGCTTTTTGAGGAGAAAAAGCTGTGGGCATGTGTATTTTTAGTTTACAGCGGGGTTCGGGAGGTTTCGGACCCGTGCGGAGGCCCCGAGGGCAAAAAGTGAGTTGACGGGGGGCTTTGATGGATTATTTAATTAATTAATTTAAATTAGTTAGTTGAGGTGTTTTGACTGTAGCCTGTGCTTTAGAGATGGGATTTAAGAGGTGGACTAGAGAATGCATTTAATGTAAAGGAATGAGATATTTTTTTTATTTGGTGCATTGAATGCAGCCAACCACCCACTTAATTAGCTTTCCTCTAATTAAGATGCCACCTCGTCATCTCCCTCAACCAAGAAGCAGAGGAAAAAAGATAAAACAGAGGAAGAGAGAAAAAGGGAGATTGAAGGGAGAAGAAGAAAATGAGAGTGGAAGAAGTGAAAGAGATGGATAGGAACTTGACAGTGTGAACTCCCTGTTGGAGCCATGAGGCCGAGCGGAGAGCGCGTCGAGCGGCGCGCGGCGGTTTTGGGAGTGTGGTAAGTGCTGTTTTTGCGATTTTCCTTGTGGGTTTGAGTCGGCCATGGGCCGTTGTCCACGTGCACCTTGGGTGCTGCTGCAGGGTGCTGCGTGGGGGCGCAAGGGCGCCGCACGCGGCAGGTGCAGAACTGCTGCTCGGGCTCGCAGTTGGGCGCCGCGCGCAGCAGGTTGCGGCGCTGCGCGAGCGCACAGGGGCACCGCGCGCAGCAGGTTGCCGCGCAGCAGTTTTGGGCGCGGGCGCACGAGCAGGCAGCAGCGCTGTGCGGGCGCCCATGGGCGCCGCTCGCAGCAGGTTGCGGGGCTGCGCGGGCGCACAGGGGCGCCGCGCGCAGTGGGTTGCCGCGCGGCAGTGCGGGCGCACCAGGGCGCCGCGCGGCCTGGCGGGCGCTCCTGGGGGCCGCGCGGCAGGGCGGGCGCACCAGGGCGCCGCGCAGCCTGGTGGGCGCCGCGCGGCGGGCCCTAGCAGCGCGCGGGCGCGCGCGGCAGGCCCAGCGGCAACGACAGCTGGTGGCCGCGAGCGCGCCAGGCCGTGCATGCAGCCGCTGGCAGCGAGCAGCGGAGCGCGCGCAGCGAGCTTTTCGCGTCAGCACGCGACGTTTTCGTCGTCGGGGGTCGGTTTTCGCCGGAATTTGTGCGTGTTGGCCGGAATTACCTGAATTCTTGGTTTTCTCCCTTTTTCCCTCTCAGGTTGGCGTCGTTGTGGCGTTTCAGCGCGGTGCTGTGCAGAGCCGTGTTGGGTGCGCGGCGCGCAGATTTTCTCCAAGTGTGGCAGTGTGAGTGTTTTGATGCAACCTGAGAGTGTAGTGTGAGTGTGTTTTGAAGTTGGGTGGTTTTGTGCATGTGAGGAATTTTGGAACTAGAGGTGATTTAAATTGGTGCTAAGTAAGAATTGAATGTGTGCTGTGAGCTCTTAATTATGTGTGCTGATGGAATGTAGTGGACTTAGTGTGTGTATGGCATTGATGCTTGGAAGCTTGGTTGTGCATTATTGGTTGAGTGAGCATTAATTCATTAATGTGCTGTTGGAGCTTCTAAGTGTGCAGTGAGTTACCTATTGATGCTAGATTTGGATTTAACTTTTTAGTTGGTGCGAGAGCTTCGGTGCGTATTGTATGGTGGCCGTGGAGCGAGCCGTGGCGCACATGATTTTTGTGAGGACTCAAGAATTTTATTTGGAGCTTCCGAGGATTTTTCTGGAATTTGCGGCACGATTTTCGAGATTTCGTCAGCCGAGGTTCCGGCACTGCACCGACTTCAGCAATTGCCTGCGGAAAGCGTACCAGGTGGGTTGGAATTTCTCCGAAATGTATAGAATGCCCTTTACAGCTATTGAATGCAATTTGATTATAATTATCATGCTATTTTCACAATTTTAAATCTGATAGTTGCCTGGAATTTTCGGTAAAATTCTTGGGAACTCCAGATCATTTTTAGTAGACTCCTGATCCTATATGACACTAGACTGCAAGTTCTTTTGGCATTTATTTTGCACCCTGATCGTTTCAAAAATCAAGGAAACCCGTTTTAAGGAAAAAGCAGCTTTCTTTAAATGTGGTTTCAAATCAGGAATTCGCCAGGGTTATGGTTTTGGTTCAGGGTGTTTCTGATCTCGTGCCTGGGGGTCGAGGGGTCTCTTTCGAGCCTTGGGATGAGTTATAGTGTCATTTGAGTTTAGAGCTTCTGATGAGATTATTCCGGATCATGAGTCATGTACCTCTGATTTGATAGTGTGGTTTTTCCCTCTTAGTTATGAGAGTTTTGGGGTTCTGGCAGATCGAGTCGTAGAGGGTTCTCCGACAGATTATGTGAGGATTTGGGCATTTCCTGTTGAGTCGTGGAGTCTTATTCCGACTGAGTTGTGCTTCGAGCACCGAGTTGCCGATCTGTTTGATCGTGGACCATAGCCTGCATAGGCCGCCTTTTGAAACAGATGAGATGTTTGATACTCGTTGGGGTCGCTCCCCTCGGGTCACGCTCCGAATGCGTAGATGTGTGGATGCCCTGGCTGAGTTACCAGGTGGTTGCATGCCCTGGCCGAGTTACCAGGTGGTTGCATGCCCTGGTCGAGTTACCAGGTGGTTGCATGCCCTGCCCGAGTTACCAGATGGTTGCATGCCTGGCCGAGTTACCAGGTAGTTACTTGCATGCCTTGGCCGAGTTACCAGATGGTTGCATGCCCTGGCCGAGTTACCAGATGGTTGCATGCCTGGCCGAGTTACCAGGTAGTTACTTGCATGCCCTGGCCGAGTTACCAGATGGTTGCATGCCCTGGCCGAGTTACCAGATGGTTGCATGCCCTGGCCGAGTCACCAGGTTGTTACTTGCCCCTGGCCGAGTTACCAGGTGGATACATGCCCCTGGCCGAGTTACCAGGTGGTTGCGTGCCCCTGGCCGAGTTACTAGGTGGACTCTTGAGTGAGATTGGGACAGTCGGTTTAGAACGCCCCACGTAAATCCCATCCTCTTGTGGATGCGTGGTAGTGGGCAGGTGCGTTCTTAGACGACAGGCGCAGGCTGGACTGCGCTAGTTTTGGCAGTCATCGAGATTGGGAGATATGAGTGGGTGGTCACATATCATGTTATTGATTGAGTTATTTTAGCTGTAGTTTCTTTCAGCTTATCTATCTATCTATCTATCTATCTGCATATCTATCTGTTTTGCCTCCTGTAGTCTTAGTGGGCATACCGTGGATATTGGGACGGTACCCACTGAGATCTGCCTTCTGCAGTAGATCTCACACCCGCTGCGATGACAGGTTGAGGCAGCTGTTCCGGCTTGGTTCGTGCGGAGACAGCATATCAGGTGAGGACGCAGCCGATTAGTTCCTTACCAGCATTGAGAGTCAGAGGTAGATGTACCCTGTTAGTTTATGTTCCACTTTTGTACTGAGAGGGTGAGGCCGGTATTTCGTATTTCTTTTGAGAGACTTGTATTGAGGATATTATTAGTGGAAATTTATTTGTTTTCAGTCGTTCAGTGTTTTTGTAAGCTACCAGTTCTATTTACAGCTTTGATACATATGTAGCTTTAGATCTTTTGCAGGGTGGACGCTTCGTCTGTACGGCAGTTTCCGTACAGATGGTTGATCTGTTGGCGAGCCCGGGTCGCAGTTCGACCCCGGGGCGTGACACAATTCCACTTCTAAAATTTGTCGAAGGCATCCAGATATGTAATCTTAATCCAAATTTCGCGCTGGGTCTAATCCCGAGGTCCGATTTGCGCACAAGCACCTCCATCACACCGAATAAGCCTCCAGAAGTCACTGATCACACAACAAAAGCTCTGCGGAGATCCAGATCATCACATCAGTACTCCCGAAGCATCCACTGTAAAGTCCCCTGTCTGATCACTGGGAATCTGATCTCTGATCCTCATTAAATGGGGGTTCTCACTCTGGCTCCCCCCTGATCCTGTCCAACAGAGTGGACTGCACCGCCATAGAGGATAGTCTAGCAGAGACCCCTGGGGACACGATCTCAAGCTCGAGCCACCTCATCTCCTCAAGTAATGGCGCCTGGTCTATGATCATCATCGTCAAGTTCTGCACAACTCTCCGACTCAACGCATCTGCAACCACATTAGCCTTGCCAGGATGGTAGAGGATATCCACATCATAATCCTTTAACAGTACTAACCATCTGCGCTGCCTCAGATTTAACTCATTTTGTGTGAACAGATACTTCAGGCTTTTGTGGTCGGTATAAATCTCACAGTGCTCCTCATATAAATAGTGGCGCCAAAGCTTCAGAGCAAAACCACTGCGGCAAGCTCTAAGTCATGAGTAGCGTAATTCTTCTCGTAATTCTTAAGCTGTCGGAAAGCATAAGTAATTACCCTACCCTCCTGCATCAGCACGCAACCAAGTCCACTATGCGATGCATCACTATAAATCACATATCCTTTCCCCATAACAGTGAGGAAAAGGATAAGGGCTGTCATCAATCTGCCTTTTAGTTCCTCGAAGCTCCTCTGGCAATCCTCACTCCAAATAAACTTAATTCCTTTATGAGTCAAACGAGTGAGGGGTGTGGAGAGCTTCGCAAAGCCCACCACAAACAGAAGATAATAACCAGCTAAGCCCATAAAGCTGTGCACCTCAGTAACCGTCGTCAGTCGGGGCCAATTCCGGACTGCCTCTATCTTCGCTGGGTCCACTGCCACACCTTGTACTACCCACGGTTTTTCCTTCGAGTCACTTTCGTACTTTCGGTGTGTGTGTGGTTTTACGTATTCTTTGCTTTTATTGATGTTATCGGTTTTGGTTTTCATGTTTTAGAGCTCGCTAAACGGAGAATGGCGGTGCGATTGGCTCGAAAATTCGACGAACGGATCTCCCGGTAGGATTTTTTAAAGTTAATGGGTGGAAAATGATTTTTTAAATACCCATTAATGATTATTGGTGCTTTAAAATCCGTGCCGATATATGAGAGATTGTCATGCCCCGGGGTCGAAACTGCGACCCGGGCTCGCCAACAGATCCGCCGCCTATACAAAACCCCGCGTAGGCGAAGCGTCCAACCTGCAAGAAAAGGTGCTACAACTAATAGATATCAGAGCTATAAATAAAAATCTGCTGTAAAACTAAAACCAACCACTGTACAACTGGAAATAATACAACAATGTCCATCTCCCAAAATGATAATCATACAATATCCTCAAATACAAAACCCAGAAGTCAAGAGGGAGGTATCTCAAATAAAACATCAGTGTACAGGCTCTCAATACATAACATATCCTCACTACATCAGTCTCTCGAAAGAGAAAATAAAATAACTAATCTACTGAAGATCTCCTCTGAAGGGGTACTGCTACTCTCCAACGACGGGTAGGGATCTAGCTCGCGACCCCCTCGCCTCGATCAACAACCGCAGAATCAACAACACCCGCTAAGACTCTGCAAAACAAAGAAGAGAAAAGAAAGGGAGGGGAAAAACCCCCAACGGGTGTGAGAACTACACCAAAAAGGGAGTTCTCAGTGGGGACCGCCACCAGGCCCGACGATCTGCCCACTAAGTCCTCTAGAGGCATATGATAACCAAAGCAGTCTAACCGATGTGATAGCAAAAACTCAATGCCTGTCTGACCCCCACGTTCTAGAGGGGAATACCCCAACGCTTCAGAGGGGAACTCGAGGGGAGATACCCACACGAGTAAAGCATCACCGGGCATAAAAAACTGCGCCGGTGTGATAGCAAAAACTAAATGCCTGTCTGACCCCCACGCTCTAGAGGGGAATACCTCAACGCTCCAGAGGGGAACTCGAGGGGAGATACCCACACGAGTAAAGCATCACCGGGCATAAAAAGCCGCACCGGTGTGATAGCAAAAACTAAATGCATGTCTGGCCCCCACGCTCTAGAGGGGAATACCCTAACGCTCCAGAGGGGAACTCGAGGGGAGATACCCACACGAGTAAAGCATCACCGGGCATAAAAAGCCGCGCCGGTGTGATAACTATCATAAAAGCATGACTTGATCACTACAATGCCTAAGTGGAACAAATCCCTCCACTAAAGAAAACCCCGATCCCAAATCTGATGCATAAGTAAATATCCGGTCAACCGCCCAAAGTCCGCGGTCGCCGCAAAACCCTGCCAACTAAATGCCTGTCTAAATTCCTGTCTGACCCCCACGCTCTAGAGGGGAATACCCCAACGCTCCAGAGGGGAACTCGCGGGGAGATACCCACACGAGTAAAGCATCACCGGGCATAAAAAGCCGCGCCGGTGTGATAGCAAAAACTAAATGCCTGTCTGACCCCCACGCTCTAGAGGGGAATACCCCAACGCTCCAGAGGGGAACTCGAGGGGAGATACCCACACGAGTAAAGCATCACTGGGCATAAAAAGCCGCGCCGGTGTGATAACTATCATAAAAGCATGACTTGATCACTACAATGCCTAAGTGGAACAAATCCCTCCACTAAAGAAAACCCCGATCCCAAATCTGATGCATAAGTAAATATCCGGTCAACCGCCCAAAGTCCGCGGTCGCCGCAAAACCTTGCCAACCATAATCTAGCACAACCCGTCCCTGACACCAATGTCCCAGCTACACTACCCCAAACCCCCGCTCGCACCGGAGCAACACGGGCCGCCTGACTAACAAAGAAGGAGAAAGGAATAACATGGTTTCTCCTAAGTCAAGTTCCAATATGTAGTGTAGCAGTAAAAGATGGCCTAACTATATGTCCATACAAGCATGCATTTGTCCTCAAGGAAGAATAAAGATGAGATAACGAATAGTAGCATCAACTAGAAATAACCACATGCCCGAAAATCAAGGATGAACTACCCGTCCATAATCCATAAAAACTCCTCAGAGTAATTCCCGCACATAGATAAATCATCCTACTCCATCGAGTAAATCCAATCCCATGAAAGTCCATGTGCTAACCTGGCATGCTAGTAACTTGCTATTATCATGAATCGATCTCGCATAAAGGTGTCAATAATAATCAAGCATGATCTCCATCTCATCAAGTATATAATAAATACAATCATCTACCATATGCTAGATCTCAAATCCTTTAAGCATGTACAATAATCAAGTAAGCACCAATCAAATGATTAAGGCCATTTTCCATGCTTACATCTCAAATCTATTAATTGTACATTTAATCATGCATGCTTTCTAACATATAGAATTAGAGAACCGTCCACCGGTTCTGGGGACAAGGCAACCTACCTGAAACGCTTTCCGTAGGCAAAGCTGAAGTCGGTGAAGAGCGTGGCCACCTGCAAACAAAATCCGCTGAACTTGTATCCTCGGTACATGTCGCGCAAGCCTCGGCTCTAAACAACATCACCCCAACAAACAACATCACAACACAAACTATACCCCAAACATACACCAACAGCATTGCTATTTTTCCCAAACAGCACAAAGAAAGGCATTTCTCACCTCCAAGCAGTGCTCCAAAAATTCCAAAAAATTCATTGTTACGATCCTCGTGACGAGTAGCCCCAAAACGAGTATTTATACGCCCCGTTCCGATACCTGTAGGCCAAGATACAAATTAAACAATGCGGGGCATCGACAATCCACAACACTGCAAAAACTGCGGGATACAACCCCAAAGAAGCTTAAATATCACCTTTGAAGAGTCCTCAGAAAAATCCAATAAAAATACGAGCGCGTTCCTCTCGAAGACTTGATGTCAATCGAGTCCTTAAACGCCTCATTCCGATGCCCGAAAGCCGAAAAATCCCAACATTACTGCACCGCTGTCCCGTACCTCGCAGCAGTACAAAGGGGTCAGAAAACACCTCGGGAACTGTGCCAAAAACTTGAAATGCGGAGAAGTGATCAACATGGAAATCGAAGCCTTACCTCTCGTGAACGCGCTGCCGCAAAAATCGGCTCAAAATTCCATCGGGGTGATCCGGTGTGTCTCCCGGACTGAAGAGCGACGGTAAAAGCCAAAAATCCAAGGAGCGTCGATGTGCGTCGCGTCGCAGATAACGCCGAAGCCGCAGTCTCCAAAAATGCCCAAGATCCATAGGAGAGTAGAGGACAAAGAGATGGAACACTCTGCTGAAGGGGGACTCCCAGAAAAATTCCAAAACCCGCACAAGAGCTCCCCCAAAGCCTATTTACACTTCCTGGTGCATTTTTCGGGCGCCCGAATCATTCGGGCGCACACAGTGCCGCCCGATCTGGCTGTCCATCCAGTGCTCGGATTCACCTGATTGCGCCACGTCACCGCAAAACAGACTACAGCCGAACCAGCCACCAACCATGCGCCGCGTGGCTTGGCGCGGACGCCGACGCGTGGCGCGCCCGAGCGCGGGAAACGGCGGTCAACGCACGCCCACGTGCGCGCCTGCGCCGCCGCCTGCGCCCTCTGCACGCACGTGCCCCGAGGCCGGCCGCACCCGCTCCGTGGACTGAGTCCACTGCACCGACCAATCCACTGCGGCCACGTGTCCCAAGGCAAACCAACAGGAAGACGACACGTGGCACGACGCTCCCGTGCACCGCGCACCTGCCCGCGCGCCCACGCGCTTGCCCGCGCCCACTCCGGCGCCTGCCCGCGCCCGCGCCGCCGCGCTCTGCCACCGCCGGCGCTGCCCCTGGCCGCCGAAACAGTGCACAATGCCTCAAAATCCGTGCAAGGCATCCGGGCTCCGAAAAATACAAGTGAATAGTCCATTTTCATCGTTTTCGCGCGCTGAATCCAAATCCGCTGTCCGTTTTGCCAAATTCCAATCCCCAAATTTTTTGAAGGCATCCAGAAAAGTGTTCTTAACCCAAATTTCGCGCTGAGTCCAATTTTGATATCCGTTTCGCGCGAAACCACTTCTAAACATTCGACGGGGTCCTCCGATTACCCACGTGATCCATTTTAAGCCCGAAGTCCATCACTTGTGTCCAAATTGTGCACAAACACCACCGACACACCACGTAGGCCTCCGTAAGCTGCCAATCAACCAGTAATCTCATCGCGGGGATCCGGGTCCTCACAGATTTTTTGATGATTTTGGCATGCAAATCGAGAAAGAAATAATTAAATAAAAGATAAAAGTGGTTATAAAAGATAAAGGTGGTTACAAAAGATAAAATTGGTTATTATTGTTACTACCTCTCTTATAAATATTAAGGAAACTGGTGATCGGTTTCACGTTACATATTAGAGAGAAGAAATAAGAAAATCTACATTTTCCGCTATTAGAAAAAAAAAAGAGAACCTTGTCTTCTTCCTCGTTGTGCGCGCCAAAGATCGGGAACGGAACTGCCGTCATCATCAGAGATCGGAGGAGGAAGCACGTTACCGTCGGAGATCAGAGATCAGAAATCGGGTCCGGGCATCGCATCGTCGTCCCCGTCGGCAAGGAGGTTGGATCTTAGCTTTTTGTTATTATTCTTGTTGTTTTCATGAGGTTTCCGTACTTTCGTTTGGGTTTCTTGAGATTTTCGTCGGAGCATGGAGGTTTAAACGGGAGGCCGCCGCCGCCGTCGGTTAAGACGGGAGGCCGCCGCCGCCGTTGAGTAAAAATGAGAAGCCGCCGCCGCCGTTGTGTTAAATGGGAGGCCGCCGTCGCCGTTACCATGTTCGCGGGGCCATCGCCGCAGTTGCCATTGTCATAGGGTCACTGCCAGAGTCGGGGAAGGCGAAGGGGAAAGTAAAAAAAAAAAAAGAAAAAAAAAAGAGTTGAAAGCCGTGGGGGGGCCTTTTACTGTGTGGCCCAGCCCGCATGGTCCACGCTCTAGGCGTGGACCCGGTCCACGCGCCGCCGCGATCACCTGTGAACCCGGTGCGCGTCCCGGCCCGCAGTTGCTGCACCCAGCCGGCCCGCCCGCATCCAGCCCGGCCCGGCCCGCAGCCCGCTACACCGGCCTGGCACAGCGACGCGGTCCACGCGCCTGGCATGGACCCGGTGCACGCGTCTGCAGCCGCGGCCGTGAGCCCGGGGGTTCCCTGCGCGGCCCGGCCCGGTGGCAGCGCCCAGCCCTCATCAGCGCGCGGCCCAGCACGGCCCAGCGGGGCGCGGTCCATGCGCTGGCGTGCGGCCGACTCACAATCCCGCTGCCCCGTGGCATTAACCCGGTCCCCGTGGCATGAACCCGGTCCACGCGCCGGCCCGTGCATTAGCGCCCCGCCCGAAGCCCAGTAGCCTGTTTCAACGCGGGTTTCGGCCCGTTTCGCTCCGTTTTCGGGTTTTTGGGGTTGTTTGGCCTCCGCTGTTGTTGGGATTGGTTGGGTTTTTGGCCGTTGGATTTTTTATTTGAACCACGATGTACGGATTTGTTGTGGGTTAGGGTTTCCGTTGACGGAATTGGTTTTCGGTTGCGATGTTCTCGCCGTTTTCGCGTCGGAAGCCCGGGTTGACATACAATTTACGAAATTGTGTTGTTTGATGTTATCGGCTTTTGCTCGGTTTTGTTGTTTGTTGTTTTGTCGTTTGCACGGTTTTTGGTGTCGATCATTTTGGTTGCTGACCTCTTTGATTGTGTGTACATAGTATGGCTTATACTAGATCGTCGGTTGATGGCGGAGGAGGGGATGAGGCGAGGCCGACTGTCGCCGAGGCCTCATTGGCCGCAGAGGATTGGTTGCTTCGGCAACAGGTCCAGGATTTGTCGGGACAGTTGTTGGTGCTCACCGAGATAGTACAGCAGATAGCACACCAAATGGCGACATCGGCTACTGCTATCCAGCTTCCTACTCCCGAGCCGGTTTTACCTGAGGTGCATGCGCCGAGAGCAGGTGGAGATGATGATACACGTACTCAAACTACCACGGTGGGGGCTTCAGCGGTTCCGACGACAGCGCCTCCGGATGTTCCTTTACCAGCAGCTCAGGGCGATGCCAGGAGCTCCTGTTAGGGATCCGGTGGGTGGGGCCGTCATCAATCCTTCGCCCACTCTGTCCATCGCCTTTTCTGGAGGGGATCTAGTGTTGCACACAGAACGGGCGAGAGTGAGGGCGAGTCTGAGAGAGTTCCGAAAGTACGAACCACCCATCTTTGAGGGAGAGACAATCGACCCGTGGGTGGTGCAGAGATGGGTGGACACCTTGGAAAAGATTGTGGAGGAATTGAAAACGGATTTTCAGCGAGGATTAGTGCGACTGGCCAATTGCGTTCCTTTGGTCTTTCGGGATGAGTCTCACAGGGCTCGTTTTTTTTGGGGATGGTTTGAGTGGCAGCATCTTCAGGCTTCTTCAGGCAGCAAATTTATGTACCTTTCGGCAGGTGCTCGACAGGGCCATTTCGATTGAGCGTGGAGCCGTTCTTGCCCGTTGTAATAACTGCCCTTTTATTTTGGTGAAATTTCTTTTTTATTACTTCATTTTTAGTGGTCCGACGGGGGGGTTAACAGTTCGTTTCCTTCTGGGCAGACCATCGGGGCTCGCGGGTATTTTTAGGAGCTAGAGCTCGCGAAAAGGGGAACGGTGGCACGATCGGATTCAAATTCCGACCCCGGGATCTCCCAGAATTAATTGTTGAAGGTGGATAGCGGTTCCGGGTGCATGGAAAAGCGTGCGGGCAATCGGCACGCTTTTTGAGGTAAATTGGCCACCGGTTCTTTAATTATGACTTTTGGGATTTTAGGGTTTTTTTCCCAATTCTTTTCGTGTGTTAGGGTTTTCTGATAAGTGCGGGAGAAACCCCATTTCCCTTACCTTCTTCCCACCATCCGACGTTTGGCATGAAGAACCGAGGCGACGAGAACAGGACGATCCTCCTTCTTCCTCCCTTAACGGCGAAACCAAGGTGCGTGGGTTGGTTTTTATTTTTCAGTTCTTCGTTGTTTCTCTCGTGGAAAAAGAAAAGGGGAGGGGGGGTGTTCTTGTCCGGCCGCCGGACTCGCCGCCGCCGGACTCGCCGCCGCCGCGGGGCGCCGGACGCGCGCGGGGGAGCCACCCGCAGGCAAGGCACCCGCGCGGGCCTGGCGCCGCGCGGGGCAGCCCGCAGGTGGGGCGCCCGCGCGGGGCCGCCCACGCCTGCGGGCAGAGCGCCCGAGCGGGCCTGGAGCCGCGCGGGGCAGCCCGCAGGCGGGGCGCCCGCGCGGGACACGGCGCCGCGCGGGGCCGCCCGCGCCTGCGTGCAGCGCGCCCGCGCGGGCATGGCGCCGCGCGGGGCAGCCCGCAGGCGGGGCGCCCGCGCGGGACAGGGCGCCGTGCGGGGCCGCCCGCGCCTGCGGGCAGCGCACCCGCGTGGGCCTTGCGCCGCGCGGGGCCGCGCACGCCTGCAGGCAGCGCGCCGGCGCGGGGTTACCCGCGCCATTGTTCCCGACCTGGGACGCCGCCGCCGCCGCCGCCGGATCCGAGGGCCGCGTTCCGCAACTGACCCGGACGGTTTCTTTTCCTTCTTTTGTGGTTTTCGTGGGTACTGACTTCTCCTCGGGGGACTGTGTAGGTTCGTGGAGCGCGCCAAGACGCGGAGGAACCGAGCGTTGACCGTTACGCGAAAAAGGTGGGTTTTCTTTCTGAGGTTTAGTGCCGGGTTTCGAAAACTGTAAACATTGACAATTACTCATCTAACTGTACTAATGTTTGGTGATCTCTATGGTTCGTTACAATCGGTTTTGTCTTATGTACTTGGTTATGATGTTGAGGCTGCAGCACGCGCACCCGCGGTTTGGCCACCGCAAGGGTGCGCTTTTCCGAAAAAGTGGTCTATGACCCGTGTACCCCACGAGGTGACGTAGTGGGGGCCCTCCCTGGGCGAGGGGGGGCTAGAGGCGCCAAGGTGTGAGCGGTGCGACCCGTCGAGGTAGGCGCCTGGCGTGGTTTACCGATGTAGTTGCTCGGTGGTGTACCGATGTGGTTGCTCGGTGGTGTAGGTACTCGGTGGGGTTGCCGGGACAGGTGTCTGGATTAGGTTATGCAGGGGTCGTGTTTTGCCCGTTGGGGAGGGCGGTTGCTCTGGATGGTTCTCACGGTCTGCTTTAGTTACAGTTTTTCCTGCATTCCATCTTTATATCTTGTGTCGCTGACTTCCCACTCCGTGACAGGTTCCTTCAGGGGTGAGAGCTAGGGCGATGGTGAGGCCGTGGCAGGAGCATCTTTTTGGTCCTTCGAGGCCATAAACTGTATTTACTTCCTTCATGCACATTTTCATTACCTGTTAGTAGCTATTGTGTGAATTTCGATACCCTTGTGGGGTCGGTGTGGATGTTGAGATGTCTTTCTTCTAGTTATGTGGATGGTTGGTTTATTCTTCTCCTGTTTGGCCGTTTTCAAACTACAAAGGAAAAGAAAAAGAAAAGGCATTGTGAAAACTGTTTTTTAAAAATCTGGGTGTCGTGTGGGCACCGTTTTAAAACCCTGTGGATTTATGAATTTCAAAAACTGTTTTAGAAACCTGGGTGCCGTGTGGGCACCGCTTTCAAAACTTGTGGATTTACCCTTTCAAATCAATCGGCCTCGAGAATTCTTTAGTCTTGTACGTTCATGTTAGTAAACTGTTGTGATTAAATGATTGTAGTAGCCGCGACGCCGTGCATATACAGAGGAGACTCTGCCCGTTTGCGGGGTGAATCTGTGTATGCGGCGAGTCTGGGCACGCACCGGGGAGAAAGGACTTTCAAAAAAAAAATGTATACGCAAATTCATACTTTCCGTTGGTTGTCTTCCGCTTAATGAAACCCCCGGGGCGTGACAGATTAAGATGGTATCAGAGAATTTCTTTAATCACAACAGTCAGTGCCCGACATCCACAAAGATACCTCACTTAGCTACTAATGAATAAAATGAACATGGCATAGAAGCGTAGAACGCGAGTGATCGGGGGGGGAAGTATAGGTCCCTTTTTCTCGATAGTGGGTTGATTGCTATGCTAGCGGAGTCTAGAGCTGACTTGTGTTGTGTGTGTGTACAGAGCATGGCCCGAACTAGATCATCGGCCGAGGACACGGGGGCTGACGCGAAAGCGTCGACGGCCACGGAGAACCAGCTCCTGCGGCAACAACTGCGGGAGATGGCAGGGCAGCTGGCGACCCTCACGGACCATGTGCGTCAGTTAACGCAACTGCAGCCAGCTGCGACAGTGGTGGTCGCCCAGGCCCCTCCACAGGGGCCAACAGCACCAGCGACGGGACCACCGGTGACGGACGCCGGGACGAGGGCGGGCCCCTCCACAGGCCGCGGCAGCCGAGGTACCGTCAGTCCAGCCCACGGCGCCAGCGGCAGCTCCTTCGACAGCGGCCATGAGACCGACGCAGGGGACTACTACCAGGGGTACTCTGGAGGCGACCGTGGTGACACATTCTTCCGCTGTTCCGCTGACTGAGCGGGACCGTGTGCGAGCTAACCTTGCGGACTTCAAGAAATACGACCCACCGGTGTTCGAGGGGGAGACGACCGACCCCTGGGTCGTTAAGAAGTGGGGGGATACGATGGAGAAGCTGTTCGAGGACTTGCTGATGGAAGAGTACGAGCGGGTTCCCCTGGCGGTCCACTTCCTCGAGGGGAACGCCCGCATGTGGTGGAAGACGGTGCGCCCTGACTCCTAAAAGGGCACCGCCCTCCCATCGTGGACAACTTTCAAGCAGGAGCTGTTCGGGGCGTTCTTCTCCAACAGCGTTAAGCGAAAGTTGGAGGACGACTTAAACCACATCAGGCAGGGGAGCAGAACAGTCATGGAGTATCAGCGAGAGTTCGTGAGACTGGCCAACTGCGTCCCCTTCGTTATAAGGGATGAGTCTCACAAGGCTCAGCTCTTCGTGGACGGGTTGCGCAGCGACATATTCCAGGTGGTGCAAGCGGCAGACTTACACACCTTCCAGAAGGTGGTCGACAGGGCCACGATCGTGGAGCGCGGTTTCGCTATTACGCGCGCCCGAAGGGAAGGCCCTACCCAGCACGAGGACAAGAAGCGACCTCAACAGTACTCCGGGGGAGGCTCTTCCAGCGGGAGTCGACCCCCTAAGCGGTGGAGACCACAGCAGGGAGCCAGGAGCGCACCAACGGGAGGACCGAGGCCGGGGGACAGGCCTTGTGTGATATGCGGAGGGGCGCACCCAGTGACAGAGTGCTCCCAGAGACAGGATCACTGCTTCCGTTGCGGCAAGCAGGGGCACTTTCGCCGCAACTGCCCCTTAACCCTGGGAACAGCATCATCAGCAGCTTCTACGCCTTCGCCGCAGTATGCGGGACGGGGGAAAGCTCCTATGGGATCGGCTACTAGACCCCCTGCACCACGACGAGAGGGGGAAAGGCAACCGCAGCCAGGCGGGACGGTGTACTCGATGACCCGCCAGGAGACGGACCCGCCGGAGGACGTTGTGGCAGGTATTACTTCAGTTTCAAATTTTCGTGCTAGAACTCTTTTTGATACCGGAGCAACCCACTCTTTCATATCACGTGATTTTGTTTGTGCACATGGTTTTGGGGAGAGACCTCTCCAGAGTCTGTTGACGGTCCAAACCGCGGGTGGGCCTCTGGAGGCTGATAGCCTTGTGCCCTCCTGCCCGATAAGGCTTGGGAGGCTGTCTTGCCCTTGGGATTTGGTGGTAATCCCCCTAAAGGAGTACGACGCGGTGCTAGGCATGGATTGGTTCACAAGGTACCAAGCAATAATCGACTGCGAGAAGCGGCAGGTGCGACTACAAGAACCGGGCTTCCCTGAACATGTGTACCTGGCATGTAAGAGCACCTCTTTCCCAACTGTCATCTCAGCAGCACGGGCCAGAAGATTGGTGGAGGGTGGATGTGTGGCATACCTGGCCTCTGTAGATCTAGTCACCTGACCCTCTGCGACGCCTTCTGACATCCCAGTAGTGAGGGAGTTCCCCGACGTCTTTCCGACGGAACTAGCAGGAATGCCCCCTGAGCGAGAGGTTGTGTTCCCTATCGAACTCCCACCGGGCACGCAGCCTATCATGAAGGCACCTTACAGAATGACCTTCGTGGAACTGAAAGAGCTTAAGGCGCAACTCGAAGACCTCTTGGACAAAGGATTTATCAGGCCGAGTGTGTCGCCCTGGGGCGCACCGGTACTCTTCGTGCGGAAGAAGGACGAAAGCCTGCGTCTATGCATCGACTACAGAGGGATCAACAAGGTTACGGTGAAGAACAAGTATCCCCTGCCCAGAATCGACGACCTCTTCGACCAGCTGCGAGGAGCGACGGTATTTTCAAAGATTGATCTGCAGTCGGGCTATCACCAGCTCCGAGTTCGGAATGAGGATATTCCAAAAACCGCCTTCCGGACCCGGTACGGCCACTACGAGTTCACAGTTATGCCGTTCGGGCTTACGAATGCCCCCGCGGTATTTATGGATATGATGAACAGAGTCTTCAGGCCCTTCCTAGACCGGTTCGTGGTGGTCTTCATCGACGACATCCTGATCTATTCGCCTACCGACGAGGAACACGAGGACCACTTGCGAACCATTCTCCAGACTCTCAGGGATGAGAAGTTGTTCGCTAAACTCAAGAAATGTGAATTCTGGCTTCGCGAAGTGGGATTTTTGGGGCACGTGATTTCGGCGGAGGGAATTGCATTGGATCCTAAGAAGGTGGAGTCGGTGATCAACTGGCAGCCGCCGACTACAGTGACGGAGATCCGCAGTTTCTTGGGCCTGGCAGGTTATTACAGATGCTTCGTCGAGGGTTTCTCGAAGATTGCTGCCCCTCTGAACCGGTTGACCAGGAAAGGAGAAAAATTTGTGTGGACGGCTCAATGCCATGAGAGCTTTAAAGAACTCAAGAAAAGGCTAACTAGGGCACCTGTACTTGTACTACCGACACCCGGAGAGGATTTCGAAGTTTACTGCGACGCATCACGGATCGGCCTTGGGGGTGTACTGATGCAACACGGAAAAGTAATAGCCTATGCTTCTAGGCAATTGAAGGATTATGAAAGGAATTACCCGACATATGATTTAGAGTTGGCCGCAGTTGTTTTTGTTCTGAAGCTGTGGAGACACTACCTCTTTGGTGTCCACTGTAATGTGTTCTCGGACCACCAAAATCTTAAATACTTGTTCACCCAGAAGGAATTAAATTTGCGGCAGAGACGGTGGTTAGAGTTGCTGAAGGATTACGATCTATCAATTCAATACCACCCCGGGAAGGCAAATGTGGTAGCAGACGCTTTGAGCAGGAAGGGGCAATTGGAAGGGACGTCAGCAGGCGCGATCACTGAACAGGACAGCTTGATCGCGGAGTTCTCACGATTGAGGTTGGAGGTGGTACTAGCGGGAACGGTCGCGCGACTTTTGACCTTGATAGTCAAGCCTACGCTGTTCGAGAAGATCCGGGAGGGGCAACAGACCGATTCTCACTTACAGCTCGTCCAAGACAGGATTTCCCCGAACTAGGAGAGCGATTTTTCGGTGGGGGACGACGGCACCCTACGTTTCCGTGGGCGGATTTGCGTGCCCGATTCGTCGGAATTGAAGGAGGAGATCTTGTCAGAGGCACATCGCGCCCCCTATGCGGTGCATCCGGGAGGCACGAAGATGTACAGGGACCTCAAGCAGACCTTCTGGTGGCCTAAACTGAAGGGAGATGTGACACGACATGTAGCTCACTGTCTAGTCTGTCAACAGATAAAGGACGAGCACCAGCGACCGGCGGGAAAGTTGCAGCCTCTACCGGTGCCAGAGTGGAAGTGGGATCGAATTACCATGGATTTCGTCACTGGGTTCCCACGTTCGCAGCAGGGGCACGACGCGATCTGGGTCATAGTGGACCGGTTAACCAAATCAGCCCATTTCCTGCCTATGCATACGACATGGACCCGAGATCGGTTAGCTCAAGTCTACATCAGCGAGATCGTGAGATTGCATAGGGTGCCAGATCGATCACTTCAGATAGAGACATGCGATTCGTCTCGAACTTTTGGCAGAGTCTACAACGGGCTCTGGGGACCAAACTACAGTTTAACACAGCCTTCCACCCCCAGACGGACGGACAACAGAGCGAGTGATCCAGACTCTCGAGGACATGCTTCGCGCCTGTGTACTTGACTTGGGGGACGGATGGTCACGCTACCTACCCCTCGTGGAATTCGCCTACAACAACAGCTACCAGGCCAGCATACAGATGGCGCCTTATGAAGCCTTATACGGGAGACGTTGTCGATCCCCGATCTGTTGGGACGATTTAGGGAAAAGGAAGTTCTTGGAACCGGACTTGGTAGAAGAGACTGAAGAGAATGTACGCCTCATCAGACAGCATTTACTGACCGCCCAAAGTCGACAAAAGAGCTACGCAGACCAGAGGCGCCGCGAATTGGAGTTTCAGGTGGGGGGGCACGTGTTGCTACGAGTCTCGTCTTCCAAAGGAATTAAGCGGTTCGGGCTGAGGGGCAAGTTGAGCCCACGGTTTGTGGGGCCATTTGAGATCTTGTAGCGCATCGGCCCGGTGGCCTACCGCCTAGCCCTACCGCCAAACCTCGACCGAATCCCTGATGTGTTCCACGTTTCAATGCTCCGGAAATACCTCCCAGACCCATCGCATGTGCTAGACGTCACTACCCTCGAACTTAAAGAGGACCTGAGCATCGAGGAAACACCAGTACGGATCTTAGCGAGGGAGAGTAAAACGCTACGCAACCGAACTATCCCTTACGTAAAGGTGCTTTGGAGCAACCATGAAGAGCGAGAAGCGACTTGGGAACTGGAGTAAAAAATAAGCGAGTGCTACCCTGACCTTTTCACCGCGACCCAGGATTAAGTTTCGGGGACGAAACTTGTTTTTAAGAGGTGAGTGATGTAATAACTGCCCTTTTATTTTGGTGAAATTTCTTTTTTATTACTTCACTTTTAGTGGTCCGGCGGGGGGGTTAACAGTTCGTTTCCTTCTGGGCAGACCGTCGGGGCTCGCGGGTATTTTTAGGAGCTAGAACTCGCGAAAAGGGGAACGGTGGCGTGATCGGATTCAAATTCCGACCCCGGGATCTCCCAGAATTAATTGTTGAAGGTGGTTAGCGGTTCCGGGTGCATGGAAAAGCGTGCGGGCGATCGGCACGCTTTTTGAGGTAAATAGGACCATCGGTTCTTTAATTATGACTTTTTGGGTTTTAGGGGTTTTTCCTAATTCTTTTCGTGCGTTAGGGTTTTCTGAGAAGTGCGGGAGAAACCCTATTTCCCTTACCTTCTTCCCACAATCCGACGTTTGGCGTGAAGAACCGAGACGAGGAGAACGGGACGATCCTCCTTCTTCCTCCCTTACCGGCGAAACCAAGGTGTGTGGGTTGGTCTTTATTTTTCAGTTCTTCATTGTTTCTTTCGTGGAAAAAGAAAAGGGGGGGGGGGGGGTGTTCTTGTCCGGCCGGCGCACTCGCCGTCGCCGCGGGGCGCCGGACGCCCGCGGGGGAGCCACCCGCAGGCAGGGCACCCGCGCGGGCCTGGCACCGCGCGGGGCACCCCGCAGGTAGGGCGCCCGCGCGGGGCCGCCCGTGCCAGCAGGCAAAGCGCCCGCGCGGGCCTGGCGCAGCGCGGGGCAGCCGGCAGGTGGGGCCCCCGCGCGGGACAGGGCGCCGAGCGGGGCCGCCCGCGCCTGCGGGCAGCGCGCCCGCACGGGCCTGGCGCCGCGCGGGGCTGCGCACGCCTGCAGGCGGGGCACCCGCGCGGGACAGGGCGCCGCGCGTGGCCGCCCGTGCCTGCGGGCAGCGCGCCCGCGCGGGCCTGGCGCCGCGCGGGGCCGCGCACGCCTGCAGGCAGAGCGCCGGCGCGTGGTCACCCGCGCCATTGTTCCCGACCCGGGACGCCGCCGCCGCCGCCGCCGGATCCGAGGGCCGCGTTCCACAACTGACCCGAACGGTTTCTTTTCCTTCTTTTGTGGTTTTCGTGGGTACTGACTTCTCCTCAGGGGACTGTGTAGGTTCGGGGAGCGCGCCAAGACGCGGAGGAACCGAGCGTTGACCGTTACGCGAAAAAGGTGGGTTTTCTTTCTGAGGTTTAGTGTTGGGTTTCGAAAACTATAAACATTGTCAATTACTCGTCTAACTGTACTAATGTTTGGCGATCTCTATGGTTCGTTACTATCGGTTTTGTCTTGTGTACTTGGTTACGATGCTCGAGGCTGCAGCACGCGTACCCGCGGTTTGGCAACCGCAAGGGTGCGCTTTTCCGGAAAAGTGGTCTATGACCCGTGTACCCCACGAGGTGACATAGTGGGGGCCCTCCCTGGGCGAGGGGGGGCTAGAGGCGCCAAGGTGTGAGCGGTGCGACTCGTCGAGGTAGGCGCCTGGCGTGGTTTACCGATGTAGTTGCTCGGTGGTGTACCGATGTGGTTGCTCGTTGGTGTAGGTACTCGGTGGGGTTGCCGGGACAGGTGTCCGGATTAGGTTATGCAGGGGTCGTGTTTTGCCCGTTGGGGAGGGCGGTTGCTCTGGATGGTTCTCACGGTCAGCTTTAGTTACAGTTTTTCCTGCATTCCATCTTTATATCTTGTGTCGCTGACTTCCCACTCCGTGACAGGTTCCTTCAGGGGTGAGAGCTAGGGCGACGGTGAGGCCGTGGCAGTAGCATCTTTTTGGTCCTTCGAGGCCATAAACTGTATTTACTTCCTTCATGCACATTTTCATTACCTGTTAGTAGCTATTGTGTGGATTTCGATACCCTTGTGGGGTCGGTGTGGATGTTGAGATGTCTTTCTTCTAGTTATGTGGATGGTTGGTTTATTCTTCTCCTGTTTGGCTTTTTTCAAACTACAAAGGAAAAGAAAAAGAAAAGGCATTGCGAAAACTGTTCTTTAAAAATCTGTGTGTCGTGTGGGCACCGTTTTAAAACCCTGTGGATTTTTGAATTTCGAAAACTGTTTTAGAAACCTGGGTGCCGTGTGGGCCCCGCTTTCAAAACTTGTGGATTTATCCTTTCAAATCAATCGGCCTCGAGAATTCTTTAGTTTTGTACGTTCATGTTAGTAAACTGTTGTGATTAAATGATTGTAGTAGCCGCGACGCCGTGCATATACAGAGGAGACGCTGCCCGTTTGCGGGGTGAATCTGTGTATGCGGCGGGTCTGGGCACGCACCGGGGAGAAAGGACTTTCAAAAAAGAAATGTATATGCAAATTCATACTTTCCGTTGGTTGTCTTCCGCTTAATGAAACCCCGGGGCGTGACACCCATGCACGGAGTGAGGGATTCGACCGCAACAAGGGCAAGAAGCGGTCTCGGTCGCCACCAGGAGGAGGATAAGCAGGGGGTTGTAGACCGCCCAAGTACCCTCGTACACAACACGGGACTAAGAACTCATCGACGAGCGGGCAAAAGACAGGGGACCTGCCTTGCATTATTTGTGGTGGGGCACATGGGGTTATAGTGTGTGCACGGAACATGGGGTTACAGCGTGTCCACGGAGGCAGGATCATTGTTTCAGTTGTGGGAAACAGGGGCACTTCAGATCCAACTGCCCACTGAATAAGGAGACAGCATCGTCAGCAGTACCTACGTCTTCACCTCAGCGCCAGGACCAAGGGAGGTCTCCAACAGTGTAGGCAGGACGCCCTCGACCCTTCGACGAGAGGAGAGGGCACCACAGCATCAGTAGTAGCCAGGATAGAGGGTACATGTCATGACATCGCAGGGTACAGAGTCACCAGCAGATATGGTTATAGGTATTATTTCATTTTCAGATATTTGAGTTTGGATATCATTCGATACTGGAGCATCCCATTCATTCTACTTCCTGTATCTTTGCTTATCATCATGGCTTGGAGGAGGGACCCCTCCCTAGTGTGTTATCAGTTTGGACCCCGGGGCCACTTATGGAATTGGATACCTTTGTACTTACGGCCGAAAATAGTTGACCGATTGTGTTTACTCGTGGGATTTGTTGGTTGTGCCGATCAGAGAGTTCGACTTGGTACTTGGCATGGATTGGTTGGCTTGAGATCATGCGATGTTTGATTGTGAGAGGAGGCGGTTACATTTGCGAAAACCTGGATACCGGAGCCTTCTTCCAGGCATGTTAAATCACGTTCTTCCCAATATACGTCTCCGCTACTCTGGCATAGAGATGGGTTCAGAATAGTTGTACAGTTGACTTGACTCTAGTGGCTTGGGTTCGTGGTATTCACTGTCAGGTATTCACTGTCACTTTCGGACTTTTGGGTTGTGAGGGTGTATTATCCGGAGCTATTCCTGATGGATATGAGTTAAGTTTCGTTCGTAGACCTAAGGAAACATCAACCTACTCAATAGTTTGGTGCCCCTTTTACCCTCGCCGCTATGCCATAGAGGGCCCCTACGAAGTCACCACGTAGAGATCACGGGTCCTTTGACCACTTCCCCGAAAAAGTACACCCTTGTGGTGGCCAAATAGCTGGTACACGTGACTGTGCCATGAGCCTCACGATCCCATAATCATATAATAAATCGCAGTAGCTTTACCTGATAAAGTCGAACATCCCTTCTTGTCCTCTTTGTATGTACCGATTTGTCACATTGCTCATGACTATGTCCTTCCCTTCCAATTTAAAATAATGATGCCAAAAACAACAAAAGGGAGAGAAGGGTCGAACACCACTGTCCCACAACATCCCCTACCTCGGTTCTGTTACCTACCTTTACCGGTGAAGAAAATGGTGCTAAAAAACTCCCCAAAACCTCCTCACGCTTTAACCGGACGAAAACTACACCAAAAACCATTATTAAATCTCAATCGGATAGTAATTTCATAAATCGTGGGTCAAACTGGGGTTCCGACGGCGAAACCGGTGTGAAACACTGCTCGACGGAACGAAACGGCCAACGGTGCAACGAAATGGCGAAAAATGACGCGACGACGGTCCACGAGCGGCGGCGGCGTGCGGTTCAAGCAGCGGCGGCGTGCGGCATGGCCCCCCACGTGGCTTGGGCCATGCAGGCGGCCCCTTGCGTGGCCGGCGCGCTCAGCGCGTGCCCCCGCACGCGGCAGGGTCCCGCGCTGCCTGTCCTGCGTGGGTCAAGCCTTGCGCAGCGGCGCTTTGCGCAGACGCTCCGCGGAGCGGCGCCCCGCCTGGATGCGCCCCCTACGCGCGACTCTCCACGCGGGTCGAGCCCCGCGCGGCGGTGTTCCGCGTGGGCGGCGCCCCGACGGCGGTGCCTTCGCGCACTGTGGCGGTTGCGGTGACTCCGTCAAGACTCAAAATTAGCGGTGGCGGCCTCCCATCTCTGATGATGACGGCGACGAACTCCCAACTATATCAACGGCGGTGGCAGCGGCCTCTCGTCTTTACCGACAACGGCGGCAGCCTCCCGTCTTCTTTGACGGCGGCGACAACAACCCCTCCAAACCCCGTTTTGACGAAAATCCCAAGAACCCAAACGAAAGTACGGAAACCTCACAAAAACCGGAACGATGATAACGAAAAGCCAAGAACTAACCTCCTTGTCGACGAGGACGACGGTACGATGCTTGGCTCCGATCTCCGGTCTCTCGCGATGATGGCGCTCCCTCCTTCGATCTCCAATGAAGATGACGATTCCGATTCCGATTCCGATATCCGACGCACCCCTCAAGGAAGAAAGCGAAAAAAAATGAGGGTTTTCTTGTTTCACTCTCTTTAACGTGTATAGTAAAACGGATCCGCGGTTTTCGCTATTTATAAGAGATTTTGAAACAATAATCACTCTTATCTTTTTGTAACAAATCTTATCTTTTGTAACAATTTCATCTCTTGCTTTAACCGTTTCTTCCTCGATTCGCGTGCCAAATCTATCGAAAATCTCATCAAATATTGGAACCGATATTAAAGCACCAAAAGCCATTAATGGTTATTTGAAAACTCTTTTACACCTATTACGTAGAAAAATCGCATCGAGAGCTTCGTTTACCGAATTTTCGAGCCGATCGCACCGCCGTTCTCCATTTAATGAGCCCTACAATATAAAAACAAAAGCCAAAGAGAAAGACACACTAATAAAATAAGAAAAATGCCACGCATACCGAAAGTGATACCGAGGAAAAACCGTGGACACTACATCACTCCCTCCTTTAAAGTAGTTTCGTCCCCGAAACTTAACTCGTGTCCTTTGTAAATAAGTCCGGGTAACGTTCCTTCATCTTTGTCTCAAGTTCCCAAGTGGCTTCCCTTTTTTCATGGTTACTCTATTGAACTTTCACATACGGTATTGACCTCTTACGCAACTTCTTTTCCTCTCGAGCCAAAATCCGAATTAGTGTTTCTTCATAATTCAAATCTTCTTGTAATTCTACTGTAGAAACATCAATTACTTGCGAAGGGTCGAGAAGATATCTCCGAAGCATCAATACATAAAACACATCATGTATCCTCTCTGGACTAGGTGGTAGGGCCAAACGGTAAGCTACCGGAGCAATCCGCTCCAGAATCTCGAACGGTCCCACGAATCGCGAGCTCAGCTTGCCTCGCAACCCGAACCGTCGGATTCCCCGGGACGGTGACACCTTGAGCAACACATGCTCCCCGACTTGGGACTCCAAGTCCCGTCGTCTCTGGTCCGGATAACTCTTTTGCCGGCTCTGCGCGGTTAACAACTGCTGCCTAATTAAGCGAACTTTTGCTTCCGTTTCCTCCACCAAGTTCGGTCCAAGTTGCTTCCTTTCCTCCAAATCGTCCCAACATAAAGAAGAGCGACACCTGCGCCGTATAAAGCCTCATAAGGCACCATCTGAATGCTAGCCTGAAAGCTGTTGTTGTAAGCAAACTCCACCAAAGGGAAGTAGCGATACCATCCCCCTCCAAGCCCGAAGCATATCCTCTAAAATCTGAATCACTCGCTCCGACTGTCCATCACTTTGGGGGTGAAACGCTGTACTAAAACTGAGCGTTGTTCCCATTGCATGCTGTAGACTTTTCCAAAAGTTTGACACGAAGCGCGTATTCTTGTCTGACGTGATCATAACCAGAACCCCATGTAGTCTCACGATCTCATCGATGTACAACTGCGCCAAACACTCCTGTGACCAAGTAGTATGTATAGGCAAGAAATGTGACGACTTTGTCAACCGATCTACCACGACCCAGAATACGTCATGACCAACCTGTGATCGTGGAAGTCCCGTGACGAAGTCCATAGTAATCCACTCCCACTTCCACTGCGGAATTGGAAGTGGTTGCGATTTTTCCGCAGGCCGTTGGTGCTCAGTCTTAACCTGCTGACACACCAAACAGTGTTCTACAAAACAAGTCACATTCTTCTTCAGTTTTGGCCACCAAAATATTTGTTTTAGATCCTTGTACATCTTTGTCCCTCCGGGGTGAACGGTATAAGGCGTCCGATGTGCTTCGGTCAAAATTTCTTCTTTCAACTCCAGCTAATACGGAACACTCAACCGACCTCGAAACCGAATCGAGTCATCCTTTTCAATGGTGAAGTCGCCGTCCTGACCCGAAGTAACCCGACCACGAATGCGCTGAAGCTCCACATCCGACCGTTGTCCCTCACTAATGCGCTCCATCAAGGTCGGTCTAACCTCCATAGTAAACAATCGTGATACTGTGCCCTGAGGTACAACCGCTAATCCCATCCTTTGAAATTCCACAATCAGATTTTCTTGTTGTGTAACCGATTCCAATATCAAATCCTCGCTTGGAGCCTTTTTGCTCAAAGCATCCGCCACTACGTTTGCCTTTCCCGGGTGGTAATAAATAGACAAATCATAGTCTTTCATTATCTCCAACCAACGCCTCTGCCGAAGGCTTAATTCCTTTTGAGTAAACAAATACTTCTGACTTTGGTGATCCTTATATAACTCACAATGTGCCCCATACAAATAGTGCCTCCAAAGTTTCAAAACAAAAACCACTACTGCCAGCTCGAGATCACAATATACCACAAAATCCTCTCCCGGTCTAGGTAGAGCTAAGACCGGTGCGTGTGTCAATCTACCCTTAAGTTCCTCAAAGCTCTCCTGACACTGCGGCGTCCAAATGAACTTTTCTCCCTTCCAGGTCAACCTGTTTAATGGCAATGCGATCTTAGAGAAACCCTCTACAAATTGCCTATAGTATTCGGCCAAACCCAAAAAGCTGCGAATCTCAGTGACTGTAGTCGGTCTCGGCCAATCCAATACTGATGCTACCTTCTTTGGGTCCACTGCAATCCCTGAAGCTGTAATCATGTGTCCCAAGAAGGCAACCTCCCGAAGCCAAAACTCACGCTTCTTGAGTTTTGCATAGAGTCCCTGCTCCTTGAGAGTCTGTAATACAATCCTCAAATGATCCCTGTGCTCCTCATCGGTGCGCGAGTAAATCAGAATGTCATCAATAAAAATTACCACAAACTGATCCAAGTAAGGTCTGAATACTCTGTTCATCATATCCATGAATGTTGTCGGTGCATTTGTAAGTCCAAAAGGCATGACAGTGAACTCATAATGGTCGTACCGGGTCCTGAATGCGATTTTAGGTACATTCGTTGTCACGCCCCGGGGACCCGAGCCCGTATATTGATCCGTCGTGGACACGGAATTTTCCGTATACACGAAGAGCCAAAAACCTACTCAGATATAAGATGAACAATAAAAGAGCACAAGTATAGAGCTGAAACTAAAAACTATACCATCCCAGACTGAAACTGAAACTGAAAGTGAAATACAGCTGTAATAAATACAATAATATCTCCCAACTAAAAACTATACCATCTCAGATTGAAACTGAAACTGAAAGTGAAATACAGATGTAATAAATACAATAATATCTCTCAGCTCACCAAAATAATACAACCAGCTGGCTGAAGCCAGACCCAAAAGAAATAAGTACATCAGTCTGAGTAAAAAGGGTACACCAAAAATCTAGCTAAACTCTCTTAGTCGAGCAGAAGATCTATCTACTCAGCGATCCCCTTACCTCAATCAGTCGCCGAAGGCCCAGCAGCTCCCGTAGAAGATTCTGCAAAACAAAGGAAAGAAAAGGGGGAAACAACAAAGGGTGTGAGAACTGTGGGTTATGTAAATATGGATCTGAATAGGGAAAAAACCACCTAGATGGGGGGTGAATAGGTGTAAACAATAAACACACCAAATCATTGCGTAAAAAATAACCCAATGCGAAAAATAAATAAGTACGCAAGATTTTACGTGGAAAACTCCATCACAGGAGTAAAAAACCACGGGACCGATAACACGGCGAAATCCACTAAGATTAAACACGTACAAGGTGATTTACCGTAACCCTACGACTCAACCTTTTTCATACGCTCCTAGTTGATCTTCTCCACTCGCTCCACAACGCGCCTCGAATCCACGATTTGCGTCCAACTTCGAATCCACGAAGTCCAACGTCGAATCCACGACATCCAACCGAATCCACGGTCTTCACCAATGTAGTACGTATCGATCACACGAACATACCTCGCTCCGAATCCATGAGAGCGGTAGCACCTTGAATCCACAAGGCCACGCGAATCCACGCGCTGATTTTTGGGAAAATCGTTGTTTTGTTGGTGATGATAATCCGCCGAATACTTAGATCAAAGATAGAAAAGAAAACACCATCTAAGTATTCTTCAATTTGATTCTACAAGAAATAGGAGTTTGGAAACCCTAGAATCAAATTGATCAATATAGATGAAGAAACATATGATAGATCATGTTTTCCTTTCTTCTCTATATGCATGTGGACTTTGATTATCTCCGTTTTAATTCTTTTTCTCGGTTACCCTAGATGTGAAATTAGGGTTTATTTATAGGCTAGAAACCTTTGGAAAAAGATAAGAATAAAAAACTACCTTATCTGGAATTTTTCCGCTCGGCGGTCCGGACTGGATTAAATCTGATCCAGACTGTCGTCTTTAGACAGAGCTTTTCCAGAAAAACAAGTTTGGGGTCCGGACTGGAATTCTCTGATCCGGACTGTTCATACGATTTCAACAAACACATAGTTCGGGGTCCGGACTGAGCAAAGGCTGTTCCGGACTGGAATTCCGCATGAACTAAACTATGTTCGGGGTCCGGACTGGAATGGTCTGATCCGGATCCTGAACATCCAACTTGTCCAGTTTTTTATTTTGAAAAATCTTCCAAGTGTTTCTAAACTACAAGAATGTATTCGGATCACAAAAAATATTTAGTTAAACATAACTGATCCTTTTAAATTCAATCCTCTTGAGATTGATGTATACGATCCACAATTCTTCATCTTCAATTTTCAAGACTCAAAACACTTCACGAAATACGCCAATACAAATTCCTTAATAAGAACCACCAGTAAAACCAGTAGCCCCCAGTGGGTAAATCCTCAAACTCTGACGTATCTTCTAAGTCTACCAGAGGCAAAAAGGAAAGTAAAGTGGTAAGCTAAAATAACCTGCGGATAAGAAAAAACTAGCACTACTATGCCTCTAACACAGTATCGAATAAAACAACTATATTCATGCATCAGTGAATGAGAACTGCCAAAATAAACCCAATCAATGGACTAGTAAGAAAAACCCGGTACTGCCTACTCTGTCGTCCCCATCGGTTATGCCAGCCAACGCATATCGCCGATGTGATATCGAACTCAAGAACACAGTAACCGACCGGCACCTACCCGGTCCTGCCTCACACTCCGGAGTGGCACTTGAGGGGAGCTACCCGCACGAGGAAGTAATCAGTCAAAAGTATCTTAGTGCAGTAGGGCTTAGTCACGACTATGCTCAATGTGGGAAACTCCATCCACTAACAAACCCCCGATCCCCAATCCGATGCCAAAATCAACCGCCCTATATCTGTGGTCGCCGCGACACCCCACAAGTCCATAGTCTGGTACAATAATCGACATCCGATCAACCGCCCAATATTTGCGGTTGCCGTATCACCCCACAAGTCCAAAAATCTGGTGAAATCCTCCCAGACTCGATAATCCCGACTACACTATCCCAAGTCCCTGCTCGTAACCCGAGCAACATGAATCCCATGTCTATAAGTGAGAAGAAGAAGTAAAGGAACAAACATGTTTTCTTCGAAGTTAAGTCCCAATATAATAGTGTAGCGATAAAAGATGGCCTATCTAAATGTCCATACAAGCATGCAATTATTCTCAAATAATATGGAATGAAAAGCATCAAGTATCATTTTCACATAGGAATAAATCACTATGTCATAACCACTAACCAACAACACATGCCCATAATACATACTCATGGTGTACCAGTCTCACATAGATAGGCTAAGAAATAATCAGAATAATTTATTCATGCATAATCTACAGTGGGGTGGCGAAACAATAAACAGTGTGTCGGGGATCACTCTAATAGCCCTGGTGAGTAAGCCGTAGAAAGAGGTGCTCAACAACCCACCTGGAACGCGCAGATCCGAAATCCGATCGGGCTGAAATTTGGCGTGCGCATTCCCTCAGCGCCTACGGTTCGAACGAATCCAAATCTTCCAAAAAATCCTGCCGAATCAGCGGTGGCGAGCAAAACAGTGAAGTGTTGTCCAACAATGTAATGCAAAATCAGCGAATGCGTCGCAAAGGCGTAGATGTGAATTCGAGCTCAATTTCTGTCCGGGACCGAAAGGAAAAATGCTCAACTTGATCGTGACGAAAAGTTCTAACTTCCCCTTTTCCCGAGAAATGGCAAACTGTCCACAAAAACTGTAACAAAAGCGGAATGCCGCATAATATACAATCACAAAATCTGCATTTTACTATTCAGTGCAACAGTCCCCAAAAATGAAAATTCTCACATGCAAAGAGCCCTCAAAAAAATCTAAGAAAAATATAGTTGCGTTTCTCTCAAAGTGTAGATGTCAATTGAGTCCTTAAACTTCCAGTTCCAACAACCGTAGGCCGAGAAAAGGCAAGATCTCTTCTCCGCTGTCCAGAAAATGCCGCAAAAAAGGGTGTCTGAAGATGCTCCAAAAAACCTAGTAAAAACCCAAAATGGAGGGAAACGGTAAACACGGAAAACGAAGTCCTACCTCTCATGATCGCGCCGAGCCAAAAATCGGCTGAAGACTTCCTCGGGTCAACTCAGAGGAGCCTGTGGACGAAACTGCAACGGAGAAGGCCACCAAAAGAGAAATGTCGAAGCGCTCCGAGTCGGGGAAAATGGCGATGCTGCGGCCTTCTAAAATCCGCAAGATCCTTCAAAAGATGGTGGACATGGTGAGGAAGTGCTCAACCAAAGAAGGGCCCAAGAAGAAATCTCAAAAGGGAGAAATGGGGCCCACAAGGGCCTATTTATAGGAAAAATCCAAAAAAAACCAAACAAGCGGTTTGGGGGACATTTTCGAGCGCCCGAAACTTTCGGGGCCGAATAGGGGACACTAGTCCCCGATTCGCGCAGTGCCCGGATCGTTCCGAGCGCGTCGCGTGTCCCGGTCCATGCGACAGCGGGGCCCCGGCCAACCGGTGTGACACCCCCGGAATTTGGATTAGTCCTATATATGAATGATATAATAGGACTAAATCTCTTAACCCGACTATAGCATTTTCGGTGGTAGCAAGACCCAAGAGGTTAAGAGAGTTAAGCGTGCTAGAGCTAGAGTAGTTCTAGGATGGGTGACCCCCTGGGAAGTTGGGGCGTCACAGTTGGTATCAAATGGACTGGCCCAATTCGGGCGCCCGTTTGATCCGGGCCCGGACAGGGGACAGCGTCGGCCGCGCCCGGATTGCCCTGGGCGCACCGCGTGTCCCGTCCTGCGCAACAGCGAGGACTCGGCCGCCCGCGTCGCGCCACGTGGCCCGCTCCGCCAGCGGGGGCAGCTGGCGACCGCCAATCGCGGGGCGCCGCGTGGCGCCCGCGTGCGTTGACGCGGGGGTCGCCGCCCGGGTGCCGTCGTACCCGCCTGGCAATCAGCGCTTGACTGTCCATCCTGCGCAATAGCGGGGACCCGGCGGCCCGCATCGCGCCATGTGGCCCCCTCCGCGAGCTGGGGCAGCTGGCGCCCGCCAGTTGCGGGGCGCCGCGTGGCGCCCGTGTGCGTTGATGTGGGGGTCCCCGCTCGCGTGCCGCCGTACGCACCTGGCAATCAACGCCTGATCCGACGCTGATTGCGGTGAATCCGAGCCCGCCACGTGGCCCTCCGCGCTGCTGGCTGCGCCCGGTGCACACCCCATGTGTCCGTGGACCGGCCTGCAGGAAATTGGGCCCGTTTGGCCCAAATAGCCTATTTTCAGTATTTTTTTCGCGCTGAGTCCGTTTTTTTGCGTCCGTTCGACGCATTACGGACTCGGTACACTAATAATGGGTGTTTTCTCGCCGCGAACCACGTGGGCAATTCACACGAAAATTTGAGCCACCACATCCTCCCCCACTAAAAGAGTTTCGTCCCCAAAACAAAACGTACCTCAAACCGAAGCCTCGAACAGGTAGGGGTGGGTATCCATCATCACCGACTCAAGCTCCCAAGTAGCCTCGCGCTCGTCATGATTATTTCACAAAATCTTCACATAGAGAATGGCCCGACTGCGCAATTCTCTAACCCTTGATCCAGAATCCGTAACGGGCGCTCCTCGTATATCAAGTCCTCACTGATCTCGAGCGGGGTGAAATCGATGATGTGCGACGGGTAAAAAATGTAACTCCTTAGAGCTGAAACATGAAAAACATCATTGACACCTGCAAGTCTCGGGGGAAGTGCAAGTCTGTAGGCGACTGGTCCGATGCGCTCCAACACCTCGAAAGGTCCAATATATTGGGGGGTGAGCTTCCCGCAAATGCCAAACCTTCTGATTCCCTTGGACGGCGAGACATTCAAAAACACATAGTCTCCAATCTGAAACTCTAAGTCTCGTCGTCGTGTGTCAGCATAACTCCTCTGTCGGCTCTGGGCGGTCTGAAGGTGCTGCCGAAGTCGAAAAAGGGCATGAAGCTCGAATGTGTCTGGACTGCCACTGTCACGCCCCGGGTGTAAACCAGAACCCGGGCTCGTCTACAGATCTGCCATGCACACGGTATTTCCCGCGTACACGAAGCGCCGGTAACCTGCTAAGATATAAGAGAGATAATAAAAGAGCATAAAAACAAAGCTGAACTAAAACTACTACATCTCAGACTGAAGCTGGAAATAAAGTAAAGTACAATTGTAAATAAGTACAAGTGTCTCTCCCAGCTCACCAAAAAATATACAAATAGCTGGCTAAAGCCAGACCCAAAAATATAGGTACAAATACGCTGTCTGAGAAGATAGGGTACAACAAAAATCCAGCTAGCATACTGTCGGGTGGACGATCTATCTAGTCCGCTATCCTCTTACCTCCATCCGCCGCTGATGGCCCAGCAGCTCCCGCAGACAACTCTACAAAACAAAGGGGAAGAAACAGAAAACAACAATGGGGGTGAGAACTACTAGATAAGCCAGTAGCCTCCCCTAGTGGGTAAAGCCTCAAACTCCGACACACCCACTAGGTCTACAAGAGGCAAATGGAGAAGAAAGATGGTAAGCTATAAAAACTGCTGAAGAAAATAAAGCTACCACTACTATGCCTCTAAATGCAGAGCCAGAAAGAGTAACTATATGAATGCATCAGTGAATGTGCCTGCCTGAATAAACCCAATCTAACCACCAGTAAAAACTGGCACTGCCTGCCCTGCTGTCGAACTCAAGAACTCATTCGCGGAATAAAGACCAGCTCTTGACCGGCACGGTCGCAGCCCAAAATAAGTAACAAACTGGCTCCTGTCCGGCACGGTCGCACACTCCGGAGTGGCACTCGAGGGGAGCGACCCACACGAGTAAAGTATCTCTGTAACAAGTATCACGATATAGCAGGGCTGGATCATGACTATGATTGAAGTGGGAAAACCCATCCACTAATCTGATGTAATAATACTCAATAAGTGGGAAACTCCATCCACTAGAGAAATTCGATCCCCAATCTGATGCACAAGTAAACATCCGGTCAACCGCCCAATGTCCGCGGTCGCCGCTATACCCTACAATCCACAATCTGGTATGACAAATCCCGACTCAATAAACCTGGCTACACTATCCTACAACCCTGCTCAAACCCGAGCAATACCACATGTATCTCAATAAAAGGAGAAAATGTGCCAACATGGTTTCTCCTAAGTCAAATTCCAATGATACAAGCATGCAAGTGTCCTCATGATGATAAAAGAAAAACATATATCGTTGTTCTCACATTAATTAGAGCATGTTATTCCAGGATAATAATAGATCTCATAAGAACACTAAGTACTAACATAGCACATGTCCAATCTATACAAGCATGCATGTTACCCACAATGTACTAGTCGGCAATCAACAACGGGGATTACTCTAATATTCCTAGTGAGTAAGTCAAAATATGAGGTCCACAACAATCACCCACCTCGGTCGCGAAGCACGGATCCTAACACGCCCTCACTCCAGATAAACTACGGCACACCGCGAAAGCTGCAAAGATGACCCACACGGCGCACAATTAAACCCAAAATCACACTCTACCGCTGTCCACACAATCCAGTCCAGAAAAAGGGTGATTTTTACCTGCGAGATGATCTCGGAAAAATCCAAAAAAATAACCGCTGTGATCGGCGCGTCGAGTAGATGCGAATCGAGTACTCGCACGTCCCGTTCTGACACATGTAGGCCAAGATACAAATAAAATACCGCTGCGAGTCCAAAACTTCCACAATCAATAATCTGTAGCTTTCAGTCCAGAAAAAGTGGAATTATCACCTTCGAAGCAATCTCCAAAAATTCCAGAAAAATCACGACGACGTTCCTCGCGACGAGTAGATGTAAAACGAGTACTCACACTCGTTCCGATGCTCGTGGGCCGAGAAAACCCACAATCACTCCAATGCTATCCAAAATCTCACCGCAGAAAATGGGGTCACAAGATGGTCCGAAAGACCCAAGAAAAGCTCAGAATGGAGGGAAACTGTAAATAAAAGAATCGTAGCCCTACCTGTCGTGAAAACGTAGGTAGAAGAATCACCCAAAAACTCTTTTGGGGTAGCCCAGGGGAGTCCGCAGACCGAAACACGACGAAAAAGGCCACCAAGGAAAGAGCGTCGCAGTGCGCCGAATCGCAGTAGACGTCGAAGTAGCGTCCTCCAAAAATCCTGGAACTCCTCCACAAAGTGTAGAACAAAAGGGTGAACAACTTCTTTGTAGAAAGCCCACTGTGAAAAAGCCCAGCAAAACAAGAAAAAACAAGTGAAGGTGGCCTATTTATAGGCCCAGCCCGAAAGCCCAAGCTTTCCGGATTCGGGCCCAACATCCGGGCGCCCGAATCCAATAGGCGTACAAAATCGGATCCCATACCCTGTCCGACCAGCGCCCGAAATACCCCGCGCTTGACACGTGTCCTGAAGAGGGAACAGTAAGTGCCCGGCCACTCGGGCGCTGCCATGTGTCGCGCGCCCGTCAACGCGGGTGGGTGGCGCCTACGAATCGCAGGGCGCCACGTGGCCCGCCTGCGTGACCCGCCGACCGCCCACTTGCGCCTCGCCGGCCGCGTCGCCTGCCCCCCACGCGCGCACACATCCTGAGGCACCGGCGCGTGCCTCCGTGGACCGAGCCGCATGAACCCGCCTATCACAGGCTGCCACGTGTCCCCGCGCCCGGTCTATGCACCCGCGCGGGGTTCCGTGGACAGCGCAATGTGCGCCGGCCAATCAGGGAACGCCACCTGTCCTCCGCTCGGTCCATGCACCACCCCGCGCCTCTCCGAGGACTGTGCAGCATGAACCGGCCAATGATAGGCCGCCACATGGCACCCTGCCGGTCTACGGCCTCCCCCATGCACCCGAATCCACAGAAAACTTCGGGGAGCCCCTTTTTGGGCATCCAGACTCAAAAATATACAAGCAAATAGCCGTTTTCAAATATTTTTCCGTGCTGAATCCAAATCCGACCTCCAATCGGCCTGAAACCTCTTTTAAAATTTGGCAAAAGCAGCTGAAAGAGAGGCTTGATCTAGGAACCTCACTTAGTCCATATAACACATCCATTTGATGCGTTACTGGCCCAACACACCAATAACAGGTGTTTCACATCGTGGATTCACGGGGAAAAGCTACATAGGGATTTGGGGCTCTACAGCCATATCTGTAACAACGACCCCACCTCTGATCACATGTATCCGGCTGATGCTGTCCCCCACAAATAATGCATAGGTCAGAATACCGTGGCTGCCTCGGCTGCTGCTGGTGTCTCTGTGGCTGCTGCTGTGATCTGTGCAGCCGTGACTGTGACCTCTGCTGCTGCTGCTGCGGTGGTCTCTGGGATCCACCAGGCACTCGTCGATCAGAATGCCCACGGCTGTAAAACTGAGGCCGCGGCGGTCGTGGCGGTCTCCAAGAACTGGCCTGTCCCCCATCATCGAGCGTTGGCCGCTTCCTCTCTGCGCGGCCAACCCCCCTCTCCTAGCAACCATAACGTCGCCGCTCCACCCATAGGGCGTGCTCAACGGCCTCATCAAGGGTCTGAAGCCTCTGAGCGTGCACCAGGGTATAAATCTCACTACGAAGGCCACTCTCGAACAGATGAACTTGGTGTGGCCCGTCCCGGGCGACAAAAGGCACGTAGTTAAGCAACTGTGTGAACTCCTGGTAGTACACCTGCACTGACCTACTGCCCTGCTGTATGTTCTTCAAATCATCCTCCAATTTCTGCTTCACGGTGCTTGAAAAATAGGTTCCAAGCAGCATACGCCGAAACTCGGACCAGGGCAGCTGCCGGGTGGTCTGGAACTCCACTGGCTCCACCCGACGCCACCAAGCATCAGCATCTCCATCTAGACAGTGAGCCGCCATGTGAACCCTATACCTCGGATCAATGAAGAAATCCCTACACAACTTCTCCATCGCGGCTAACCAGGCCTCCACCTCTCATGGCTCAACATTCCACCTTGAGAATCTAGGCGGACCAAATTGGCGGAATTTGGCCAACTTCTCAGCAACCATCTCCTCCTTGGCCGGTGTCATCGGCTGGGCCGCTCCCTGGGCTCCACTACTCGAAGACGGTGCCGTCGGTACACGGGGTGCAACCGGAGGTGCAGGGGTACGTCTCCGCAACTGTCGGGGGTGGCGCCTCTCGCTGCGCCAGCAGTTGATCTATCCGCTGCTCTTGTCGGCGAGTGCTCTCAGCCAACTAGGCCACCAAGGCCCTCAGCTCTCTCATCTCTGCAGATCCGGGCTGCTCCGGCTCCTCGGGGGGTGCAGGGGTACCCCGGGTAGTAACACGACGTCGGGGAGGCATCCTGTCACAAGAAAGCCACACTCAACCCAATCTAGCGAAAGCCAAAGACATCCCCCTATTTCTGTGACTTTACGTTGTCTGCAACCAACATAATTGTCTAACAGAAACAGGGTATGTCGATCCCTCTCCACTCATCGGAAGAGTCCAATAAATAAATAACCGATTTTCGTAAAGTATCACACCCCTCACGCTCTATCATCCTGGGGTTTGCCAAAAGCCTAGGGTTTCCTAAGTCCCAACTGACCTATCCCTAAGCTCTAATACCAACCTAATCTGTCACGCCCCGGGTGTAAACCAGAACCCGGGCTCGTCTACAGATTTGCCGTGCACACGGAATTTTTCGCGTACACGAAGCGCTAAAACCTGCTCAAATATAAGAAGAATGATAAAAGAGCACAAGTACCGAGCTGAAACTAAAAACTATACTATTTCAGACTGAAACTAAAAGTAAGATACAGCTGTAATAAATATAATAATGTCTCCTAGCTCACCAAAATAATACATCTAGCTGGCTAAAGCCAGACCCAAAATAAAGAAGTACATCAGTTTGAGTAAAGGGATACAACAAAAGTCTAGCTAAAAACTCTCACAACCTGGCAGGAGATCTATCTACTCAGCGATTCCCTTACCTCGATCAGCCGCCGAAGGCCCAGCAGCTCTCGTAGAAGACTCTGCAAAACGAAGGGAGGAAAAAGGGAAACAACAATGGGTGTGAGAACTACTAGTAAAACCAGTAGCCCCCAGTGGGTAAATCCTCAAACTCCGATGTACCCACTAAGTCTACCAGAGGCAAAAAGGAAAGTAAAGTGGTAAGCTGAAATAATCTGCTGATAAGAAAAACTACCACTACTATGCCTCTAATGCAGTACCGAATAAAATGACTGTATGCATGCATCAGTGAATAGTATCTGCCAAAATAAACCCAATCAAATGGACCAATATAAAACCCGGTACTGCCTGCTCTGCCGTCATCATCGGGTATGCCAGCCAACGCATAATGCCGATGTGATATCGATCTCAAGGACCCAGTAACTGACCGGCAACTACATGGTATAGTCGCACACTCCAGAGTGGTACTCGAGGGGAGCTACCCGCACGAGGAAGTAATCCGTCGAACATATCTCAATATAGCAGGGCTTAGTCACGACTATGCTCAAACTGGGAAACTCCATGTCACTAACAAAACCTCGATCCCAATCCGATGCTAAAAGCAACATTCGGTCAACCGCCCAATATCCGCGGTTGCCGCAACACCCCACAAGTCCACAATCTGGTGCAATAATCGACATCCGGTCAACCATCCAATATCTGCGGTTGCCGTAACACCCCACAAGTCCACAATCTGGTGAAAACCCTCCCAGACTCAATAATCTCGACTACACTATCCCAAACCCTGCTCGTAACCCGAGCAACAAGAATCACAAGTCAATAAGTGAGAAAGAGGAGAAAAGGAAACAAACATATTTTCTCCTAAGTCAAGTCCCAATATGATAGTGTAGCGATAAAAAAATGGCCTAAACAAATGTCCATACACACATGCAGCTGTTCTCATGTAGAATAAAAGGAAGAACATCACATAGTAATCTCACATAGGATAGATCATATTGTCCCAATAATTAACCGACTACACACGAAAGGTTAAGTGCTAACAATGCATGTTAATATATGTAGTGACCCCGACCCCCGTGCAGCTTTCCCCATGACCCATTTAGTGGAACACCTATTAGTGGTGTGTCGGACCCGCAACGCGTCAAATGGACGCGTTGGACGGTCTCAGTGAGGTTTCTGGATCAAGCCTATCCTTCGGCTGCTTTTATCAAATTTTAGAAAGGGTTTCAGGCTAATCCGAGACCGGATTTGGATTCAGCGCGGAAAAACGTTGAAAATCGGCTATTTAATTGCCTTTTTCGGAGTCCGGATGCCCAAAAACGGACACCCGGAAGTTTACCGTGCGTTTCGGTGCATGGGGGGAGCTGTGGACCGAGGGGAGACACGTGGCAGCCTAGGATCGGCCGGATCACGCGCGCGCGGCCCATGGGAGTACGCGCAGGGAGCTGTGGACCAGGGCGGAGCCACGCGGCAGCTCTGGATTGGTCGGCTCACGCGGCTTGGTCCACGCGGCGCTGCGGGTGCGCGGTCCAGGGACCTGGCGCGTGCGCCGGGCGCAGCGAGCGCCGAGGTGGGCCACATGGCGCGCGCTGATTGGTGGAACAGGTACGGGGCAGGTATGGGCAGGTGCGTGCGGTATGGCGCCCACGCGGGGGGCGCCAACTGGCGGCCCGCCATTGGCGGGCGCCGAGCCACCCCACGTCGCTGTCGGGCCACGCGGCAGCGCCCAATTGGCCCGGCGCCGCTGTCCCGTGTTCGGGACATGCGTCGCGCCCGGGTTGATCCGGGCGCTGCGCGGAGAGGGGTTCTGGGTGCGTTTTTCGGGGCCCGAATGTTTCGGGCGCCCGAATGTTTCGGGCGCCCGAAAACGCACCCCAAGGGGGTGATTCCCCTCCCCCTTTGTCCTCTATAAATACCTCCCTCTCTCTCTCCTTTTCATTTTTTTTGGAGCAACCCGAGCTGAGCCCTTTTGGCCGTGGTTTCTCTCTCTTGTTCTCCATCTCCCAACGAGATTTGATGATTTTTAGAGATCTCGACATCGGCGATTTCTGCGACTCGGCGCACTGCGACGTTCTTTTTTCGGAGGCCTTTTTCATCGCATTTCGGTCCACGAGGCCCAGAGCTACCCTAAAGGAATTTTTGGACGATTTTTGTGACATCGATTTTACAACAGGTAGGCCTTCGATTTTTGTGTTGATTACCTTGCTTTATTCTGAGTTCTTGGCACAGTTTACGTGGCATCTTTAAAGTCCTTTCCTGCTGGTGGTTTCTGGACAGCGGAGGCTTGTCGGATTTTTATCTCTACGCTCAGTTATCGGATTTCGACATTTGAGGACTCGATTGACATCTACTCTTCGCGAGGATTGCCGACATATTTTTATTGGAATTTATAGAGATTATCTCGCAGGTGGTAACTAAGCTTCTTTGGGACAGATTTTACAGCAGCTTGTGTTTGTGGGAATTTTTGCTTATTGCAATGTTTGGACCGTATCTTTGTACCCAGGAGGAGTTTTCGAGTGTTTTTGGACTCGTTGGAATCATGGGAATCCGAGGATTGTCCCCGTTCAGTTTCAGCCTTTTTGGATCTTGGATTGACGCGCACTTCAGGTGGGTTGCTTCGTCACCAAAACCGATGGACGGTTCTCTAACTCTATATTTGTTAGTGTGCATGGCTTATGTGAGCATGTTGTATCAGATAGGATTTTCTAGTGTGGTGATTCTGATCATGTTGATTATTACTTGCTATCTGTGTTAATTAAATGTTAGTATTGGACTTGACCTAGCACCCTGTCATATGTTGCATATATAACCAGACCAGTAGAAAACCCTCACGTGGGCTAGGTTCATTTTACGCTTTAGACATCCACACTTCGTATTCTATTCCTGGACATAGTGTTTTTCCTTGCCCGGGTAGTGGGCCGAGTGGTTGGGATTTATTTTAATGTGTGATGCATGTTACACTCGTGCTTGGGGGCCGAGTGGAGTCTGGTAGATGTAGCTAGTCTTGTATCGGTGGCGAGAGCCGTTTGGGTAAACGGTGTTCCCGGGTTGTCGTATTTCTCTGTTTTATTTGTCGTCACGATGTTAGTGACAGTGGTATACTAGTGATAGCAGGACCTAGAACCCAGACTGTTTTTGGGCACACATAATTTTTGTAAACTAATGTTTTCCTTCCAAACTTCGAGGGGTCGCCGGAGCCTGTTCTTGTTTGATTTGGGTGAAGGCAATAGCCCTTCGGGGTTTGGAAAATAAAACTTATTTGAACTGATTTTAATTAAAGAACTAAAATATATTAAATTGGGTTTCTCAGATTAAAATAGTTTTCAGTAATAACTGTCATCTTTTATTACAAACTTCCTCACCCGAGAGAGTTTGGGTGACCTGGGTTCTAGGGGTCGTTCCCTTATTTCGGGACGAAAGCTACGGGGGCTGTACCTGGAACCTGTTCTTATTTGATAGGGTTGTAGGTGACGGTCTCCCGGAACTTTCGAACCCTGATTGGTTTCTTCCGTATATTTTACCGAGGGAGTTGTTTTTCCCGAACTATAAGGGGCCGAGAACTTCGAAAGGCGGAGCCTGGAGTCTGTTCTTGTTTGATTGGGGTTCTAGGCACCGACCTAACGGGGTTTCCGAACCCCTATGGTGTCGGTCCGTTATGTGTCATTTGTGAGTTGGTGTTCTGCGTTGGGGAGCCGTTGGGTGGACGGCAGTCCTGGCTGTCAAGTTTTTCCAGCTAGTGAGTTAGAGATGTGTTTTGGGCACTGTTGATCTTGTTGATCATTGAATTGGATTATAGCCTGCATGAGCCACATTAAGCTCGACAGAGATACGCTGATACTTTCCTCGGTGGGGTCGCGCCCGTCGAGTGCCACTCCGGAGCTGGGCCTGTTACTTTGCTATCGCGACTTGTCGACGCAGTCCCCCTGGCTGGGCCAGTTTTGGCTGTCACGGACGCCCTACGTAAGTCCAGTCCTCCGTGGATGTAATGGCACTAGGCGGGCGCTGGTTTGACTGGACCCCAAGTGGCAGTCATTGTGATTGGGTTGATTGAGTATTTGGGTTAGAGTCGATGCATCATTTTCATCTGTATCACCCTTTGAGCATTGTAGATAGAGGCATGATAGCTGTAGATTTCTTTCCAGCTTATCTTTCCATTATTACAGATTTCCTGTTATCTTATGCCTCTAGTAGACTTAGTGGGCAGACCGTCGGGCTTGGTGGCGGTACCCACTGAGAACTACGTGTTGGTGTAGTTCTCACACTCGCTTGGGGGTTTTCCCTCTCCCCTTCCTCTTTCCTCTCCTTTGTTTTGCAGATTCTTCTGCGGGTATTGCTGATTCTTCTGTTGCTGATCGAGGTGAGGGAGTCGCGAGCTAGTTCCCTACCCGTCCTTGGAGTATAGCAGTACCCCTTTTTGGAGCTTAGTAGTACAGTCTGCTGGATTATTGTTGTTAGTTACTTTTGAGAGCTTTATTTTTGAGAGACTTATGTAGTGAGGTTCAGACTTGTACTCTTTGACAGTTGTATTATCTTATTTCAGTAGTTTACTTTTCAGCTCTGATATATGTATAGCTATAGTATCATTCCTTTTGCAGGCTAGCGCTTTGTCTATACGCGGTTTTCCGTATGGGCGGCGGATCTGTTGGCGGGCTCGGGCCGCAGTTTCGACCTCAGGGCGTGACAGATTAGAGTGGTATCAGAGCCTAGGTTGTAGGTCATTATGGACTTAGAAACCCTAGGCATGTGGATGCATCTTAGGATGACTACGTGAGAGTCGTGACTTATAGCGAGAGTCCTGATTGAGTTTTATACCTCTTCCTAGGGACGGGATGAGTGATTGGCATGTTTATTCTCCTAAGCGATTATGTTGGCTGCAGACAACATAATTCTATGGAATGGATAACATGTCCTACACTTTCACTGGATTGGGTCGAATGGTTGCTGTGTCCTTATGTTTGTTATTGTGCATTGGACTACGATGCCCTTGAGACATCGTGTAGTGAGGAGGGCACATCCCGCATCTGATGAGTAACTCGAGCTGCGGGAGGTAGAGCTATCAGAGCAGAGCGAGACCCAGGAGTTCTGGGCCCAGATGGCACAGATGTCGGAGGCTGTCCGACGCCAGGAGGAGACCATGGACCGGATGATGCGCATGTTTGAGCTGAGGGCGCAGCCTGTTGCAGCACCGCCTGAGAGTTTCCCTGCACCTTCTTCCCCAGCCGTGGCACTACCTGTTGTACCAGCGGCACCGACAGCTCCTATTGCGCCGGTTACCAGCAGACAGCCGTCCGGGACGGCAGGACAGTTGACCACTGCAGAGCAGTGATATATTGTAGATTGCTTGATGAGGTTCCGCCAGCTCAACCCGCCTCGTTTCTCTGGGCGGAGTTTGGAACCGTGGGAGGCAGAGTCATGGATCACGGCGATGGAGCGACTCTTTGAGACTCTTTTTATCGACGAGAGGTTTCAAGTTTTTCTGGCGACGAATTTTCTGGAGCACAATGCCGAGGCATGGTGGCGGCGAGTTCGACCTGTTGGTCCGCCTGGGACATAGTTGCTCACTTGGGCGGAGTTCCGCAGCCTTCTTCTTGGAGCCTTCTTCCCGGAGAGTTTCAGACAGAGACTGGAGGAGGAGTTGAAGAATCTCCGACAGGGAGATCATACTGTGTTGGTGTACATTGAGGACTTCAACCGGTTGTTGGCCAGTGTACCACACGCGGCCCGGGATAAGGCGCATCGGATCTATATGTTTGAGCGAGGTTTGCGCTGGGATATTTACCAGTTCGTCCGTTCGCGCCGACTGCAGACTTTGGATGCCTCGATGGAGCAGTCCCTCTATGTGGAATGAGGGAATGAGGTGATGACTGAGCAGGACACGGCCCTAGGTGGGAGTTCGGGCGTGAAGCGCCCAGTGCCTGAGGACGGGGGACAGACGAGTAGGCAGGAGTCACTGAGACCTCTACGATTTCACTCTGAGGATCGTAGGTTTCGGCGGCGTCAAATATCAGGTAGGCCCCAGCAGCAACCGCAGTATCAGCAGCGACAGCAACAGTATCCCCGACAGCAGCAGTTTTGGCTTCAGCGGCGATGGACAGATGCCACCTCTGGAGCAGATGTGATGATTAGGACTAGAGGTTGTGTCCCTCGGGGTTACGGTTAGATAGTAGCTTTCATTTTTTAGCCACAGCAGGAACGGCTTCAACACTTCTCTCCTCTTTTTTCTCGCCTTTATGCTGAAACTTACGAACGGGACGAAAACTTCGAAAGGCTACTCCAGAAATGGAGACAGTGCCCGAACCTGTTCTTGTTTGATTGGGGCGAAGGCACCGGTCTTTCGAAATTTTTGGACTTTTCGCTATTTTCAGCTGGTTTCTAAATAGAGAGTTGGAGTTGATGACGTTCCTGATGGTGGGCCATTACTTTCTTGTTTGGTTGTTTCGCGAACTTCGGGTAGATTTGGTCGGGTTGGTTTTGTGTTTGTGGTGTGTTTTAGTTTCGGGGATGAAACTTTTTTTTAGTGGGGGAGGATGTGGTGACCCCGACCCCCGTGCAGCTTTCCCCATGACCCATGTAGTGGAACACCTAATAGTGGTGTGTCGGACCCGCAACACGCCAAATGGACGCGTTGGACGGACTCAATGTGGTTTCTAGATCAAGCATGTCATTCGGCTGCTTTCGCCAAATTTTAGCAAGGGTTTCAGGCTAATCCGAGATCGGATTTGGATTCAGCGTGGAAAAATGTCGAAAATCGGCTATTTACTTGCCTTTTTCGGAGTCTGGATGCCCAAAAACGGACACCCGGAATTTACCGCGCGTTTCGGTGCATAGGGGGAGCTGTGGACCGAGGGGAGACACGTGGCAGCCCAGGATTGGCCGTGCGGCCCAAGGGAGCACGCGCGGGGAGCTGTGGACCAGGGCGGAGCCACGTGGCAGCTCCGGATTGGTTGGCTTACGCGGCTTGGTCCATGCGGCGCTGCGGGTGAGCGGTCCATGGACTTGGCGCGTGCGCCGAGTGCCGAGGTGGGCCACGTGGCGCGCGCTGATTGGCGGAGCAGGTACAGGGCAGGTACGGGCAGGTGCGGGCGGTATGCCGCCCACGCGGGGGGCGCCACGTGGCAGCCCGCCATTGGCGGGTGCCGAACCACCCCGCCTCGCTGTTGGGCCACGCAGCAGCGCCCGGTTGGCCGGGCGCCGCTGTCCCGTGTTCGGGACACGCGTCGCGCCCGAGTTGATCCGGACACTGCACGGAGAGGGGTTCTGGGTGTGTTTTTCGGGGCCCGAATGTTTCGGGCGCCCGAAAATGCAACCCAAAGGGGTGATCCCCCCCCCCTTTATCCTCTATAAATACCTCCCTCTCTCTCACCTTTTCATTATTTTTGGAGCAACCCGAGCTGAGCCATTTTGGTCGTGGTTTCTCTCTCTTGTTCTCCATCTCCCACGGAGATTTGATGATTTTTGGAGATCTCGACATCGGTGATTTCTGCGACTCGGCGCACTGCGACGTTCTTTTTTCGGAGGCCTTTTTCGTTGCATTTCGGTCCACGAGGTCGGTAGAGCTACCCCAAAGGAATTTTTGGACGATATATGCATCATCGGTTTCACATGAAATAGGCCTTCGATTTCCGTATTGATGACTTTGCTTTATTCTGAGTTCTTGGCATGGTTTACGAGGCATCTTTAAACTCCTTTCCTGCTGGTGGTTTTTCTGGACAGCGGAGGCTTTTCGGATTTTTATCTCTATGCTCGGGTATTTGATTTCAACATGTGAGGACTCGATTGACATCTACTCTTCGCGAGGATCGCCATCGTATTTTTATTGGAATTTTTAGAGATTATCTCGCAGGTAGTAATTACGTTTCTTTGGGACAGATTTTACAGCAGCTTGTGTTTGTGGGAATTTTTGCTTATTGCATGTTTGGACCGTATCTTTGTACCCAGGAGGAGTTTTTTGGTGTTTTTGGACTCGTTGGAATCATGGGAATCCGAGGATTGTCCCCGTTCAGTTTCAGCCTTTTTGGATCTTGGATTGATGCGCGCTTTAGGTGGGTTTCTTCGTCACCAAAACCGGTGGACGGTTCTCTAACTCTATATTTGTTAGTGTGCATGCATTATGTGAGCATGTTGTATCAGATATCATTTTCTAGTGCGGTGATTCTGATCATGTTGATTATTACTTCCTATCTGTGTTAATTAAATGTTAGTATTGGACTTGACCTAGCACCCTGTCATATGTTGCATGTATAACCAGACCAGTAGAAAACACTCACTTGGGCTAGGTTCATTTTATGCTTTAGACATCCACACTTCGTATTCTATTCCTGGACATAGTGTTTTTCCTCGCCCGGGTAGTGGGACGAGTGGTCGGAATTTATTTTAATGTGGGATGCATGTTACACTCGTGCTTGGGGCTGAGTGGAGTCTTGTAGATGTAGCTAGTCTTGTATCGGTTGCGGGAGCCGTTTGGGTAAATGGTGGTCCCGGGTCGTCGTATTTCTCTGTTTTATTTGTCGTCACGATGTTAGTGACAGTGGTATACTAGTGATAGCAGAACCTAGAACCCAGCCTGTTTTTGGACACTCAATTTCTGTAAACTAATGTTTTCCTTCCAAACTTCGAGGAGTCGCCGGAGCCTGTTTTTGTTTGATTTGGGTGAAGGCAATAGCCCTTCGGGGTTTCAAAAATAAAACTTATTTGAACTGATTTTTACTAAAGAACTAAAATATATTAAATTGGGTTTCTCAGATTAAAATAGTTTTCAGTAATAACTGTCATCTTTTATTACAAACTTCCTCACTCGAGAGAGTTTGGGTGACCTGGGTTCTAGGGGCCGTTCCCTTATTTCGGGACGAAAGCTACGGGGGCTATACCTAGAACCGGTTCTTGTTTGATAGGGTTGTAGGTGATGGTCTCCCGGAACTTTCGGACCCTGGTTGGTTTCTTCCGTATATTTTACCGAGGGAGTTGTTTTTCCCGAACTGTAAGGGGCAGAGAACTTCGAAAGGCGGAGCCTGGAGTCTGTTCTTGTTTGATTGGGGTTCTAGGCACCGACCTAACGGGGTTTCCGAACCCTTATGGTGTCGGTCCGTTCTGTGTCATCTGTGAGTTGGTGTTCTGTGTTGGGGAGCCGTTGGGTGGACGGCAGTCCTGGCTGTCGAGTTTTTCCAGCTACTGAGTTAGAGATGTGTTTTGGGCACTGTTGATCTTGTTGAATATTGATTTGGATTATAGCCTGCATGAGCCACATCGAGCTCGACAGAGATGCGCTGATACTTTCCTCGGTGGGGTCGCGCCCCTCGAGTGCCACTCCAGATCTAGGCCTGTTACTTTGCTATCGCGATTTGTCGACGCAGTCCCTCTGGCTGGGCCAGTTTTGGCAGTCACGGACGCCCTACGTAAGTCCAGTCCTCCGTGGATGTAATGGCAGTAGGTGGGCGCTGGTTTGACTGGACCCCAAGTGGCAGTCACTGTGATTGGGTTGATTGAGTATTTGGGTTAGAGTCGATACATCATTTTCATCTGTATCACCCTTTGAGCATTGTAGATAGAGGCATGATAGCTGTAGATTTCTTTCCAGCTTATCTTTCCTTTATTACAGATTTCCTGTTATCTTATGCCTCTAGTTGACTTAGTGGGTAGACCGTCAGGCTTGGTGGCGGTACCCACTAAGAACTACGTGTTGGTGTAGTTCTCACACCCGCTGGGGGGTTTTCCCCCTCCCCTTCCTCTTTCCTCTCCTTTGTTTTGCAGATTCTTCTATGAGTGTTGCTGATTCTTCTGTTGCTGATCGAGGTGAGGGAGTCGCGAGCTAGTTCCCTGCCCGTCCATGGAGTTTAGTTGTACCCCTTTTTGGAGCTTAGTAGTACAGTCTGCTAGATTATTGTTGTTAGTTACTTTTGAGAGCTTTATTTTTGAGAGACTTATGTAGTGAGGTTCAGACTTGTACTATTTGACAGTTGTATTATCTTATTTCAGTAGTTTACTTTTCAGCTTTGATATCTGTATAACTATAGTATCCTTCTTTTTGCAGGTTAGACGCTTCGTCCATGCGGGGTTTTCCGTATGGGCGGCGGATCTGTTGGCGGGCCCGGGTCGCAGTTTCGACCTCGGGGCGTGACAGATTAGAGTGGTATCAGAGCCTAGGTTGTAGGTCATTATAGACTTAGAAACCCTAGGCATGTGGATGGATCTTAGGATGACTACGTGAGAGTCGTGACTTATAGCGAGACTCCTGATTGAGTTTTATACCTCTCCCTAGGGACGGGATGAGTGATTGGCATGTTTATTCTCCTAAACGATTATGTTGGCTGCAGACAACATAATGCTATGGAATGGATAACATGTCATAGACTTTCGCTGGATTGGGTCGAATGGTTGCTGTGTCCTTATGTTTGTTATTGTGCAGTGGACTACGATGCCCCTGAGACATCATGTAGTGAGGAGGGCACATCCCGCATCTGATGAGTAACCCGAGCAGCGGGAGGTAGAGCTATCAGAGCAGAGCGAGACCCAGGATTTCTGGGCCCAAATGGCACAGATGTCGGAGGCTGTCCGACGCCAGGAGGAGACCATGGACCGGATGATGCGCATGTTTGATCTGAGGGCGCAGCCTGTTGCGGCACCCCCTTTGAGTTTCCCTGCACCTTCTTCCCCAGCCGTGGCACTCCCTGTTGTACCAGCGGCACCGGCAGCCCCTATTGCGCCGGTTACCAGCAGACAGCCGTCCGGGACGGCAGGACAGTTGACCCATGCAGAGCAGCGAGAGATTGTAGATTGCTTGATGAGGTTCCGCCAGCTCAACCCGCCTCGTTTCTCTGGGCGGAGTTTGGAACCGTGGGAGGCAGAGTCATGGATCACGGCAATGGAGCGACTCTTTGAGACTCTTTTTATCGAGGAGAGGTTTCAGGTTTTTCTGGCGACGAATTTTCTGGAGCACAATGCCGAGGCATGGTGGCGGCGAGTTCAACCTGTTGGTCCGCCTAGGACACAGTTGCTCACTTGGGCAGAGTTCCGCAACCTTCTTCTTTGAGCCTTCTCCATCTCCCACAGAGATTTGATGATTTTTGGAGATCTCGACATCGGCAATTTCTGCGACTCGGCGCACTGCGACGTTTTTTTTTTCGAAGGCCTTTTTCGTCGCATTTCGGTCCACGAGGTCCCTAGAGCTACCCCAAAGGAAAATTTGGACGAATTTTTCGGCATCGGTTTCACGAGAGGCAGGCCTTCGATTTCCATGCTGATCATCTTGCTTCATTCTGAGTTCTTGGCACGGTTTACGAGGCATCTTGTAACCCCTTTCCTGCTGGTGGTTTTTCTGGACAGCAGAGGCTTGTCGGATTTTTATCTCTGTGCTCGGGTTTTGTATTTCGACATGTGAGGACCCGATTGACATCTACTCTTCGCGGGGATCACCGTCGTATTTTTATTGTAATTTTTAGAGATTATCTCGCAAGTGGTAATTAAGCTTCTTTGGGACAGATTTTACAGCAGCTTCTGTTTGTGGGAATTTTTGCTTATTGCAATGTTTGGACCGTATATTTGTACCCAGGAGGAGTTTTCTAGTGTTTTTGGACTCGTTGGAATTGTGGGAATCCGAGGATTGTCCCCGTTCAGTTTCAGCCTTTTTGGATCTTGGATTGATGCGCACTTCATGTGGGTTGCTTCGTCACCAAAACCGGTGGACGGTTCTCTAACTCTATATTTGTTAGTGTGCATGCATTATGTGAGCATGTTGTATCAGATAGGATTTTCTAGTGTGGTGATTCTGATCATGTTGATTATTACTTCCTACCTGTGTTAATTAAATGTTAGTATTGGACTTGACCTAGCACCCTGTCATATGTTGCATGTATAACCAGACCAGTAGAAAACCTCACTTGGGCTAGATTCATTTTATGCTTTAGACATCCACACTTCGTATTCTATTCTTGGACATAGTGTTTTTCCTCGCCCGAGTAGTGGGCCGAGTGGTTGGGATTTATTTTAATGTGGGATGCATGTTACACTCGTGCTTGGGGGTTGAGTGGAGTCTGGTAGATGTAGCTAGTCTTGTATCGGTGGCGGGAGCCGTTTGGGTAAACAGTGGTCCCGAGTTGTCGTATTTCTCTGTTTTATTTGTCGTCACTATGTTAGTGACAGTGGTATACTAGTGATAGCAGGACCTAGAACCCAGACTATTTTCGGACACACATAATTTCTGCAAACTAATATTTTCCTTCCAAACTTCGAGGGGTCGCCGGAGCCTGTTCTTGTTTGATTTGGGTGAAGGCAATAGCCCTTCGGGGTTTGAAAAATAAAACTTATTTGAACTGATTTTTATTAAAGAACTAAAATATATTAAATTAGGTTTCTCAGATTAAAATAGTTTTCAGTAATAACTGTCATCTTTTATTACAAACTTCCTCACCCGAGAGAGTTTGGGAGACCTGGGTTCTAGGGGTCGTTCCCTTATTTCAGGACGAAAGCTACGGGGGTTGTACCTGGAACCTGTTTTTGTTTGATAGGGTTGAAGGTGATGGTCTCCCGGAACTTTCGGAACCTGGTTGGTTTCTTCCGTATATTTTACCGAGGAAGTTGTTTTTCCCGAACTGTAAGGGGCCGAGAAGTTCGAAAGGCGGAGTCTGGGTTCTAGGCACCGAACTAACGTGTAGGGCCCCAAACCCCATGTAGCTTTTTCCCGTGAATCCACTGTGTAAAACACCTTTTGATGGTGTGTCTGGCCCATAGTGCATCAAAAGGATGCCACAGATGGACCCTGTGAGGTATCTATAGCTGGTTTTGCCTACGGCTCCCTTTGCCAAATTTTAGAAAAGGTTTTGGGCCAAACAGAGGTTGGTTTTGGATTTAGCGCGGAAAAACGCTTGAAAACGACTATTTGCTTGTTTATTTCTGAGTCCGGATGCCCAAAAATGGACTCCCGAAAGTTTTCAGCGAATTTCGGTGCATGGGGAAACCCGTGGACCGCCGGGGTGACACGTGGCGGCCTGTCATTGGCCGGATCACAGCGCGCGGTCCACAGAGAGGCGCGCGGTGGCGCATGTACCCGGCGCGGACACATGGCACCTCCGAATTGGGCGGGCGCAGGCGCGCGGACCATGAAAACCCTGCTCGGGTGCATAGACCCGGCGTGGGGGCACGTGGTAGCACGTGATTGGCGGGCTCACGGTGCGGGGCGCACGGAGGCTCGCGAGGCCGCCTCGGGTTGCGTGCGGGTAGGTGGCGTGGCAGGCGGGCAGGTGCGCGGTATGGCGCGATCGCGGGGGGTGGCCACGTGTCGCCCGCTGATTCGCGGGCGCCACCCATCGGGTTGACCGGTGGCGGGGACACATGGCGGCTTCCTTCTGGGCTTGCACGGCTGTCCCGTGTTCTGGGACACGTGTCAACCCCAGGTTCGGCCACGTGGCTGCATCCGACTTGGCTTGCACGGCCGTCCTGTGTTCTGGGACACGTGTCAAGCCCAGGTCGATTCGGGTGCTGGCAGGGATCTGGTGTGCGGAGTGGGCCGGGCTATTGGGCTGCACTGTGTGCGCCCGAAAGCCCATTTCGGGCGCCCGAAACCAGGGACAAATCCGGTATGGGCCTATATATAGGGCCCGAAATCTAGTTTTTCTGGTTTTTCTCCCTCTTCGAGCCTTCTTCTCACAGAACCCAATTTAGGAAACTTGCTCCATTTTCGATGCTGCACCCACTGGAGGAGTTTTGGGATTTTTGGTGGCACGCACTTCGAGGTTTGCGGCATTTCGGCACAGTGCGACATTCCTTCACCGGTGACTCCCTTCGTCGCGTTTCGGTGCACAGACTCCCCTGCCCGTACTTGTTTTGCATCTACACATCGCATGGAACGTCCTTGTATTTTTCCTGGATTTTTCTGAGTTTTCCCCGAAGGTGAAAATCCTACGTTTTCAGGGCAAAGTTCTATAGATTTTGTACTTGAGATTTTTGAGGTGGTCACCTTGTCGATTTTGTATCTTGACCTACAAAACTCGGTTTGGGACGTGCAGGTACTCGTTTCAATCGGCTCATCACGATGGTCACGGCGGTAATTTTTTTGGAATTTACAGAGCCCATCTCGTAGGTGATAATAGCACAATTCTAGACTGTTAGTTTGTGGACAGCATGTTTTGGAGATTATGTGTTTATTTGGGCTTATGTTTCGGGGATATTTTGTACAGTTATCGCAGCGGACTATCCTTTGGGCGAGAGCACTTTGGGACTTGGATTTAGCGATTGAGGTGGGTGTTGTTGTGAACCTCCTACTTTTGATTACCCACTAGGCATATTGGAGATATTCCCATATTAATGTGTTAATTGTACTCGTGTGATGATTGTAGCATGCTTGTATGAGATTATGGATTTTTTAGTAACACTTACATCTCCAGGAGACTAGATACTAGTAAATTGTTATATCTTGGAAAAAAGCATGTTGTCTAACACTTTGGGAACATTATGTTAAGGAGAATATCATGTATTATCTGTTTGGAATTGTTTATGCATGTGTAAAGGTCGGCGTATGACATACTTGCACATTGGATACTTAAGCGATAGCATGCCTTAGTTCTTGTAAGAAATTGGTCACCTGTACTTATTTTGCTAAGTGAAGGACGTTTACATGCTTGTATGGACATCTAGTTAGGCCACCTTTTTCTGCTACACTATCATTGGAATATGACTTAGGAGAAACCATGTTGGCACCTCTTCTCCTTTTATTGAGATACATGTGTATTGCTCGGGTTGAGCAGGGTTGTAGGATAGTGTAGCCGGGTTTTTGTTGAGTGGGTTTGTCATACCAGATTGTGGTGGTGGGTTATTGCGGCAACCACGAACATTAGGCGGTTGACCGGATGTTTACTTATAGATCAGACTGGGGATAGGATTCCTCTAGTGGATGGAGTTCCCACTTATTGAGTTTTATTGCATTAGATTGGGGGGATCGTGTTATCTTTACTAGAGGGGTTTTCCCACTTCGATCATTGTCATGATCCAGTCCTGCTACAGTGAGATATTGAGACATGATTTCTTTACTCGTGTGGGTCGCTCCCCTCGAGTGCCACTCCGGAGTGTGCGACCGCACCGGACAGTTGTCGGTCTGTTACTTATTTTGGGTGCGACCGTACCGGGCAGTAGTCGGTGTGAGGACCCGAAATCCCCACTTAAGAGATTACTGTCGGATTGTGGCCTTTGGGAGTGTTTGTGCGTGTGTCGGGCCCAAGAAATGGATTTGTGGTGCAATTTGGAATTTAGTTTGCATCACTGGAGGCCTGCGTGGTGTGTCGGTGGTGTTTGTGCGCAATTTGGACACAAGTGTTGGACTTTGGGCTTAAAATAAGATCCCGTGGAAAATTGGAGGACCCGTCGAGTGTTTAGAGGTGGTTTCGCGCGACGCAGATGTCAAATTTGGACTCAGGGCGAAGTTTGGATAAAAGATTACCTCTCCGGTTGCCTTCGGGAATTTTTAGAGTTGGAATTTGGCAAATCGGACTTCAGAATTGGACCCGGCGCGGAAATCGGATCAAGTGGGCTATCCGGGGGCATTCGACAAACGGACATCGTTTTTGGATTCAGCGCGCGAAATCGTTTCGATTGGACTATTTACTTGCTTTTTTCGGAGCTCGGGTGACGCGCGCGTTTTTCGAGGCACGTGCGCGAATCTCGAGGCGTCGGCACGGATCCCGAGGCGGCAAGGTGCGCGGTTCGAGGCGCGCTGTGCGATGTGCGCAGCTGGCGCGCGTTGGGAACGCGCGCCTGCGCGGGTCAGCGCAGGGGCCGCTACGTGGCGGCCCCCCGTTGGCGCCCGCGCGGGCGTGGGGGGGCGCGCGCCCGTGTGGCGCGCGTGGTGTCCCGCGCCTGCGCGGTGTTAGGTTATATGTAATAAGGATCTAAATAGGGGAAAAAAACACCTAGAGGGGGGTGAATAGGTGTAAACGTATAAACACTCAAAAATCGTTGCGATAAAAACCCAATGCGGAAATAAAAATAACTCGCAAGATTTTTACGTGGAAAACTCCATCACCGGAGTAAAAAACCACGGGACCGATAACACGGTAGAAATCCACTAGAATTAAAACACGTACAAGGTGATTTACCGTACACACTTACGACTCAACCATTTCCATACGCTCCTAGAGGATCTTCTCCGCTCGCTCCGCGACGCTTCTCGAATCCACGATCTGCGCCCAACGCCGAATCCACGACGTCCAACGTCGAATCCACGACGTCCGACCGAGTCCACGGTCTTCACCCAATAGCACCCTTCGAATCCACGAACGTGCCTCACTCCGAATCCACGAGAGCGGTTGAACCTTGAATCCACAAGGACACGCGAATCCACGCGCCGATTTTTGGGGTAAATCGTTGTTTTTGGTGGTGATGATCCGCCGAATACTTAGATCAAAGATAGATCGGAAATACCATCTAAGTATTCATTAGTTTGATTCAACTCAAGATGTGAGTATGAAAACCTAGAATCAAACTAATCAATATAGATGAAGAAACATAGAGTATTCTCTAATGATTTCCTTTCTTCTCTATATGTGGATCTAGAGCCGTATAAGATGATACAAGAAAATGACGGCTATTTTCCTTCTTTTGGATTCACCCTAGAAAAAGAGTCATAGGGTCTATTTATAGGTTAGAAACCCTAGGAAGGAGATAAGAATCAAAAACCTAACATTTCTAGAAATTTTACGGACGGCGATCCGGATCGGATTAGCTGTGATCCGGATCGTCGTAACGAGTCAGGCAATTCCAGAAAAACGAAGGTTCGGGATCCGGATCGAAGTGCTTGATCCGGATCGTTCATACAGTTCACCAAACATCAACGTTCGGGATCCGGATTGCGAAGCCTGATCCGGATCGTTCAAGGAAGATGGTAAACTCAGTGTTCGGGATCCGGATCAAGAGAGGCTACGATCCGGATTGAACTGGTGTATGAACGAACCACCTTCGGGATCCGGATCGAACAACCTGATCCGGATCCTGAACATGTCCCAAGTCCAGTTTTTGATTTTTATGCAATGAAAGATTCTTCCAAGTGTTTCTACACTACAAGAAGTATTCGGATCACACAAAATCTTTAGTTAAACATACCTGATCCTTTTGAATTCTTCTTTCTTGAGATTGAGTTAAATGATCCAACTTTCTTCACCTTCAATCTTCAAGACTTGAGACTTTCACGAAACTACGCCAACTCAAATTCCGTAACAATCTCCCCATTTGGCGGTTTCGTGACAAAACACAGATCCACTAAAGAAAATTCAAAAAGATATTTTTGTTGCTATCACCATACAACAAAAATTTACAATGGAGATCCAAAAATTTAAAAACATGAGATAAACTCCTAAAACAGACTCTAGACTTAGACATCTGTACTCTCTGCACAAAGAAATCATTCTTGACAAAAAGAGATCGTTAGATACCTCAAGAATATTTAACATTCAAAACCTAGTACAGAGATAGAGTTTATCTGATCATCATGACATTTGAGAATTCAGATATGTAAGAGAATCATAGTCAAAAACCAACATATCTTCTATGCAATCAAAAACCAAATGTCACAAAGTGTTAGTCCAACATCAACTTGTTAGTCATATTACATGCCCAAATAGTTAGTCGAATAGTTAGTAGAGACATGCATACAAATCACAAGATAAAAACCAAAGTTGAGGTTGAAGTGATACTTACCTTGATGTATACAAAATTTTCACATCAGCATTGTTCAAGTTCTCAATCATCATTGTACCTTGATGTATACAAAATTTTCACATCATCATCATTGTTCATTGTTCTCTAAACTCTCTCCCCCTTTTTGTCACAAACAAAGCCAAAATTACAAAAATTTAAAGAGAGTTAAAAATTCCAACGAAAATGTTCTGAAATTTAAGAACTAGAACTAAGAGTAAGTCCTAAAAAGAACTGAAAAACCTGCACAAGAAAAGGTTAAAAATCTGCACAAGAGAGAAAAAAAAAATAATAATAAAATAAAAGGAAAGAATTAGTCATCAGATTCAGAGTCTTCAGAGCTCGTGCAGCCCATCTTTGAGAACATCTTTTTCACCAGCTTGTTCATTGAATTGACCTTCTTAGTTAAGGTAATATGAGCTGCCGTGATGAGCTCCAGCTCATTGGAAATTCTCGTCTGTGCCTTTGAAATCTGTTCCTGCTCAAAAGACAATCGTTGTTGTTCTTTGTAGATGGATGAGACTGATGCTTCATCCGCTGGTGTGGGTGCTGGTTGTGATGGTGACGCGGAAGTGCCGCTACTAGGTTTCGTTCCGCATGGAGGGACTGGAGTGACATGGGGCAATTTGTGAAGGGACTTCACAACGGTGGACTCATCGATCATACCCAAACATTGATGATAAGTCGGTGAAGTAATATCAACCTGAAATTTCTTCAAGATCCTCATTATAATCAGTGGAAATGGAATTCTTTCAGTGGGATGAGGGTGCTCAACATATCTTGTCATTCTATTCCAAATAATGTATGGAATGTTGATATTCAATCCCATTGCCTCAGACGGATGTCCTAAGAGATACAAAAATAGCATTCGATCCCATCTCAAGACTTTCGTCTGCAAATTTGGAAGGATATTGTAACACGTGATAAAGTTTAGAAACCGGTACTCAAGACGAAGTTCTTTGGATCTAATCAATTTCTCCGTTGATTGCGTTCCTTCCAAACAAATTCCCTTTATAACAATTTGCCACAAAGTGTTTGTCAAAACCTTTCCCTTCAGGTAATTAACTCCTGTCTTGCTGGCAGGCATTCCCAAAACCTCGCCAATCAATTGTGGAGTAATTTTGAATCTTGTGCCTTGGATATTCGTGTAAAATTCCATTGGACCGTTTTCAATTTCTCGAAGGTGCCGTGCATTTGTATAGAAGGCCCTTACAAGATGCAGACAGTATCCAAGCACTTCTGGAAATCGACAAACTTGAATAAGATTTGCTTGTTCAATCAGAATGCCAAACTCAGGGGAGTGATCTCGTAGAGCCTCAATATTAACATGCTTCTCACCAATGCATTCACGATTCTCAAATGCCCTTAGACGATCCGCATTAACGAACACTTGTTCCTCACGAGGTGGAGAATCCGGAATAATCGGTTCGTTAGACATGAAACCTCGTGCTCGTCCAAACCGTCGAGCAAGTCGTTTCCTTTTCACCGAGATGGTTGGTGCAGTCATAGGTGCTTTACCTTTGTCCATGGGTGCTTTTTCTTTCGATGCATCGGGCATTGATTCATCATCATCTGTTAATTCAGTCCAGTCTATCTCTTGACAATCTACTTCTGTGTCGCTGATCACATGAAACTCACCCTTTTGTTGTGTTTTCTTAGCTCTCTTTAATTTGTTTGTGGCCCGAGTGTGCACCATAGTGACCAATAAAAGAATGATCCATGAGAATCCCATTGATCCAAGTGCCTTAAGAAGATTGAAATCCTGTGTGCAACAACTCAAGAACACAAAAAAAATTGTTAATTTTTAAAAATTTGAAAAATTGTACCCAAACAATCATAATCATGTAGAGAGATTAAGAATCAAATTAGTTTTGCAAAAGGACTTTTTAAAAATAGATCAATTGCATGATTTTCGAAAATCCTTATTATATGCCCTAAAACCGAAATTTTAGAAATCGAAGTCTAAAAATCCGTTAATCAGGAGAATACCTAGCATATAATCAAAACTAATCTACTCAGAGTTCTTATTTCAAAAGAAATTTGATCAAAAACCATCCACAAACAAAGTTGATCCAAGAATTTCATCACGTTTGAGGAGGAATAGAGAAAAACGGTGAAAAACCGAGATTTTGATCAATAAAACTTACTTGGAGTTGAAGAACTTGAGTTTGAAAGCTTCCAAGAAGGGTGAAATCTAGAGAGAGAAGCTCTGGAAACTTTGGAACAAAAGATTGGAGTAAAAGAAATCAAAACCCTTTTGTTCTTTATAAAACCCTAGCCGCGATCCGGATCAGACCATGCTTGCGATCCGGATCGGCTACCCGCAGTGAGAAACTGCGTTCGGGATCCGGATCGGCAGGTCCAATCCGGATCGTCAGCCCGCAGAAGAATACCTGCGTTTGGGATCCGGATCATCTTGCCCGATCCGGATCGGCTCCAACTTTTTCGTTAGAAAATTTCAGAGAAATTCAAGAAAAACCAGAAAAAGTTTGTAAGCACAAATGTGTATCAACTTCAAACAAAAATCATCGTTTCATACAACAAGAATTAGATTATGCCAAATCTATCAATAATATCCAAAAATGAAACGAAAATTTACAAAAATTAAATCCCTTAAAGTTGAAACACCTTCAATTACATCTAACTTGATCTTATGAGTAATGCCTTATCAAATCATCAATTCAGTAAAGAAAATGAAATACAAAGATCAATAGATGTTTGAAATCCCAAATATAGTAGATAATGTATCTAGACAATCTGTTGAAGAGAGTGGCTCTTTGAGCATCTTTCTTTAAAAACCCACCTTATACCAACCTTGAAATTTGACGGAGTCAAGTATTTCAACATGCATTTTACATAATCAAAAATTTGAACAACCATGCTTGGTATACATGTGGTAGCTGCACACAATACTCGGACGACCGAGGTGGTAGCTCTTTCCTCCATGTGGTGGTAGTTTTCACACTCCTCATTGGGATGTAACTCTTTCCACATCTTTTGAGCATTTTACTTTTCTTTGACTCCCCCTCAATTGGCTATCAATTATTTAAGATATAAAGTATTCAACCAAAAATTGATCTCGATTTCATACTCGACTAAGCAGTCAAATAAGATAATGACTATACCAAGAGATCATTGAGAGAGAGAAATTGACTTTGATCACTCAGAAGATGATTTAATTAACATAAATGATCATTGTAACAGTGAAATATTATGATGGCAAAAGCATAATAAATTTCTAAATGTGCGAAAAGATGCAATTAAAGTCAATTATGATCTATGCTCAATTAATGTCCTATGTACAAACATAGATAATGAACAAAACAAAAACAAAAACAAAACCTATCCTAAGCAAAGGTTTCAAAAAGAAGTTTATTTCAAGGAAAGCATTCCAATTGCTTTTCGCAAATGAATAAAACGTTTTTGATCCAAAGGTTTTGTTAGAATGTCAGCTAATTGATCCTCAGTTGAAATATATGAAAGTTGAAGAGTATTTGATTCAACTAGCTCTCTAAGAAAATGATATCTAAGTTCAATATGTTTTGTTCTAGAGTGCAACACAGGGTTTTTAGAAATGTTAATTGCACTTGTGTTGTCACAAAGAATTGTTACCGAAGATGCTGAAATCCGGAAGTCGCTCAGTACGCTTTTCATCCAAATGAGTTGAGTTGAACAACTTCCAGCTGAAATGTATTCCGCTTCGGCAGTCGAGAGTGCTATGCAATTCTGCTTTTTACTGTGCCATGCAACAAGGCAATGGCCAAGATAGAAGCATGCACCACTCGTGCTTTTCCGATCATCCACTGATCCTGCCCAATCGGCATCTGAGTATCCAACAATATCCAAACTTGTTCCCATAGGATACCAAATTCCGAAATTAATTGATCCTTTGATATACCGGATGATCCTTTTCACCGCTTTCAGGTGAACCTCCTTTGGTGCAGATTGATATCTCGCGCAGATCCCAACACCAAAAGATATATGCGGGCGACTAGCCGTGAGGTAAAGTAGACTTCCAATCATACTTCGATACAGTTTCTCGTCTACATTCTCACTTTGTGATTCACTTCCAAGTCCCTTGTGGCTAGTTCCCATTGGAGTCGGAAAATCCTTCGAATTTTCAAGATCAAACTTTTTAACCAACTCCATTGCATACTTGGATTGACTCAAGTGAATACCTTCATCATTTTGTTTAATTTGCAATCCAAGGAAATAAGTCAATTCGCCCATCATGGACATCTCAAATTCGCTTTCCATGGTCTCCGCGAATTTAGAAGCATCATTATCTCTTGTTGCGCCAAATACAATGTCATCGACATAGATTTGTGCTATAATGAAATTGCTTTGATAATGCTTCACAAAGAGAGTCCTATCAGCTCCCCCTCGAGTGTAGCCCTTCTCTAAAAGGTGCTTTGTCAACCTTTCGTACCATGCTCGCGGTGCTTGTTTCAGACCGTAAAGAGCATTTTTCAAACGAAAAACATGGTTAGGTTGTTTATGGTCTACAAAACCTTTCGGTTGAGCCACATAAACTTCCTCATTTAAAAACCCATTTAGAAATGCGCTCTTAACGTCCATTTGAAATAATTTGATTTTAAAATGACAAGCAATAGCAAACAGTATACGAATGGACTCGAGTCTAGCTACAGGGGCGAATGTTTCATCAAAGTCTATACCTTCTACTTGAGAGTAGCCTTGAGCAACTAATCGTGCCTTGTTCCTGATGATAGTACCATCCTCATTTTTCTTGTTCTTGAAGATCCATTTGGTACCTATCACATTATGTTGCTTTGGAGGCTTCGTTAATTCCCAGACTTTGTTTCGCTCAAATTGATGGAGCTCTTCCTGCATTGCTTTAATCCAGTAGTCATCCTGAAAAGCTTCATCTATGTTCTTTGGTTCGATTAAAGATACGTAGCAAGCGAATCCAAAAACCAACTGCCTCCGAGTTCTAACTCCTTCTTGTGGATCTCCAATAATATTCGATTCCGGATGATCCTTGGAGATTCGTAGCGTTTGTTGAGACGGAGTACTCGGAGATAAATGAGATGATTCCTGCACATTAGATAAACTTGAAGAACCATTAGATGCATCATTAATATTGGAAGTATTATTATGAGAAGATGCAACGGCAGGAGAATCATCATCTAGAGAGATATCGAGGGTAGATTTTTCAGATGCAAAGTGAAAAGCTTCATCTACTTTAACATTTATAGATTCTACGATCGTCTTAGATTCCAAGTTAAATACTCGATATGCTCTACTATTAGTAGAATACCCCAAGAAAATCCCTTCGACACTTCGTGAGTCAAACTTTCCAAGATTTTCACGGTCACGTAAAATGTAACACCGACTCCCGAAGATGCGAAAATATTGATGTTGGGTTTTCTACCACACCATAGTTCATATGGTGTATTTAACGTTCCCGGGCGCAAAAACACTCGATTAATGACATAGACAGCGGTGTTCACAGCTTCAGCCCAAAAATGTAGCGGTAGGTTCCGGCTATGAAGCATCACACGCGCCATCTCTTGAACAACCCTGTTTTTGCGCTCAACAACACCATTCTGTTGAGGTGTATAGGGTGCAGAGAATTCATGCTTAATACCGTTTGAAGTACAAAAGTCAATGAATTTAGAATTAATGAATTCTCCACCTCTATCACTTCTAACACGAATGATCTTTTCATTCTTTTCAATCATAATACGAAGGCAAATCTCGTGAAAAGAATCAAAAGTATCAGCTTTCTCTTTTAAAAATGCTACCCAAGAATACCGAGAGAAATCATCAACCAATAAGAAAATATACCATTTACCTCCCAAAGATGGTTGACGAGTTGGCCAAAAGAAAAAAAAAAAATAGTCTACATAAACTACACAACATTTTAATCATAGAACGATTAAAGACAAGAAAGGGTTTCACCTTTGCATACCCAAACCTTTTGAGTTTTGGAGTATGTTGGCAATGGTTGAGAAGTTTTCCTTGATGAAGACGTCTTGTATGATTGATCTTTTTCTTTTGTCATCGTCCTGTTTGAAGTACTACCAATGTCCTTTTCTTTAGAAAAATCCTTCTTTGAGTTCCGGGGAGTGAACTTATTGGTAGCAGTTGCAAGATGTGGTTGATTTGATCTTTGAGCTCCAATCTTGCAATTTCTTTCAATGTGCCTTGCAAAATTACAACGAAAACATACCTTAGTGCTTGACGATTCCGAAGAGGATGAAGTAGGCTTGTTGTCGTTGGTTGTCGTGAATTCCGGTGTCGGAGGAGGAGATACCGACTGAGGCACAAAGACTGTCCCAACCGAACTAAAATTGTCTTCAGTTCGATTGTATCCGAGGTCGAACTTGTTTGTTTGACCAAGACCAAGAAGTTTATCCAACTTACTCCTTCCAGAAGAAAATTGCTGTAAGTCATCCTTGAGTTGGCAAATGGTCTCTGTCATTTCCAATTTTTCCCGTCGGGCCTCGCCGTAGAGCTTCAAGAAGTAGTTCGCTTTGTCCACCAGATTTGTATGTTCCTTCTCAAAACGCTCATTGGACTCTTGAAGGGAAACATTTACTTTTATCAGATTTTCCCTTTCCACTTCAAGAGCGTTTGAGAGAGAAGTTGCTCTTTTTGCTTCTTCTTCGAGATCATGCACTCTCCCTCTCAAACTCTTGTTTTGCTTAGCCACTTTCTTTGAATCCCTCAAAAGTCTGTGGTAGGCTAAAGCAAAATCTTCACCTTCCGAATCATCCGATTCGTTGTCCGTTGCAATCTTTTCAACAGTGGAGTTGGACAACGACTCGGATGTACTTGCCATAAAGCACATGAAGGGTGAAGATATGGACGCGTGGAATGCCGTGGAGCTCTTTTCTTCATTACTTGAAGACGACTCATTTGACGTTGAGTTGTCATCCCAAGTGACGACTTGCATCGCCTTCTTCTTCGCCGGATACTTGTTGGGACACTCCGTTGCAATGTGGCCGTAGCCTCGACATTTGAAGCATTGTAGTTGTCCCTCTGAACTTTTCTTATCCTTTGAGGAGTTCTCTTGCTTTCTTGACTTGTAACTTGAAGTACCCTTGCCTTTGTTCGACTTTCCGAAGGATGGAGATTTACTTGAATTACCCCTTCGAAAGTTGCGGCGAAACTTCTTTGTCAAGAGAGCGAGCTGCTTCTCAAATTCCTCCATAGAAAGGTTCTCGTCATCGTCTGAGGAGGATGTATCCGCGTCTTCTTCCTTAGTTGTTTTCAACGCATAACCTGAAGACTTAGAAGTGGATGCCTTTCCAGAAGAATTGTTAGTAGTAAACGTTATTTCATATGTTTGTAATGAACCAACTAATTCTTCTACACGTATTTCGTCCGGGTGTTTAATAGTTTCAATGGCAGTAACCTTTGGGCGAAATCGTTCAGGAAGAGTTCTTAAGATCTTTCTTACAATCTTAAATTCTGGAATCTTCTCTCCCAGGTTAGCACATGAGTTTACGATGTCTTGCAATCATGTATAGTAGTCCGTGAAAGATTCATTTTCTGCCATCAAGATAGAGTCAAACTTGCTCGTAAGCATTTGCAGTTTCTGAATCTTCATGAGGTTAGTTCCCTCATGTGTAACCTGAAGAACATCCCAGATTTCTTTCGCAGTCTCACATGCCGAGACGCGAGAGAATTCAGTTTGAGATAAGGCATTAAAAATAGCATTAATTCCCTTGCCATTGTAAGAAGAAGAATCTAACTCTTCCTTGGTCCATTTCGACCTAGGTTTTAAGGTGTGAACATCACCAATAAATTCAGTTGGATTAGACCATCCTAATTCAATTGATTGCCACACCCGTTCATCGATGGAAATTAAAAAGACTTTCATCCGCACTTTCCAGTACGCATAATTTGTTCCATCGAAGAACGGGGGTCGGTTGATGTTTCCACCTTCAACCATTGTTTACAACCCTATTCCCGCTCTGATACCACTTGTTAGGTTATATGTAATAAGGATCTAAATAGGGAAAAAAAACACCTAGAGGGGGGTGAATAGGTGTAAACGTATAAACACTCAAAAATCATTGCGATAAAAACCCAATGCGGAAATAAAAATAACTCGCAAGATTTTTACGTGGAAAACTCCATCACAGCAGTAAAAAACCACGGGACCGATAACACGGCAGAAATCCACTAGAATTAAAACACGTACAAGGTGATTTACCGTACACACTTACGACTCAACCTTTCCATACGCTCCTAGAGGATCTTCTCCGCTCCGCTCCGCGACGCTTCTCGAATCCACGATCTGCGCCCAACGCCGAATCCACAGCGTCCAACGTCGAATCCACGACGTCCGACCGAGTCCACGGTCGTCACCCAATAGCACCCTTCGAATCCACGAACAATGCCTCGCTCCGAATCCACGAGAGCGGTTGAACCTTGAATCCACAAGGACACGCGAATCCACGCGCACGATTTTTGGGGTAAATCGTTGTTTTTGGTGGTGATGATCCGCCGAATACTTAGATCAAAGATTAGATCGGAAATACCATCTAAGTATTCATTAGTTTGATTCAACTCAAGATGTGAGTATGAAAACCTAGAATCAAACTAATCAATATAGATGAAGAACATAGAGTATTCTCTAATGATTTCCTTTCTTCTCTTATATGTGGAATCTAGAGCCGTATAAAGATGATACAAGAAAATGACAGGCTATTTTCCTTCTTTTGGATTCACCCTAGAAAAAAGTGTCATAGGGTCTATTTATAGGTTAGAAACCCTAGGAAGGAGATAAGAATCAAAAACCTAACATTTCTGGAAATTTACGGACGGCGATCCGGATCGGATTAGCTGTGATCCGGATCGTCGTAACGAGTCAGGCAATTCCAGAAAAACGAAGGTTCGGGATCCGGATCGAAGTGCTTGATCCGGATCGTTCATACAGTTCACCAAACATCAACGTTCGGGATCCGGATTGCGAAGCCTGATCCGGATCGTTCAAGGAAGATGGTAAACTCAGTGTTCGGGATCCGGATCAGAGAGGCTACGATCCGGATTGAACTGGTATGAACGAACCACCTTCGGGATCCGGATCGAACAACCTGATCCGATCCTGAACATGTCCCAAGTCCAGTTTTTGATTTTTATGCAATGAAAGATTCTTCCAAGTGTTTCTACACTACAAGAAGTATTCGGATCACACAAAATCTTTAGTTAAACATACCTGATCCTTTTGAATTCTTCTTTCTTGAGATTGAGTTAAATGATCCAACTTTCTTCACCTTCAATCTCACGACTTGAGACTTTCACGAAACTACGCCAACCTCAAATTCCGTAACAATCTCCCCAGTTGGCGGTTTCGTGACAAACACAGATCCACTAAGAAAAATTCAAAAAGATATTTTTGTTGCTATCACCATACAACAAAAAATTTCCAATGGAGATTCAAAATTGAAAAACATGGGATAAAAACTCCTAAAACAGACTTAGACTTGAATCTGTACTCTCTGCAAAAGCAAAGAATCATTCTTGACAAAAAGAGATCGTTAGATACTCAAGAATATGTAACATTCAAAAATAGTACAGAGATAGAGTTTATTGATCATCATGACATTTGAGAATTCGATATGTAAGAGAATCATAGTCAAAAACCAACATATCTTCTATGCAATCAAAACAAATGTCAAAAAGTGTTTAGTCACAATCAACTTGTTAGTCATATTACATGCCCAATAGTTGTCGAATAGTTAGTAGAGACATGCATACAAATCACAAGATAAAAAACCAAAGTTGAGGTTGAAGTGATACTTACTTGTGTATACAAAATTTTACATAGCATTGTTCACGTTCTCAATCACATGTCCTTGATGTATACAAAATTTTCACATCATCATCATTGTTCATTGTTCTCTAAACTCTCTCCCCCTTTTTGTCAAAAAAAGCCAAATTACAAAATTTAAGGAGAGTTAAAAAATTCCAACGAAACTGGTTCCGAAATTTAAGAACTAGAACTAAGAGTAAGTCCTAAAAAGAACTGAAAAACCTGCAAAGAAAAGGTTAAAAAGATCTGCACAAGGAGAGAAAAAAAAAAAATAAGAATAAATACAAAGGAAGAATTAGTATCGATTCGGAGTCTTCAGATGCTCGTGCAACCTCATCTTTGAGAACATCTTTTTCACCAGCTTGTTCATTGACTTGACCTTCTAGTTAAGGTACTAGGAGCTGCCGTGATGAGCTCCAGCTCATTGGAAATTCTCGTCTGTGCCTTTGAAACTCGTTCCTGCTCAAAAGACAATCGTGGTTTGTTCTTTGTAGATGGATGAGATGATGCTTCATCCGCTGGGGTGGGTGCTGGTTGTGATGGTGACGCGGAAGTGCG
>CM055062.1:24427228-24509982 GCA_029204045.2 Tillandsia leiboldiana | reverse complement strand
CTTTTTCAACGAAAAACATGGTTAGGTTGTTTATGGTCTACAAAACCTTTCGGTTGAGCCACATAAACTTCCTCATTTAAAAACCCATTTAGAAATGCGCTCTTAACGTCCATTTGAAATAATTTGATTTTAAAATGACAAGCAATAGCAAACAGTATACGAATGGACTCGAGTCTAGCTACAGGGGCGAATGTTTCATCAAGTCATCTACCTTCTACTTGAGAGTAGACCTTGAGCAACTCATCGTGCCTTAATTCCTGATGATAGTACCATCCTCATTTTTCTTTGTTCTTGAAGATCCATTTGGTAACCTATCCATTATGTTGCTTTGGAGATTCGTTAATTCCCAGACTTTGTTTCGCTCACATTGATGGAGCTCTTCCTGCATTGCTTTAATCCAGTAGTCATCCTGAAAAGCTTCATCTATGTTCTTTTGGTTCGATTAAAGATACGTAGCAAGCGAATCCAAAAAACCAACTGCCTCGAGTTCTAACTCCTTCTGTGGATCTCCAATAATATCTACGATTCCGGATGATCCTTGGAGATTCGTACCGCGTTTGTTGAGACGGAGTACTCGGAGATAAATGAGATGATTCCTGCACATTAGATAAACTTGAAGAACCATTAGATGCATCATTAATATTGGAAGTATTATTATGAGAAGATGCAACGGCAGGAGAATCATCATCTAGAGAGATATCGAGGGTAGATTTTTCAGATGCAAAGTGAAAAGCTTCATCTACTTTAACATTATAGATTCTACGATCGTCTTAGATTCCAAGTTAAATACTGATATGCTCTACTATTAGTAGAATACCCCAAGAAAATCCCTCGACACTTCGTGATGTCACACTTTCCAAGATTTTCCACGGTCACGTAAAATGTAACACCGACTCCCGAAGAGTGCGCAAAATATTGATGTTGGGGTTTTCTACCACACCATAGTTCATATGGTGTATTTAACGTTCCCGGGCGCAAAAAACACTCGATTAAGACATTAGACAGCGGTGTTCACCAGCTTCAGCCCAAAAATGTAGCGGTAGGTTCCGGCTATGAAGCATCACACGCGCCATCTCTTGAACAACCCTGTTTTTGCGCTCAACAACACCATTCTGTTGAGGTGTATAGGGTGCAGAGAATTCATGCTTAATACCGTTTGAAGTACAAAAGTCAATGAATTTAGAATTAATGAATTCTCCACCTCTATCACTTCTAACACGAATGATCTTTTCATTCTTTTCAATCATAATACGAAGGCAAATCTCGTGAAAAGAATCAAAAGTATCAGCTTTCTCTTTTAAAAATGCTACCCAAGAATACCGAGAGAAATCATCAACCAATAAGAAAATATACCATTTACCTCCCAAAGATGGTTGACGAGTTGGCCAAAAGAAAAAAAAAAAAATAGTCTACATAAACTACACAACATTTTAATCATAGAACGATTAAAGACAAGGAAGGGTTTCACCTTTGCATACCCAAACCTTTTGAGTTTTGGAGTATGTTGGCAATGGTTGAGAAGTTTTCCTTGATGAAGACGTCTTGTATGATTGATCTTTTTCTTTTGTCATCGTCCTGTTTGAAGTACTACCAATGTCCTTTTCTTTAGAAAAATCCTTCTTTGAGTTCCGGGGAGTGAACTTATTGGTAGCAGTTGCAAGATGTGGTTGATTTGATCTTTGAGCTCCAATCTTGCAATTTCTTTCAATGTGCCTTGCAAAATTACAAACGAAAACATACCTTAGTGCTTGACGATTCCGAAGAGGATGAAGTAGGCTTGTTGTCGTTGGTTGTCGTGAATTCCGGTGTCGGAGGAGGAGATACCGACTGAGGCACAAAGACTGTCCCAACCGAACTAAAATTGTCTTCAGTTCGATTGTATCCGAGGTCGAACTTGTTTGTTTGACCAAGACCAAGAAGTTATCCAACTTACTCCTTCCAGAAGAAAATTGCTGTAAGTCATCCTTGAGTTGGCAAATGGTCTCTGTCATTTCCAATTTTTCCCGTCGGGGCCTCGCCGTAGAGCTTCAAGAAGTAGTTCGCTTTGTCCACCAGATTTGTATGTTCCTTCTCAAAACGCTCATTGGACTCTTGAAGGGAAACATTTACTTTTATCAGATTTTCCCTTTCCACTTCAAGAGCGTTTGAGAGAGAAGTTGCTCCTTTTTGCTTCTTCTTCGAGATCATGCACTCTCCCTCTCAAACTCTTGTTTTGCTTAGCCACTTTCTTTGAATCCCTCAAAAGTCTGTGGTAGGCTAAAGCAAAATCTTCACCTTCCGAATCATCCGATTCGTTGTCCGTTGCAATCTTTTCAACAGTGGAGTTGGACAACGACTCGGATGTACTTGCCATAAAGCACATGAAGGGTGAAGATATGGACGCGTGGAATGCCGTGGAGCTCTTTTCTTCATTACTTGAAGACGACTCATTTGACGTTGAGTTGTCATCCCAAGTGATGACTTGCATCGCCTTCTTCTTCGCCGGATACTTGTTGGGACACTCCGTTGCAATGTGGCCGTAGCCTCGACATTTGAAGCATTGTAGTTGTCCCTCTGAACTTTTCTTATCCTTTGAGGAGTTCTCTTGCTTTCTTGACTTGTAACTTGAAGTACCCTTGCCTTTGTTCGACTTTCCGAAGGATGGAGATTTACTTGAATTACCCCTTCGAAAGTTGCGGCGAAACTTCCTTGTCAAGAGAGCGAGCTGCTTCTCAAATTCCTCCATAGAAAGGTTCTCGTCATCGTCTGAGGAGGATGTATCCGCGTCTTCTTCCTTAGTTGTTTTCAACGCATAACCTGAAGACTTAGAAGTGGATGCCTTTCCAGAAGAATTGTTAGTAGTAAACGTTATTTCATATGTTTGTAATGAACCAACTAATTCTTCTACACGTATTTCGTCCGGGTGTTTAATAGTTTCAATGGCAGTAACCTTTGGGCGAAATCGTTCAGGAAGAGTTCTTAAGATCTTTCTTACAATCTTAAATTCTGGAATCTTCTCTCCCAGGTTAGCACATGAGTTTACGATGTCTTGCAATCATGTATAGTAGTCCGTGAAAGATTCATTTTCTGCCATCAAGATAGAGTCAAACTTGCTCGTAAGCATTTGCAGTTTCTGAATCTTCATGAGGTTAGTTCCCTCATGTGTAACCTGAAGAACATCCCAGATTTCTTTCGCAGTCTCACATGCCGAGACGCGAGAGAATTCAGTTTGAGATAAGGCATTAAAAATAGCATTAATTCCCTTGCCATTGTAAGAAGAAGAATCTAACTCTTCCTTGGTCCATTTCGACCTAGGTTTTAAGGTGTGAACATCACCAATAAATTCAGTTGGATTAGACCATCCTAATTCAATTGATTGCCACACCCGTTCATCGATGGAAATTAAAAAGGCTTTCATCCGCACTTTCCAGTACGCATAATTTGTTCCATCGAAGAACGGGGGTCGGTTGATGTTTCCACCTTCAACCATTGTTTACAACCCTATTCCCGCTCTGATACCACTTGTTAGGTTATATGTAATAAGGATCTAAATAGGGGAAAAAAACACCTAGAGGGGGGTGAATAGGTGTAAACGTATAAACACTCAAAAATCATTGCGATAAAAACCCAATGCGGAAATAAAAATAACTCGCAAGATTTTTACGTGGAAAACTCCATCACCGGAGTAAAAAACCACGGGACCGATAACACGGCAGAAATCCACTAGAATTAAAACACGTACAAGGTGATTTACCGTACACACTTACGACTCAACCTTTTCCATACGCTCCTAGAGGATCTTCTCCGCTCGCTCCGCGACACTTCTCGAATCCACGATCTGCGCCCAACGCCGAATCCACGGCGTCCAACGTCGAATCCACGACGTCCGACCGAGTCCACGGTCTTCACCCAATAGCACCCTTCGAATCCACGAACGTGCCTCGCTCCGAATCCACGAGAGCGGTTGAACCTTGAATCCACAAGGACACGCGAATCCACGCGCCGATTTTTGGGGTAAATCGTTGTTTTTGGTGGTGATGATCCGCCGAATACTTAGATCAAAGATAGATCGGAAATACCATCTAAGTATTCATTAGTTTGATTCAACTCAAGATGTGAGTATGAAAACCTAGAATCAAACTAATCAATATAGATGAAGAAACATAGAGTATTCTCTAATGATTTCCTTTCTTCTCTATATGTGGATCTAGAGCCGTATAAGATGATACAAGAAAATGACGTCTATTTTCCTTCTTTTGGATTCACCCTAGAAAAAGTGTCATAGGGTCTATTTATAGGTTAGAAACCCTAGGAAGGAGATAAGAATAAAAAACCTAACATTTCTAGAAATTTTACGGACGGCGATCCGGATCGGATTAGCTGTGATCCGGATCGTCGTAACGAGTCAGGCAATTCGAGAAAAACGAAGGTTCGGGATCCGGATCGAAGTGCTTGATCCGGATCGTTCATACAGTTCACCAAACATCAACGTTCGGGATCCGGATTGCGAAGCCTGATCCGGATCATTCAAGGAAGATGGTAAACTCAGTGTTCGGGATCCGGATCAAGAGAGGCTACGATCCGGATTGAACTGGTGTATGAACGAACCACTTTCGGGATCCGGATCGAACAACCTGATCCGGATCCTGAACATGTCCCAAGTCCAGTTTTTGATTTTTATGCAATGAAAGATTCTTCCAAGTGTTTCTACACTACAAGAAGTATTCGGATCACACAAAATCTTTAGTTAAACATACCTGATCCTTTTGAATTCTTCTTTCTTGAGATTGAGTTAAATGATCCAACTTTCTTCACCTTCAATCTTCAAGACTTGAGACTTTCACGAAACTACGCCAACTCAAATTCCGTAACAATCTCCCCATTTGGCGGTTTCGTGACAAAACACAGATCCACTAAAGAAAATTCAAAAAGATATTTTTGTTGCTATCACCATACAACAAAAATTTACAATGGAGATCCAAAAATTTAAAAACATGAGATAAACTCCTAAAACAGACTCTAGACTTAGACATCTGTACTCTCTGCACAAAGAAATCATTCTTGACAAAAAGAGATCGTTAGATACCTCAAGAATATTTAACATTCAAAACCTAGTACAGAGATAGAGTTTATCTGATCATCATGACATTTGAGAATTCAGATATGTAAGAGAATCATAGTCAAAAACCAACATATCTTCTATGCAATCAAAAACCAAATGTCACAAAGTGTTAGTCCAACATCAACTTGTTAGTCATATTACATGCCCAAATAGTTAGTCGAATAGTTAGTAGAGACATGCATACAAATCACAAGATAAAAACCAAAGTTGAGGTTGAAGTGATACTTACCTTGATGTATACAAAATTTTCACATCAGCATTGTTCAAGTTCTCAATCATCATTGTACCTTGATGTATACAAAATTTTCACATCATCATCATTGTTCATTGTTCTCTAAACTCTCTCCCCCTTTTTGTCACAAACAAAGCCAAAATTACAAAAATTTAAGGAGAGTTAAAAATTCCAACGAAAATGTTCCGAAATTTAAGAACTAGAACTAAGAGTAAGTCCTAAAAAGAACTGAAAAACCTGCACAAGAAAAGGTTAAAAATCTGCACAAGAGAGAAAAAAAAAAAAAATAATAAAATAAAAGGAAAGAATTAGTCATCAGATTCGGAGTCTTCAGAGCTCGTGCAGCCCATCTTTGAGAACATCTTTTTCACCAGCTTGTTCATTGAATTGACCTTCTTAGTTAAGGTAATATGAGCTGCCGTGATGAGCTCCAGCTCATTGGAAATTCTCGTCTGTGCCTTTGAAATCTGTTCCTGCTCAAAAGACAATCGTTGTTGTTCTTTGTAGATGGATGAGACTGATGCTTCATCCGCTGGTGTGGGTGCTGGTTGTGATGGTGACGCGGAAGTGCCGCTACTAGGTTTCGTTCCGCATGGAGGGACTGGAGTGACATGGGGCAATTTGTGAAGGGACTTCACAACGGTGGACTCATCGATCATACCCAAACATTGATGATAAGTCGGTGAAGTAATATCAACCTGAAATTTCTTCAAGATCCTCATTATAATCAGTGGAAATGGAATTCTTTCAGTGGGATGAGGGTGCTCAACATATCTTGTCATTCTATTCCAAATAATGTATGGAATGTTGATATTCAATCCCATTGCCTCAGACGGATGTCCTAAGAGATACAAAAATAGCATTCGATCCCATCTCAAGACTTTCGTCTGCAAATTTGGAAGGATATTGTAACACGTGATAAAGTTTAGAAACCGGTACTCAAGACGAAGTTCTTTGGATCTAATCGATTTCTCCGTTGATTGCGTTCCTTCCAAACAAATTCCCTTTATAACCATTTGCCACAAAGTGTTTGTCAAAACCTTTCCCTTCAGGTAATTAACTCTTGTCTTGCTGGCAGGCATTCCCAAAACCTCGCCAATCAATTGTGGAGTAATTTTGAATCTTGTGCCTTGGATATTCGTGTAAAATTCCATTGGACCGTTTTCAATTTCTCGAAGGTGCCGTGCATTTGTATAGAAGGCCCTTACAAGATGCAGACAGTATCCAAGCACTTCTGGAAATCGACAAACTTGAATAAGATTTGCTTGTTCAATCAGAATGCCAAACTCAGGGGAGTGATCTCGTAGAGCCTCAATATTAACATGCCTCTGACCAATGCATTCACGATTCTCAAATGCCCTTAGACGATCCGCATTAACGAACACTTGTTCCTCACGAGGTGGAGAATCCGGAATAATCGGTTCGTTAGACATGAAACCTCGTGCTCGTCCAAACCGTCGAGCAAGTCGTTTCCTTTTCACCGAGATGGTTGGTGCAGTCATAGGTGCTTTACCTTTGTCCATGGGTGCTTTTTCTTTCGATGCATCAGGCATTGATTCATCATCATCTGTTAATTCAGTCCAGTCTATCTCTTGACAATCTACTTCTGTGTCGCTGATCACATGAAACTCACCCTTTTGTTGTGTTTTCTTAGCTCTCTTTAATTTGTTTGTGGCCCGAGTGTGCACCATAGTGACCAATAAAAGAATGATCCATGAGAATCCCATTGATCCAAGTGCCTTAAGAAGATTGAAATCCTGTGTGCAACAACTCAAGAACACAAAAAAAATTGTTAATTTTCAAAAATTTGAAAAATTGTACCCAAACAATCATAATCATGTAGAGAGACTAAGAATCAAATTAGTTTTGCAAAAGGACTTTTTAAAAATAGATCAATTGCATGATTTTCGAAAATCCTTATTATATGCCCTAAAACCGAAATTTTAGAAATCGAAGTCTAAAAATCCGTTAATCAGAAGAATACCTAGCATATAATCAAAACTAATCTACTCAGAGTTCTTATTTCAAAAGAAATTTGATCAAAAACCATCCACAAACAAAGTTGATCCAAGAATTTCATCACGTTTGAGGAGGAATAGAGAAAAACGGTGAAAAACCGAGATTTTGATCAATAAAACTTACTTGGAGTTGAAGAACTTGAGTTTGAAAGCTTCCAAGAAGGGTGAAATCTAGAGAGAGAAGCTCTGGAAACTTTGGAACAAAAGATTGGAGTAAAAGAAATCAAAACCCTTTTGTTCTTTATAAAACCCTAGCCGCGATCCGGATCAGACCATGCTTGCGATCCGGATCGGCTACCCGCAGTGAGAAACTGCGTTCGGGATCCGGATCGGCAGGTCCAATCCGGATCGTCAGCCCGCAGAAGAATACCTGCGTTCGGGATCCGGATCATCTTGCCCGATCCGGATCGGCTCCAACTTTTTCGTTAGAAAATTTCAGAGAAATTCAAGAAAAACCAGAAAAAGATTGTAAGCACAAATGTGTATCAACTTCAAACAAAAATCATCGTTTCATACAACAAGAATTAGATTATGCCAAATCTATCAATAATATCCAAAAATGAAACGAAAATTTACAAAAATTAAATCCCTTAAAGTTGAAACACCTTCAATTACATCTAACTTGATCTTATGAGTAATGCCTTTATCAAATCATCAATTCAGTAAAGAAAATGAAATACAAAGATCAATAGATGTTTGAAATCCCAAATATAGTAGATAATGTATCTAGACAATCTGTTGAAGAGAGTGGCTCTTTGAGCATCTTTCTTTAAAAACCCACCTTATACCAACCTTGAAATTTGATGGAGTCAAGTATTTCAACATGCATTTTACATAATCAAAAATTTGAACAACCATGCTTGGTATACATGTGGTAGCTGCACACAATACTCGGACGACCGAGGTGGTAGCTCTTTCCTCCATGTGGTGGTAGTTTTCACACTCCTCATTGGGATGTAACTCTTTCCACATCTTTTGAGCATTTTACTTTTCTTTGACTCCCCCTCAATTGGCTATCAATTATTTAAGATATAAAGTATTCAACCAAAAAATGATCTCGATTTCATACTCGACTAAGCAGTCAAATAAGATAATGACTATACCAAGAGATCATTGAGAGAGAGAAATTGACTTTGATCACTCAGAAGATGATTTAATTAACATAAATGATCATTGCAACAGTGAAATATTATGATGGCAAAAGCATAATAAATTTCTAAATGTGCGAAAAGATGCAATTAAAGTCAATTATGATCTATGCTCAATTAATGTCCTATGTACAAACATAGATAATGAACAAAACAAAAACAAAAACAAAACCTATCCTAAGCAAAGGTTTCAAAAAAAAGTTTATTTCAAGGAAAGCATTCCAATTGCTTTTCGAAAATGAATAAAACGTTTTTGATCCAAAGGTTTTGTTAGAATGTCAGCTAATTGATCCTCAGTTGAAATATATGAAAGTTGAAGAGTATTTGTTTCAACTAGCTCTCTAAGAAAATGATATCTAAGTTCAATATGTTTTGTTCTAGAGTGCAACACAGGGTTTTTAGAAATGTTAATTGCACTTGTGTTGTCACAAAGAATTGTTACCGAAGATGCTGAAATCCGGAAGTCGCTCAGTACGCTTTTCATCCAAATGAGTTGAGTTGAACAACTTCCAGCTGAAATGTATTCCGCTTCGGCAGTCGAGAGTGCTATGCAATTCTGCTTTTTACTGTGCCATGCAACAAGGCAATGGCCAAGATAGAAGCATGCACCACTCGTGCTTTTCCGATCATCCACTGATCCTGCCCAATCGGCATCTGAGTATCCAACAATATCCAAACTTGTTCCCATAGGATACCAAATTCCGAAATTAATTGATCCTTTGATATACCGGATGATCCTTTTCACCGCTTTCAGGTGAACCTCCTTTGGTGCAGATTGATATCTCGCGCAGATCCCAACACCAAAAGATATATCCGGGCGACTAGCCGTGAGGTAAAGTAGACTTCCAATCATACTTCGATACAGTTTCTCGTCTACATTCTCACTTTGTGATTCACTTCCAAGTCCCTTGTGGCTAGTTCCCATTGGAGTCGGAAAATCCTTCGAATTTTCAAGATCAAACTTTTTAACCAACTCCATTGCATACTTGGATTGACTCAAGTGAATACCTTCATCATTTTGTTTAATTTGCAATCCAAGGAAATAAGTCAATTCGCCCATCATGGACATCTCAAATTCGCTTTCCATGGTCTCCGCGAATTTAGAAGCATCATTATCTCTTGTTGCGCCAAATACAATGTCATCGACATAGATTTGTGCTACAATGAAATTGCTTTGATAATGCTTCACAAAGAGAGTCCTATCAGCTCCCCCTCGAGTGTAGCCCTTCTCTAAAAGGTGCTTTGTCAACCTTTCGTACCATGCTCGCGGTGCTTGTTTTAGACCGTAAAGAGCCTTTTTCAAACGAAAAACATGGTTAGGTTGTTTATGGTCTACAAAACCTTTCGGTTGAGCCACATAAACTTCCTCATTTAAAAACCCATTTAGAAATGCGCTCTTAACGTCCATTTGAAATAATTTGATTTTAAAATGACAAGCAATAGCAAACAGTATACGAATGGACTCGAGTCTAGCTACAGGGGCGAATGTTTCATCAAAGTCTATACCTTCTACTTGAGAGTAGCCTTGAGCAACTAATCGTGCCTTGTTCCTGATGATAGTACCATCCTCATTTTTCTTGTTCTTGAAGATCCATTTGGTACCTATCACATTATGTTGCTTTGGAGGCTTCGTTAATTCCCAGACTTTGTTTCGCTCAAATTGATGGAGCTCTTCCTGCATTGCTTTAATCCAGTAGTCATCCTGAAAAGCTTCATCTATGTTCTTTGGTTCGATTAAAGATACGTAGCAAGCGAATCCAAAAACCAACTGCCTCCGAGTTCTAACTCCTTCTTGTGGATCTCCAATAATATTCGATTCCGGATGATCCTTGGAGATTCGTAGCGTTTGTTGAGACGGAGTACTCGGAGATAAATGAGATGATTCCTGCACATTAGATAAACTTGAAGAACCATTAGATGCATCATTAATATTGGAAGTATTATTATGAGAAGATGCAACGGCAGGAGAATCATCATCTAGAGAGATATCGAGGGTAGATTTTTCAGATGCAAAGTGAAAAGCTTCATCTACTTTAACATTTATAGATTCTACGATCGTCTTAGATTCCAAGTTAAATACTCGATATGCTCTACTATTAGTAGAATACCCCAAGAAAATCCCTTCGACACTTCGTGAGTCAAACTTTCCAAGATTTTCACGGTCACGTAAAATGTAACACCGACTCCCGAAGATGCGAAAATATTTGATGTTGGGTTTTCTACCACACCATAGTTCATATGGTGTATTTAACGTTCCCGGGCGCAAAAACACTCGATTAATGACATAGACAGCGGTGTTCACAGCTTCAGCCCAAAAATGTAGCGGTAGGTTCCGGCTATGAAGCATCACACGCGCCATCTCTTGAACAACCCTGTTTTTGCGCTCAACAACACCATTTTGTTGAGGTGTATAGGGTGCAGAGAATTCATGCTTAATACCGTTTGAAGTACAAAAGTCAATGAATTTAGAATTAATGAATTCTCCACCTCTATCACTTCTAACACGAATGATCTTTTCATTCTTTTCAATCATTCCGTAACACGCGGGGCGCGGTGTCACGCGCCCGTGTGGCGCGCAGCCTGCACGCCCCCGTGGCGCGCTTGGGTGCGCGCCACGTGGCGCACGGGGCGCGTGCGTGGACCCGGTGCACGCGCCCCGGCTTCGTGGACCACGGTTGGTGTCTCCCCATTTGCTGGCGCCGTGGACCGGATCCGTGGATCGAGTCCGTGGACCACCTCCTCCCCTCTTCCTCCTCTTCTTTTTCTGCTTCTTTCTTCCCCCGCACACCTTTTCTCCTCCATTTTCTTTTCTTTCTTCTCCAACCGAGCGAGAGAGGGAGTGAGGAGGGGATTTTTGTGGGGTGCGGCGGTGCGTCGTGGACCTCGCGGAGCGCGCGAAGTGTTCCACTGGAGCGGTTGGGCTGCGCGGCGTAGTTGAGGTAGGTCCCGCACCGTGCACCGTTTTGCGTGCGGACTCCGTTTTGCGTACGAACTCCGGCACCGTGCACCGTTTTGCGTGCGGACTCCGTTTTGCGTGCGGACTCCGGCAGCGTGCACCGTTTTGAGTGCGGATCGCGTGGAGGCCAATTGCAAGTGTCTACGAGCAATTGGTGGGAAACCGAGGTGGGTGGCCTTATCTTCAAGTTTAATGGACTGAACATTAAATCTGCTATAGTAGGACTATGCATGATAGTAGACTCTTGTGTAGCATGCTAGAATGTAGGAACTGTTATTCCTTATAATTATCTGAGGATCTTATGATCCCTTTTGCTTCCTACCCCCTGTTAAATTGTAGTTATCTTGGAACTTGACCTAGCACCCCCGTCATATGTTGCATGTGTAACCAGACCAGTAGAAAACCCTCACTTGGGCTAAGGTTATTTATGTTTAGACATCCACACTGTTCTTTCATTCCTGGACTTAGTGTTATCCTCGCCCGGGTAGTGGGCCGAGAGGTCGGGACTTTCTGTTAGTGTGGGATGCATTTGCACTCGGGCCTCGGGGCTGAGTGGGGTCTGGTGGCTGGGTTAGGCCAGTGTTAGTGTTTTGGGAACCGTTTTGGGTAAACGGTGGTCCCGGGTATGTGGTCGTTTCTCCGTTTTATTCGTCACCACCATGTTGTGATCGTGGTGCGCGTGTGTTATCAGGACTATGAACCCAGAATGTTTTTGGACACTCATGATTTTAGCAAACCAGTATTTTTCCTTCCGAATTTCTAGGGGCGTCGGAGCCTGTTCTTGTTTGATTGGGCGTCGGCATCAACCCTTGGGAGTTCGGAAAATAAACTTGTTTTTAACTGATTTTTCAAGAACTAAAATCTATAAAAGTTGGTTTTTTTCAATTCAAGACGGTTTTCAAAAAGGGGCAATTTTATCCTCACCCCAAGGGGGTTGAGTGGAAATGATATTTTATAATAAAGGTCATCCTTTTCCTAAATTTCCTCACCCGGCCGGAGTGAGTGATCTGGGTTCTAAGGGCTGATTTCATTCTTAGGTCGAAAACAACGGGAGGCTACGCCTATAGCCTGTTCTTGTTTGATTGGGGTCGTAGGTATCAGTTTCCTGGGGTTTTCGGACCCTTCGTGGTTCTGGCTGTTGAGCATCTCCAGCCCGTGAGTATTGTGTGTTGAGATAGTTTCCCACTTTAACCGAGAGGGGCCGAATCCCTGAACGGTAAAGAATTGAGAACTTCGATAGGCTGAGCCTAGAGTCTGTTCTTGTTTGATTGGGGTTCTAGGCACCAGTCTAACGGGATTCTCGAACCTTTGCTGCGTCAGTCGGTTCTTCTCGCCTATGAGTGGGGTGTCGTTGTGGGAGCCGTTTGGAGTGACGGCGGTCCCAGCTGTGTAGTACCTTCTTTTAGTGAGTTAGTGTTGTGAGATTGAGTCGTGGAGGGTTCTCCGACCGAGTTGTGCTTTGAGCATCGAGATACCGATCTGTTTGATCGTGGATTATAGCCTGCTGAGCCTGGCATTTTATGCCAGTTATGAGATACTTGAGATACTTGAGTTCGTTGGGGTCGCTCCCCTCGAGCTACGCCCCGGGTGCGATGATGATACCGAGCCTAACGAGGCTGCGATGATGCGACTAGTTGATACACTAGAGTTCGCTTGAGATTGAGATAGTCCATGTGGGACACCCTACGTAAGACCAAGTCCTGTTTGGGCGTAGTGGCAATAGGTTTGGCGCAGGCTGGACTGGACCCTATGAGGCAGTCAGTGTAGATTGGGTGACTATACTTGAGAGTCAATAGATGCATCATATTATCATCTGTTCCACTTCTTGAGCATCTAGATAGAGGCATAGTAGCTGTACAGTTATTTTCCAGCTTTTTTTTCCTTTCAGTTCAGCATTTGTTACTTTATGCCTCTAGTAGACTTAGTGGGCAGAACGTTGGGCTTGTTGACGGCACCCACTGAGAACTACTGTGGGAAGTAGTTCTCACACCCGTCGTGGTGTCTTTTCCCCAGGGACTTATTCTCCTGTTCCTGTTGCTCCAGTTGTTGATCCTTTTGACCGGTTTCGAGGGAGTCGCGAGCTAGTTCCCTACCTGTCGTTGGAGTGTAGCGATACCCCCTTCAGAGGAGAGCTTCAGTAGATTAGTTCACTTCTTTTCCTTCTGTTGAGAGACCTTTGTTGTGAGGTATAGAGTTGTACTTTATTTTACAGTTTGAGAGACTGTTGTAGTGAGGATATTTTTGTATTGAGAGCTTGTACACTGATTTATTTATTGGAGATATCTCCCTTTTGGGTTTTTGTATCAGAGGACTTTTTATACGATCGTATTTGGGGAGATGGATATTTGTATTATTTTCAGTTGTACAGTGATTGGATTTCAGTTTTTAGTAGTTTACTTTCAGCTCTGATATCTGTATACTGTAGTTGATTCTTTTTGCAGGTTAGTCGCTTCGTCTATACGGGGTTTCCGTATGGGGGCGGATCTGTTGGCGAGCCCGGGTCGCAGTTTCGACTCCGGGGCGTGACAGTCGGTCTGTCACCTATTTTGGGATGTGACCGTACCGGTCAGTAGTCGGTCAGTATTCCCACAGATTAGTTCGACTGCAGAGCAGGCAGTGCCAGTTTTTATTGGTCGTTAGATTGGGTTTATACAGTCAGGCACATTCACTGATGCATTCTTTAGTTACATCTTTCTGACTCTTCATTTAGAGGCATCGTAGTGGTAGCTTCATTTTCTTATCAGCAGTACTGTTTATAGCTTACCACCTCTCCTTTCCTTTTTGCCTCTGGTAGACCTAGTGGGCTCGTCAGAGTTCGAGGCTTAACCCACTAGGGGAGGCTACTGTTTTTATAGTAGTTCTCACCCCCATCGTCTTCTTCTTTGTTTTTCCCCCTTTGTTTTGCAAAGTCCTCTGCGGGAGTTGCTGGGCCGTCAGCAGCAGATCGAGGTAAGAGGATAGCGGACTAGTTAGATTGTCCACCCGACAGTTGCTAGCTTGACTTTTGATGTACCCCTATCTTCTCAGACAGTCTTTTGTACTTTATTTTTGGGTCTGGCGTTAGCTAGCTGTTTGTATAATTTGGTGAGCTGGGAGAGATACTTGTATTTATTTACAGTTGTTCCTTACTTTATTTCCAGCTTTTGTCTGAGATGTAGTAGTTTTAGTTCAGCTCTAATTTTATGCTCTTTTATTATTATCTCTTGTATCTGAGCAGGTTACCGACGCTTCGTGTACGCGGGAAATACCATGTGCACGGCGGATCTGTAGACGGGCCCGGGTTTTGGTTTACACCCGGGGCGTGACAGATTAGGTTGTATCAGAGCTCAGGGATAGGTCAGTTGGGACATTGGAAACCCTAGGCTTTTGGGCAGACCCTAGGATGATAGGGCGTGAGTGGCGTGATATTTCACGAAAGTCGGTGATTTATTTAGTTGACTCTTCCTGTGAGTGAAGAGGGATCGACATATCCTATTTCTGTTGAACAATTATGTTGGCTGCAGACAACATAAAGTTACAGAAATAGGGGGATGTCTTTTGACTTTCGCTAAATTGGGTCGTGTGGGATTTTGTTGCTGATGTTTGGTTTCTTGTGGCAGGATGCCTCCCTGACGCCAGATCCCTACCCGGGATACTCCTATACCCCCGGATGAGCCGGAGCAGTCCAGACCTTCTGAGCTTAGCGAGCTGAGGGACTTGGTGGCCCAGTTGGCTGAGAGTACTCGCCGACAGGAGCAGAGGATGGATCAGTTTCTTGCCCAGAGAGAGGCACCACCCCCGGCTGTTTCTGAGGCCCCTATGCCTCCAGTTGTGCCATCTGTGCCGACGTCACCATCGTCTAGTAGCGGCGCTCCGGGAGCTATCCAGCCTTTGACATCGGAGGAGGAGCAGGATATCGCCGAAAAACTCACCAAGTTCTATCAGCGAGGACCGCCTAGATTTTCGGGGCGGGATGCACAGCCCTGGGAGATTAGGATGTGGCTTTCAGCGATGGAGAAGCTTTTCAGGGACTTCTTCATCGATCCGAGGTACCGAGTACACATGGCGGTGCACTGTTTGGATGGTGATGCAGATGCCTGGTGGCATAGGGTAGAGCCACTAGAGTTTCAGACTACTCGACAACTACCATGGTACGAGTTTCGACGGATGATATTGGATACCTACTTTTCGACCAGCGTGAAGAGGAAACTGGAGGATGATCTGAAGAACCTTCAGCAGGGCATCCGACCGGTTCAGGCTTATTATCAGGAGTTCACGCAGTTGCTCAACTGCGTGCCTTTCGTCGCTCGAGATGGTCCCCACCAGGTGGAGTTATTCGAGGCAGGCCTCCGTACCGAGATATACACCTTAGTGCATGCCCAGAGGCTCCAGACTCTCAAGGAGGCCGCGGAGCATGCTCAGTGGGTTGAGAGAGGAGATCACATGGTTGCCAGACGGGGTGGTATGGTCACGCAGAGTTCCGACAGGAAGCGACCAGCACCAGATGACGGGGGACAGGCCAGTTCATGGAGACCGCCACGACCGTCGCGGCCCCAGTTTTCTGGCCGTGGGCGTTCGGAGAGGCGAGGGCCTGGTGGATCCCAGAGGCCACCGCAGCAGGAGCAGCAGCAGAGGTCGCAACCGAGGCAGCACAGGTCTCAGCGGCAGTCTCAGAGGTCGCAACAGCAGCCGAGGCAGACCCGGCCGTCTGATAGGTGTGTTTTCTACAAGGGGCAGCACCCGTCAGATACATGTGACTTAAGGTGGGGTCGATGTTTCCGGTGCGGACAGCCTGGGCACATGCGAGCTACCTGCCCTCTTTCTACATCATCGGCACCTACATCGGCGTCGACTCCTTATTCGCCTCAGCAGCGGCCACCTGCTCAGCGGCCCTATGCTCCAGTGAGCAGGCCATCTTCTTCCCATCCCACCGACTACCGGCCTCCAGCACAGAGCGGGCGAGTATATGCCGCCCAGTTAGCGGACTCCTCAGCGGCCGACCAGGTGGTGGTAGGTATTATCTTACTTTCTGGCATTATGACTCGTACTTTGTTTGACACTGGAGCATCACATTCTTTTATTAGTCGAGCATTTGCATCCCTTCATGGTATAGAGATAGAGTCCTTGTCACATGCATTAGAGGTTCAGATTCCTGATCATGTTTTGCATGTCGAGGAGTATTGCGTGGCTTGCCCGGTACAGTTGGGACCTTGGATCTTGCCGGCAGACTTGCTTGTCTTGCGGCAGCTCCAGGATTTTGACATGGTATTAGGGATGGATTGGTTATCGCGGTATTTTGCCACTATTGACTGCAGAGAGAGGACGGTGACTCTCCGCGAGCTAGGACAGGAGGAGTTTATCTTCATAGGTTGCCAGAGCACGCTGTTCGCAGCGACTATTTCTTCGGCGAGGGCTAGGCGGATGTTGAGCAGAGGTTGCACTGCCTTTATGGCTCTACTATTGTGGAGGTGCCTACGGTGGCACTGGGACTCGAGGATATCCCCATTGTCCACGAGTTTCCAGATGTGTTTCCCCTTGAGTTGACGACTATGCCACCGGAAAGGGAGATAGAGTTTGTGATTGACGTGGTCCCGGGAACCACGCCAATCTCGAAGGCACCTTATCGGATGGCGCCTGCCGAGTTGAGAGAGCTAAAGGCGCAACTACAGGATCTGATGGACAAGGGTTGTAGTGGCCCAGGTTTCCATGCAACCTTTTTCCGGTGAATCCACTGTTAGAACACCTAGTGATGGTGTATCTGGCCCATAGTGCATCAAAGGGATGCCACAGATGGACCCTGTGTGATATCTTTAGCTGTGTTGGCCTTCGGCTACATTTGCCAAAATTTTGAAAAGGTTTTTGGCCAAATAGAGGTTGGAAATGGATTCAGCGCGGAAAAACGCTTGAAAACGACTATTTGCTTGTTTGATTCTGTGTCCGGATGCCCAAAAACGGACTTCCGGAAGTTTTTATTAGCTTTTGGTGCATGGGAGGGGCCGTGACCGCCGGCATGCCACGTGGCGGCCTGTCATTGGCCGGTTTTCAGCGCTCGGTCCACAGAGCGTCGCGGCTGGGTGCACAGACCCGGCGCAGGGACACGTGGCGCCGCCTGATTGGCGGGCTCTAGGTGCGCGGTCTACCGGGCGAGCACGGCGGTGCATGGACCAAGGCGGGGGACGCGTGGCAGCCTCCGGTTGGTCGGTGCACGCGGCGCGGTCCACGGAATTCCGAAGTAGGGTGCGTGGACCGGGTATAGGGGACACGTGTCACCATTTGATTCGCGGGCGCATCAGGCGCTGTGCACGGGATAGATGGCCGGTGCCTCGGGGTGCGTGCGCGCGTGGGGGGCATGCCGCGCGACCGGCGAGGCGGCGACCGGTCGGCGGGTTCCCCGGGTTGGACATGTGGCGCCCGCTCATTGGCGGGCGCCAACCACCCCCTTTGACCGGGTGGGGCCACGTGGCCGCAACGGGGTGGCCCGCGCGGCTGTCCCCTTTTTGCGGGCTACGTGGCATCACCTGGGTGTTTCGGGCGTGCACAGTGTTGGGCCGGGCCCAACACTGTAGCAGCCCGAAAATTTCGGGCGCCCGAAATTGGGGCCCAAAAGCCCAATGCTTGCTTTTTTGTGATTTTTTCGGGTTGAGGCCTATAAATAGGCCCTTTTGCACACCGTATTGAGGCTTTTTCTGAGCTCTCTGGACTTAGCACCCTTCACCAAAGTTGTTGCTCACCTTATTGTGCATCTTGCGAAGGAAGCTTGGATTTTTTTTGGAGCCCGTGGCGTCGACGACTTAGGCATCGTAGCGCAGAGCGACGATATTCCATTGGAGGCCCGTTATCGTCGCACTTCAGTCTGAGAGGTCCACAGAGCTACCCCGACTGTATTTTTGGATGATTTTCATGGGGTTGGATCCATGAGAGGTAGACCTATGTTTTTCATATTGATCACTTTCCTCACATCTGAGCTTTTATAGGGGTTCATGGTATGTTTTTAACCCTCTTTGCCGCTGGGTTTTCATCTTGACAGTAGCACCTTGCCGGAATTTTATCTCCGCGTTCGAGCGTCGGATCGAGACGAGCCTGTACACTTTTTTCATCTTCTCGTCGCGAGGATTATCACCGTATTTTTCTTGGATTTTTCTGAGACTTTCCTGGAGGTATATTTTTCTCCCTTTATCTGTGCATGGGATTACAGTTGTGTGGTTGTGAGGTTTTGCGCACCTGTGTTGTGGAATTTGTAACTCGGCCTACGGGGCTCGGAATTGGACGTGCAGGTACCCGTTTCAAATGTCTCGACGCGATGATCGCAGTAGTATTTTTATTGGATTTTTTGGAGCCCTTTTTGCAGGTGAACAATTAGCATCTTTGAGGCTAAATTTTAGATTGTGACTACTTGGTTAAATTTTGGAATAAAGTGTAATTGTAAGCCTTGTGTTGTACCCAGGACGGTTTTGCGGGTATTGCTAGACCCGTTGGATCTGGAGTTATTGATTTTCTGGTATTTTCAGCTGTGGGACTTTGGACAGTTCAGCTCTTCAGGTGGGTTGCCTCGTCTTCAAGATCTACGGATTGCACATTAATTCTATCTGTGTAGAAACTTGCATGATTGTGCTAATGTATTGATAGCATGCTAGAATGCAGGAATTTATGTTCCTGATGTATTCTGATGATCATGTGATTTATTGTTTCCTACAACCTGTTAATTATTGTTATCTTGGAACTTGACCTAGCACCCCCGCCATATGTAGCATGTTCAGCCAGACTGTAGAAAACTCCAACTTGGGCTAGGTTTTTATTGCTCTAGACATTCCCACACCACTATTCTATATTTCATTCTGGACTTAGAGTTTTCCTCACCCGGGTAGTGGGCCGAGAGGTCGGGTTGTTGTGGGATGCATTTTACAATCGTGTCTGGGGACCGAGTGGAGTCTGATAGCAGTCTGTAGATCAGTGTTTCTTTTGGGGAGTCATCTGAGAGACAGTGGGTCCCGGCTGTGAAGCATCTCCAGCCAGTGTGTTTGGGCCACGAGTTGGTTGAGTTCGTTAGTGTCTCGAGATTTGAGAGAGCTGATCAGCTGTGTCGTCGAGAGTGCTCCGACCGTTGTGCGAGATGTTTGAGGATCCTGAGTCTTTCCGTTCTGAGAGTGAGCGTGGATTTTGGACTATAGCCTGCAGTGCCACATTGAGCTCGACAGAGTGCGCGGATACCTTTTTCCTCGATGGGGTCGCGCCCCTCGAGTGCCACGCCCGGGGTGGATCTGTTACTTTTGTACCGCGACTTGTCGACGCAGTCCCTCTGGCTGGGCCAGTTTTGGCAGTCATGGACGCCCTACGTAAGTCCGGTCCTCCGTGGATGTAACGGCAGTAGGTAGGCGCAGGTTTGACTGGACCCGAGGAGGCAGTCAGTGTGGATTGGGTGATCTGAGTTGAGAGTTAGTAGATGCACCATATTTCTTTCTGTTTCCACTCCTTGGGCATCTAGATAGAGGCATAGTAGCTGTAGAGTTTACTTTTCCAGCTTTTCCTTCAGCACTGCATTTGTTACTTTATGCCTCTAGTAGACTTAGTGGGCAGACCGTCGGGCTTGTTGGCGGTACCCACTGAGAACTACTGTGGGATGTAGTTCTCACACCCGCCGTGGTGTTTATTTCCCCAGGGACTTCTGCTCCTGTTCCTGCTGCTCCAGTTGCTGATCCTACTTCTTCAGATCGAGGTAAGGGAGTCGCGAGATAGATCCCTACCGGTCGTCCCCTGAGAGAGTAGATGTACCCCCTTTTTAGTTTTTGTGAGTTATATGTTGAGAGATTTTTGTAGTGAGGTATAGAGTTGTACTCTTCTTCTGCTTTTGAGAGCCTTTATGTATTTGAGGTGAGGACTGTGTTGTATATTGTTGGAGTTGTATTTGTTTTTATTTCAGCATTTTACTTCTCAGCTCTGATATCTGTTAGTATAGATGATCTTTTTGCAGGTTAGTCGCTACGTCTATACGGGGCTTCCCGTATGGGCGGCGGATCTGTTGGCGAGCCCGGGTCGCAGTTTCAACCCCGGGGCGTGACAAGCGTTTTGTTAGACCCAGTGTTTCGCCGTGGGGAGTGCCTGTTTTATTTGTGAAGAAGAAGGAAGGTTCACTTCGACTGTGTGTGGATTATAGGGAGCTGAACGAAGTGACCATCCGGAACAAGTATCCATTACTGCGGATCGACGATTTGTTTGATCAGCTGCTGGGAGCTTCGGTATTTTCGAAGATTGATCTTCAGTCCGGTTACCACCAGCTGAGGGTGAGGGCCGAGGATATCTCCAAAACGGCATTCAGATCTCGGTACGGGCATTATGAGTTTACGGTGATGCCATTTGGTTTGACTAATGCCCCTGCCGCATTTATGGATTTGATGAACCGGATATTTCAGCCGTATTTGGACCGATTTTTTGTGGTATTTATTGATGATATACTGATTTACTCCCGGAGTGATGTGGAACATGAGGAGCACTTGAGGACAGTGCTACAGTTTCTGCGAGAGAAGAAGCTGTATGCCAAGCTTAAGAAGTGCGAATTTTGGCTCCGGGAGGTCGCCTTTTTGGGCCACGTAGTCTCTCAGCTACGGGAGTGGCGGTTGATCCGGCCAAGGTGGATGCTATTCGAGATTGGCCGAGGCCGACGACTATCACCGAGGTGTGGAGTTTTTTGGGATTGGCTGGCTATTATCGTCGATTTGTGGAAGGCTTTGCAAAGCTTTCCACTCCCCTCACATGTCTGACCAGGAAAGGGGTTAAGTTTATTTGGAGTGAGACTTGTCAGAGCAGTTTTGAAGAGCTGAAACATAGATTGATAACAGCTCCGATCCTTGCTCTCCCGGTTATGGGAGAAGGATTTGTGATCTACAGCGACGCCTCTCATAGTGGTCTGGGGTGTGTACTGATGCATCATGGTAGGGTAATTGCCTATGCTTCACGGCAATTGAAGGACTATGAGAAAAATTACCCTACTCATGATCTTGAGTTGGCAGCGGTTGTGTTTGCTCTGAAGCTGTGGTGGCATTATTTGTATGGAGAGCACTGCGAGATTTACACTGATCATAAAAGCTTGAAGTATCTGTTCACTCAGAAGGAGTTGAACTTGAGGCAATGCCGGTGGTTAGAGTTGTTAAAGGATTATGATGTGAGTATCCTTTATCATCCCGGCAAAGCCAATGTCGTGGCAGATGCTTTGAGTAGGAGGACGAGTCTGAGTATGATGATTTCGCAGCAGGCATCGTTGGTTGAGCAGATGAGACGGTTACAGATTGAGGTTGTATCCCCTGGCGTCTCTGCTAGACTTATGTCTTTGGTCGTGCAGCCCACTCTGTTGGACAGGATTCGAGAGAAACAGAGTGAGGACCCCCACTTGATGAGGATCCGAGGGCAGATTCAGACTGAGTTGACAGGGGATTTTTCAGTTGATGCTTCGGGAGTACTGCGGTACAGGGACCGAGCTTGTGTGCCTATGGATTCAGAGATTCGAGAGCAGATCTTGAGGGAGGCCCATTATACACCTTATACCATTCATCCTGGTGGGACTAAGATGTATAAGGACCTCAAGGCACATTTTTGGTGGAGTGGTATGAAGAGAGACATTGGGAGATTCGTGGCTCACTGCTTAACTTGTCAGCAAGTAAAGGCTGAGCATCGTGTACCTGCTGGCAAGTTGCAGAGTCTCCCAATCCTAGAATAGAAATGGGATCATATCACTATGGACTTTGTCACTGGACTGCCGAGAGCACAGAGTGGGGCTGATGCGATCTGGGTAGTCGTGGATAGACTCACCAAGTCCGCTCACTTTCTACCGGTGCAGGTGACTTGGCCTTTGGAGCGGCTGGCACAGTTGTACTTAGCTGAGGTGGTGAGGTTGCACGGTGTACCCGTCTCCATTGTATCAGATAGAGACCCGAGGTTTGTCTCGCATTTCTGGAGGAGTTTACAGACAGCCTTGGGGACGCAGTTCCGATTTAGCACAGCATTCCACCCAAAGACCGATGGACAGTCTGAGCGCACCATACAGACCCTCGAGGATATGTTGAGAGCGTGCGTCCTGGATTTTGGAGGAGGGTGGTACCGACACTTGGGATTGGTTGAGTTTGCGTACAACAACAGCTATCAAGCGAGCATTTAGATGGCTCCGTTTGAAGCGTTGCATGGACGCAAGTGTCAGTCACCCCTATATTGGAGTGACGTGGGTGAGAAGAAGACTTTGGGTCCTGATCTACTGCCAGAGGCAGAGGAAAAGGTCAGATTGATACGACGACATATATCTTGAGACCGCCCAGAGTCGACAGAGGAGTTATGCTGATACCCGACGGCGAGACTTAGAGTTTCAGGTTGGTGATCATGTCTTTTTGAAAGTCTCGCCTTCGAAAGGGGTCCGGAGATTTGGAGTTCGAGGGAAGCTTAGTCCCCGGTTTATTGGACCCTTTGAGGTACTGGAGAGGGTTGGACCTGTTGCTTATCGAGTTGCTCTTCCTCCACGCATGGCTGGAGTTCATTATGTATTCACGTCTCTGCTCTGAGGAAGTATGTATTTCATCCTGCGCATGTGATTGACTTCACCCCACTGGAGATTGGGGAAGACCTTGGGTACGAGGAGCGCCCGTTGCGGATTCTGGCTCACGAGGTGAGAAAACTGCGCAATCGGGAGATACCTTATGTGAAGATTTTATGGAGCAACAACGAGGAGCGGGAGGCCACTTGGGAGCTGGAGGAGGTGATGCGGGATACATATCCTTCCTTGTTCGAGGCTTCTAGCTGAGGTACGTTGTCTTGTTTCTTAGTTTCGTGGACGAAACTTTTTTTTAGTGGGGGAGGATGTAGGGCCCCAAACCCCATGTAGCTTTTTCCTGTGAATCCACTGTGTAAAACACCTATTGATGGTGTCTGGCCCATAGTGCATCAAAGGGATGCCACAGATGGACCCTGTGATGTATCTATAGCTGGTTTGGCCTACGACTCCTTTTGCCAAATTTTAGAAAAGGTTTTGGGCCAAACAGAGGTTGGTTTTGGATTCAGTGCGGAAAAACGCTTGAAAACGGCTATTTGCTTGTTTATTTCTGAGTCCGGATGCTCAAAAACGGACTCCCGGAAGTTTTCAGCGAATTTTGGTGCATGGGGGAACCCGTGGACCGCCGGGGTGACACGTGGCGGCCTGTCATTGGCCGGATCACAGCGCGCGGTCCACAGAGAGGCGCGGGGTGGCGCATGTACCCGACGCGGACACGTGGCACCTCCGGATTGGGCGGGCGCAGGCGCGCGGACCATGGAAACCCCGCTCGGGTGCATAGACCCGGTGTGGGGGCACGTGGCAGCACGTGATTGGCGGGCTCACGGTACGGGGCGTACAGAGGCTCGCGAGGCCGCCTCAGGTTGCGTGCGGGTAGGTGGCGTGGCAGGCGGGCAGGTGCGCGGTATGGCGCGGTCGTGGGGGGTGGCCACGTGTCGCCCGCTGATTCGCGGGCGCCACCCACCGGGTTGACCGGTGGCAGGGACACGTGGCGGTTTCCTGCTGGGCTTGCACGGTTGTCCCGTGTTCTGGGACACGTGTCAAGCCCGGTTCGGCCACGTTGCTGCATCCGACTGGGCTTGCACGGCTGTCCCGTGTTCTGGGACACATGTCAAGCCCAGGACGATTCGGGCGCTAGCAAGGATCCGGTGTGCGGAGTGGGCCGGGCTATTGGGCTGCACTGTGCGTGCCCGAAAGCCCATTTCGAGAGCCCGAAACCGGGGACAAATCCGGTATTTCCGGATTTGTCTGTTTGGGCATATATATAGGGCCCGACATCCAATTTTTCTGGTTTTTCTCCCTCTTCGATCCTTCTTCTCACAGAACCCAATTTAGGAAACTTGCTCCATTTTCCATGCTGCATCCACTGGAGGAGTTTTGGGATTTTTGGTGGCACGCACTTTGAGGTTTGCGGCATTTCGGCACAGTGCGACATTCCTTCACCGGTGACTCCCTTCGTCGCGTTTCGGTGCGCAGACTCCCCTGGCCTACTCCAACCATCGTTTTCGACGATTCTTGCGCTGGTGTGTTCCTGAGAGGTAGGGCTTCATTTTCGTGTTGGTTGTTTCATCGTATTCCAGACTTTTGGCACGGTTTTTGAGGCACTTTTGACCCCCCTATTTGCTGTGTGGTTTTTGGACAGCACCGGAGTATCTCGTGGATATCTTCGCGCTCGGACATCGGATTGAGGCGTGCCAATACTTGTTTTACATCTACACATCGCAAGGAACATCCTCGTATTTTTCCTGGATTTTTCTGAGTTTTTCCCGAAGGTGAAAATCCCACTTTTTCTGGGCAAAGTTCTACAAATTTTGTACTTGGGATTTTTGAGGTGGTCACCTTGTCGATTTTGTATCTTGACTTACAAAACTCGGTTTGGGACGTGCAGGTACTCGTTTCGATCGGCTCGTCACGACGGTCGCGGCGGTAATTTTTCTAGAATTTGCAGAGCCCATCTCGTAGGTGATAATAGCACAATTCTGGACTGTTTGTTTGTGGACAACATGTTTTGGAGATTATGTGTTTATTTGGGCTTATGTTTCGGGGATATTTTGTACAGTTATCGCAGCGGTCTATCCTTTGGGCGAGAGCACTTTGGGACTTAGATTTAGCGATTGAGGTGGGTGTTGTTGTGAACCTCCTACTTTTGATTACCCACTAGGCATATTGGAGATATTCCCATATTAATGTGTTAATTGTACTCGTGTGATGATTGTAGCATGCTTGTATGAGATTATGGACTTTTTAGTAACACTTACATATCCAGGAGGCTAGATACTAGTAAATTGTTATATCTTGGAAAAAAGCATGTTGTCTAACACTTTGGGAACATTATGTTAAGCAGAATATCATGTATTATCTGTTTGGAGATTGTTTATGCATGTGTAAAGGTCGGCGTATGACATACTTGTACATTGGATACTTAATTAAGCGATAGGATGCCTTAGTTCTTGTAAGAAATTGGTCACCTGTACTTATTTTGCTAAGTAAAGGACGTTTACATGCTTGTATGGACATCTAGTTAGGCCACCTTTTTCTGCTACACTATCATTGGAATATGACTTAGGAGAATCCATGTTGGCACCTCTTCTCCTTTTATTGAGATACATGTGTATTGCTCGGGTTGAGCAGGGTTGTAGGATAGTGTAGCCGGGTTTTTGTTGAGTGGGTTTGTCATACTAGATTGTGGTGGTGGGTTATTGCGGCAACCGCGGACATTGGGCGGTTGACCGGATGTTTACTTATGCATCAGATTGGGGATAGGATTCCTCTAGTGGATGGAGTTCCCACTTATTGAGTTTTATTGCATTAGATTGGGGGGATCGGGTTATCTTTAGTGGAGGGGTTTTCCCACTTCGATTATTGTCATGATCCAGTCCTGCTACAGTGAGATATTGAGACATGATTTCTTTACTTGTGTGGGTTGCTCCCCTCGAGTGCCACTCCGGAGTGTGCGACCGTACCGGACAGTAGTCGGTCTGTTACTTATTTTGGGTGCGACCGTACCGGGCAGTAGTCGGTCTGTCACCTATTTTGGGATGTGACCGTACCGGTCAGTAGTCGGTCAGTATTCCCACAGATGAGTTTGACAGCAGAGCAGGCAGTGCCAGTTTTTATTGGTCTTTAGATTGGGTTTATACAGTCAGGCACATTCACTGATGCATTCTTTAGTTACATCTTTCTGACTCTTCATTTAGAGGCATCGTAGTGGTAGTTTCATTTTCTTATCAGCAGTACTGTTTATAGCTTACCACCTCTTCTTTCCTTTTTGCCTCTGGTAGACCTAGTGGGCTCGTCAGAGTTCGAGGCTTAACCCACTAGGGGAGGCTACTGTTTTTATAGTAGTTCTCACCCCCATCGTCTTCTTCTTTGTTTTTCCCCCTTTGTTTTGCAGAGTCCTCTGCGGGAGTTGCTGGGCCGTCAGCAGCAGATCGAGGTAAGAGGATAGCGGACTAGTTAGAGTGTCCACCCGACAGTTGCTAGCTGGACTTTTGATGTACCACTATCTTCTGAGACAGTCTTTTATACTTTATTTTTGGGTCTGGAGTTAGCCAGCTGTTTGTATAATTATGGTGAGCTGGGAGAGATACTTGTATTTATTTACAGTTGTTCCTTACTTTATTTCCTGCTATTGTCTGAGATGTAGTAGTTTTAGTTCAACTCTGATTTTATGCTCTTTTATTTTTATCTCTTGTATCTGAGCAGGTTACCGACGTTTCGTGTACGCGGAAAATACCGTGTGCACGGCCGATCTGTAGACGGGCCCGGGTTCTGGTTTACACCCGGGGCGTGACATAACGGGGTTTCCGAACCCTTATGGTGTAGGTCCGTTCTGTGTCATTTGTGAGTTGGTGTTCTGCGTTGGGGAGCCGTTGGGTGGACGGCAGTCCTGGCTGTCGAGTTTTTCCAGCTAGTGAGTTAGAGATGTGTTTTGGGCACTGTTGATCTTGTTGATCATTGATTTGGATTATAGCCTGCATGAGGCACATTGAGCTCGACAGAGATGCGCTGATACTTTCCTCGGTGGGGTCGCGCCCCTCGAGTGCCACTCCGGAGCTGGGCCTGTTACTTTGCTATCGCGACTTGTCAACGCAGTCCCTCTGGCTAGGCCAGTTTTTGGCAGTCACGGATGCCCTACGTAAGTCCAGTCCTCCGTGGATGTAATGGCAGTAGGTGGGCGCAGGTTTGACTGGACCCCATGTGGCAGTCACTGTGATTCGGTTGATTGAGTATTTGGGTTAGAGTCGATGCATCATTTTCATCTGTATCACCCTTTGAGCATTGTAGATAGAGGCATTATAGCTGTAGATTTCTTTCCAGCTTATCTTTCCATTATTACAGATTTCCTGTTATCTTATGCCTCTAGTAGACTTAGTGGGCAAACCGTCGGGCTTGGTGGCGGTACCCACTGAGAATTACGTGTTGGTGTAGTTCTCACACCCGCTGGGGGGTTTTCCCCCTCCCCTTCCTCTTTCCTCTCCTTTGTTTTGCAGATTCTTCTGCGGGTGTTGCTGATTCTTCTGTTGCTGATCGAGGTGAGGGAGTCGCGACCTAGTTCCCTACCCGTCCTTGGAGTATATCTGTATCCCTTTTTGGTGCTTAGTAGTACAGTCTGCTGGATTATTGTTGTTAGTTACTTTTGAGAGCTTTATTTTTTAGAGACTTATGTAGTGAGGTTCAGACTTGTACTATTTGACAGTTGTATTATCTTATTTCAGTAGTTTACTTTTCAGCTATGATATCTGTATAGCTATAGTACCCTTCTTTTTGCAGGTTAGACGTTTCGTCTATACGGGGTTTTCTGTATGGGCGGCGGATCTGTTGGCGGGCCCGGATCGCAGTTTCGACCTCGGGGCGTGACAATATATATCCACCATAGCACACCAAATCCCACATAGATAGGCCAAGAATTAATTAGGATAGTTTATTCATGCATGATTTTCAATGGGGTGACAAAACGATATATAGCAAGTCGAGGGTCACTCTAATAGCCCCAGTAAGTAAACCGTAGAGAGAGGTAATCAACAACAACCCACCTGGAACGTGCAGATCCGAAATCTGATCGGGCTGAAATCTGACGGGTGCGTTCCTCCAGCTCCTACGGTCTCAACGAAGCAAAATGGTGGCGAAACTCCTCCTGGATTAGTGGTGGCACGCAAAATGGTGTAGTGCTATCGACATAAACTCCTCCTGGATTAGTGGTGGCGCGCAAAACGGTGGTGCTATCCAAAATCAGTAAGCGAAAATCCGGAGAGTGAGTCGGGATAGAAAAGGGGTTAGTCTGCATAATATCTTCAGTCGGGGTCAAAAGAGTAAATACTCACCGTGATCAAAAATAAAAATCCCAACATCCCCTTTTTCTGCGAAACATCACACGGTCCACTAAAACTGTAGAAAGAGTCGACCGCAGTATAAAATAACAGTCCCAAAATTCAGCGTTTGCTATTTTGTGCAACAGTCCAGAAAAACAGTAATTTTCACCTGCAAAAAGTCCTCCAAAGAATCCAGGAAAAAAATATGGTTGTGATCCTCGTGAAGCGTAGATGCAAACCGAGTCCTCAAACTCCCGATTCTGACAACCGTAGGCCGAGAAATTGCATGATCTTTCCTCCGCTGTCTAGAAAGATGTCGCGGCGAAAAGGTGCTCAAAGATGTCTCGAAAACTCCAATAAAAACTCGAAACGGAGGAGAACGATGAACATAGAAAACGAAGGCCTACCTGTCGTGATTGCGTCGAACCAAAAATTGGCTGAAGAGTCCCTCGGATCAGCACAGGGGAGCCCGCAGACGAAGCTGTGACATAAAAAGGCCACCAAAAGAGTAATAGGATCTCTCCTCAACCAATCCATGCCAAGTACCAAGTCAAACTCTCTAATCGAGATGACCACAAGATCCATCGGGCAAACACGGTAGCCCAAAACCACCGGGCCTGAAGGTACAAAGGTATCTGCTTCCATAGGCAGCCCTGGGGTCAAAACTGATAACACACACGGAAGGGGTCTCTCCTCAAAGCCATGAGAACGGGCAAAGGTACGTGAAATGTACGAATGGAATGCTCCGGTATCGAAAAGTGTCCTAGCACGAATGCCTGCAATAATTACCATACCTACAACTACATCCGCCGGTGGATCAGTGCCCTGCAGTGTCATGGAGTAGATCCTCCCTCCCGTCTGCTGCTGCTGCTGTGCCTATGGTTGTGGTACCCTCTTCTCCCATCGGAGGGTCGGAGGGCATCCTGCCTGTCTTGTTATTCCGCCTCGGCAGTCGACAGATGTCACGCCCCGGGGGTTTAAAAAGGCGGAAAACGTGTAAGTTTTTTTTTTTTTTTTTTGAATCATTCCCACCCACCGGCACGTGCCCAGACCCGCCACACATACAAATTCACCCCGCAAACGGACGGAGTCTCCTTTGTATATGCACGACGTCGCAAGCATAAATCGTACTTTAACCACACCAGCCAAGAAGTTAAGTTGAGGGAAACAAAATATCATCATGCGCAGTAACCAAGACGGCCACCTATATTTTTGAAAGGATAAATCCATGGGTTTATAAAACAGTGCCCACACGACACCTATTCTTTTCAAAACCATTTTCGCAAACCTTTTCTTTTATTCGAAATTGGCTGTACTCAAAATAAACGTAAAGAAAAGAACCGATCATCACAAACTTTCCAACATCCACACCATCCACAAATAAGTACCACACACACAAAACTAACTAACCGAAAATAATCAAGACGAACTAACGGTGAGGTCGCCCGCCCTAACGGGGCTAACTCCCTCTGGTCGCAGCCTCACTGTCGTCCCGGATCCCACCTCTGCCCGAACCTGTCACCGTGTGGGAAGTCAGTGACACAAAGAGTAAGAGGTAAAAGTAAGATGTGCAAAATGCTATAAATACTGAAAGTAAAGCAAACCAAAGACCAGAGCATCCACGCTCTCCCGCATGGATCAACAGTAACCCCCTGTAAAACAAACAGTGCATGCAAAAAAAAACACCTTGCTCTCACCTTGTTACTTCTAACCCCTCCACGGCACTTGTGCGGCACCTTAAGTAATCGTGAGGGGTCCCCACTACGTCACCTTGTGGGGTACACGGGTCAACGTACCACCTTTCCGGAAAAGTACATCGATGCGGTGGCCAAACCGCTGGTGTGCGTGCAAGCAACCATGAGCATAACGACCGAAGTCCATGTGTAATAATAGGGGTACTCATACAAAGGGGTTAGTCAAAATCCATTAGCACATCTACTTTACTCTTACGTATTACATATGATACCATACTCCAAACTGCAAGAAAAAAGGGTACCCACCTGAAACGAAGATAAACGACTGCCCGTGACCCTCCTAAGCAATCAAATCCACACGCGGGCCTAATAGAATATCCAGAAACACAAATCAGCAATTTACCCCAAACTGGCAAATTCAGTGGTCCCGACTACTGTACCAAAAAAAACCCTTCTATCCCAAAATAGAAACCGCCTTCGGTGTCCCGATTGTCGCACCGATCAAAACCTGATCAAAGTAATTCTCCGAATAATTTTACCATTGTTCGGATAAGGACAAACGGTCCACCGGACCTCATACCGCGACAACCGGTCACCCGGAAAGTACAAACATTCTAGCAATACCCCTAACGTCAAAAGATAGGAAAATCGTGCAAAAAACCTGAATTTACCGAAAAGGGGATTCTACAGGTGTATCGAAAATAACAGATAAAATCCCGGTGGTGAAACAAAAGACCGGACATAAAAACGGTGCCCAGCAAAACCGAAAACAATAAACCGACGAAAAACTCCGTGTCAAAAAATCCCTACGGTTGCAAAACCGTACCTCTGACGCGATCTGAATGTCGACGAGGCAATTGATGGAAACCAGGCTCCAACCGTTGCCTTGACGAAGTTCGAGACGAAAAACAACCGAACGGAAGCTCAACTGATGAAAAGTGAAAACAACTACGTGCAGCGGACTGCACCGTTAAGTGAAACCGTCGATGAAAATGCCAAGTAAAAGGTCAAGCAAAGTTGTCAAGCCAAAACTGTCGAGCGAATCCGTCGACGGCAGCGGATCGACCCATGCGGACTTAGCGGCGGTGCGGCGGCCCCGCGCGGGCACGGGAGCCCCGCGCGGGCACGCGCAAATAGCGCGCAGCAGCGCTGTAGGCCCGCACGGGCACAGCCCCGCGCGGGCACGCGCAAACAGCGCGCAGCAGCGCGATGGCCCCGCGCGGGCACAGCCCGGCGCAAGTACGCGCAAACAGCACGCAGCAGCGCGGTAGCCCCGCGCGAGCACAGCCCCGCGCGGGCAATATGGCGGTGGCGGCGGCCCCGCGCGGGCACGCGCCAGCAGCGCGCAGTAGAGCGGTCGCCCCGCGCGGGCGCGACAGCGGCGCGACAGCCCCGCGCGGGTACGCGCAAACAGCGCGCAGTAGCGCGGTAGCCCCGCGCGGGCACAGCCCCGCGCTGGCGCGGCGGCGGCGGCGGCCCCGCGCGGGCCCAGCCCTGCGCGGGCACGTGCCAACAGCGCGCAGTAGCGCGGTCGGCCCGCGGGGGTGGCAGCGGCGTGGCAGCCCCGTACAGGCGCGGCAGCGGTGCGGGCCTAGCCCCGCGCGGGCACGCGCAAACAGCGCGCAGCGGGGCGGTAGCCCCGCGCGGGCGCGGCAGCGGCGCTGCTACCCCGCGCGGGCGCGCGCAACCACCGCGCAGCAGCGCGGTAGCCCGCTTGGCTGCGCGCAGCAGCGCGGTAGCCCTCTTGGCTGCGCGCGGCGACAGCGCCTCGGCGGCGCGCGGCCTGCGGTGGCAGCGCGCGGCGGTGGCCGCGGCGGCTCGGCTAGGGCATCGAGCGGCGGCGGCGGTGGCTCGGCTAGGGCATCGAGCGGCGACAGAGCCACCGTCGATGATCCTTAGCGTCCCCGCCGAAAACCCCAAAAAATCGTCACCAAGGACGAAACCCACGAACAAAACCAACAATCGAAACCATCATACGAACCAAAACCATCCAACGATCAAACTTAACAAAACCATCGTACGAATCAACGATCAAAATGAACAAAAACAACGAACCCTAACCCAAAACTAAATTGCCAAAAAACTGAGAGACGAGACCCACAACACGAAACATGAAAAATACTAACGATCCAAAAACCGACCGAACGGAACCAACCAACGACATTCAAGAACGCGAAGAAACTAAGGTAACGATAACCAAAGATCAAGATCACAAAGCGAAGACAAAATGGGGTGCTAACCTAGCTCTGATGGAGAAGACAGCGCCATCCCGATCTCCGCGGACGGTGGTGTTTCTGGATCCGCTCCTCGGTATCGGCGACGCTTCTGGTCTCGGCCTTCGGCATGCGCAACGAGGAAAGAGGAAGAATGATCTTTTCTCAAACTTAGGGTTATACAGTATTTGGGATATTAATATCTTTTTACTAATATTTTATTTATTTATTTATTTATTTATTTCTCTTTTGTACGTACAAAAATCCCAATATTCAATATTTTAAAGATATTTTTAGCCGATTCCTCGATAAACGTGCCGATCCTCCGAACCGTCCCGTAACCGTTAGCACGGATCCTGATGCACCAACAACACATAGCGGGTTCCTAGGATGTCAGAACTTACCCTTTTGGACCCGCTAACACTGAAACCCTTATTCCGAGAGATCCGTAAGTCGGATTTCAGATCCGATCTGTAGTGGCCCTGGTTCCCATGCAACGTTCTTCCGATGAATCCACTGTTAGAACACCTAGTGTTGATGTATCTGGCCCATGGTGCATCAATGGGATGCCACAGATGGACCCTGAGAGATATTGTTAGCTGTGTTGGCCTTCGGCTAGGTTTGCCAAAGTTTCTGAAAAGAATTAGGCCAAACAGAGGTCGGAAATGGATTCAGCATGGAAAAACGCTTGAAAACGGCTATTTGCTTGTTTGATTCTGAGTCCGGATGCCCAAAAACGGACTCCCGGAAGTTTTTATTGGTTTCTGATGCATGGGAGGGGTCGTAGACCGCCGGAGTGCCACGTGGCGGCCTGTCATTGGCTGGTTTTGAGCGCGCGGTCCACGGACTAGCGCGGCTGGGTGCACAGACCCAGCGCACGGACACGTGGCACCGCCTGATTGGCGGGCTCAAGGCGCGTGGTCTACCGGGTGAGCGCGGCGGTGCATGGACCAAGGCGGGGGACACGTGGCAGCCTCCGATTGGTCGGTGCACGCGGCGTGGTCCACGAAATTTCAAGTGAGATGCGTGGACCGGGTGCAGGGGACACGTGTCACCCTCTGATTTGCGGGCGCACCGGGCACGGTGCACGGGGGCCTGGGCTGGTGCCTCAGGGCGCGTGCGCATGAGGTGGCCACGCCGCGCGACCGGCGCGGGCGCCGACCGGTCGGCGGGTCAACCGGCTGGACACGTGGCGGGCGCCAACCGCCTTTCTGTGCGGGGGAGGGCCACGTGGCAGCCTGTGGGTGGCCCGCACAGCTGTTTGCTGTTCGGCGGGCCACGTGGCGGCACCAGGTGAATTCGGGCGTGAACAGTGTTGGGCCGGCCCAACACTGTAGCCGCCCGAATGTTCCGGGCGCCCGGAAGTTGGGCCCAAAAGCCCAATGCTGACTTTTTTTGGGCTTTTCCGGGAGAGGCCTATAAATAGGCCTCTTGGGCCTCACCTTAGAGCCTTTTCCCGTGGGTTTTAGCCTTGGTGTTCTTCACAAAAGATCCTTCTCTTCCTCTTGTGCATCTTTTGGCGGACGCTCAGATTTTTTGGAGACCGCGACGACGACGACTTCTGCTTCGTGGTGCGGAGCGAGGAATTCCTGTTGGAGGCCCATTTTCGTCGGACTTCAGTCTGGGAGGTATACAGAGCTACCCCGATGATATTTTTGGACGATTTCTGCGGCGACGGTTTCACAAGAGGTATATCTACAGATTTCCTGTTGGTCACTCTTTCCATATTTGAGCTTTTACTGGGGTTTTGGGTACATTTTAAACCCCCTTTGCGGCTGATGGTTGGTTTGGACAGCACCTACTTGTAAATTTTTATCTCCACAGTCGGACCTCGGATTTTGACGATTCAGGACTCTATCGACATCTACGCTTCACGAGGATCGCCGTCATATTTTTACTGGAATTTTTGGAGATTGTTTTATAGGTGAAATTTTCGCAGAAAGAGGACTGTTCATCGCTGATTTTGTACATTTGGAATTTTGTGGAATTAAGTGTACTTTTTGGAATGTATTTTGTACCCAGGATGTTTTGAGCACTGCTACTGTACTGTTGGCTTGGTGGATGTATTGAGTTTCTGTTTCTGGGTATTCTCAGCTGTACGACTCCGGACAGTTAGCACGTTCAGGTGGGTGACTTTGCTTCCAAGATCTATGGATTGCGTGCTAATTCTTTGTATGTAGGATCATGTGTCACGCCCCGGGGTCGAAACTGCGACCCGGGCTCGCCAACAGATCCGCCACCTATGCCAAACTCGCATAGGCGAAGCGTCCTACCTGCAAGAAAAGTACTACAGCTAAACAGATATCAGAGCTATAAATAAAAACCTGCTGTATAACTAAAATCAAACACTGTACAACAGGAAATAAAACAACAATGTCCGTCTCCCCAAAAAAATAATCATAGACAAAATCCTCTGATACAAAAACTCGAAAGGGAGATATCTCCAAAAGATACATCAGTGTACAAGCTCTCAATACAAAAACATCCTCACTACATCAGTCTCTCAAACTGTAAAATAAAATACAACTCTATACCTCACAACAAAGGTCTCTCAATAGAGGGAAAAGAAGTAAACTAATCTACTGAAGCTCTCCTCTGAAGGGGTACCGCTACACTCCAACGACGGGTAGGGAACTAGCTCGCGACTCTCTCGCCTCGGTCAGAAGGATCAGCAACAGGAGCAACAGGAACAGTAGTAGGAGTTCCTAGGGAAAAGACACCACGACGGGTGTGAGAACTACATCCCACAGTAGTTCTCAGTGGGTGCCGTCAACAAGCCCGACGGTCTGCCCACTAAGTCTACTAGAGGCATAAAGTAGCAAAAGCAGGACTGAAAGGGGAAAAGCTGGAAAAATAACTCTACAGCTACAATGCCTCTATCTAGATGCTCAAGTAGTGGAACAGATGATAATATGATGCATCTACAACTCACACAGTACAGTCACCCAATCTACACTGACTGCCGCATAGGGTCCAGTCAAACCTGCGCCTACCTACTGCTGTAGGTATGTCCGTAGCTGCCACTAACTGGCCCAGCCAGAGGGACTACGTCCGTAACTGCCACTAACTGGCCCAGTCAGAGGGACGGCGTCGACAAGTCGCGATACCGAAGTGCAGACCCACCCCGGACGTGGCACTTGAGGGGAGCGACCCCAACGAGGACAAGGGTATCCGCGCACTCTGTCGAGCTCAAGTGGCACTGCAGGCTATAGTCAAAATCCACGCTCACGCACTGAACGGAAAGACTCAATCCTCAAACATCTCGCACAACAGTCGGAGCACTCTCGACGACTCAGCTCATCAGCTCACACGAAACTCGAGACACTCGCCTCTCCAATAGCTCACAGCACAAACACACTGGCTGGAGATACTCCACAGCCAGGAACGACCCACAACTCAGGGCCAACAACACTGGTCGGACAACACTCAACGACCTGGGACCACCGTCAACCCCACGGTTCCCAACAACACTAGCACAAACTAACTCATCTACCAGACTACACTCTGCCCCCAGGCACGAGTGCAACAAAGTCCCACAGAAACCTGACCCTCGGCCCACTACCCGGGTGAGGCAACACTATGTCCTGGAAAGATGCAAAAATGTGGGAAAATCTAAAGCATAAAAGAACCTAGCCCAAGTGAAGGTTCTTTACTGGTCTGGTTAAACATGCAGCATATGACGGGGTGCTAGGTCAAGTTCCAATAATAGCATTAAATAAACTAAAACATGAGCAAGAAACATTAAGGGATATAAACACCAATATCCAAATAACATCTGCCTCATCTCCCTAAACATGCTCCCAACTAGCATAGGTAAATACGATCATCGAACATGTAGTATCCCAAAGATATATAAAGTGTACCATAAATCATGAAAGTCTCAAACCACAAGAACTATATCATTCATATGCTCACCTATCAAAGTTATCGGCTATACCAAGAATTAAGCATGCTCTCAATTTACCAGACATGAATATGTTATCTAGCAAATTTCCATCAGGCATATCTCAATACCATATCATACAATTCATTGAACGAATGTCATCATCAAACTTGCATCTCAATCAGATATTGGTACACTAACATGCATGCATTCTATACATAGAATTAGAGAACCGTCCACCGGTTCTGGAGACGAAACACCCACCTGTAGCTTGACGCTCCGCTGCCCGCTGTAGCTGAAATTTGGCGTGAGTAATCCTTATCCTCTCAGGAGTCCGATGCCGCGAAAATCATCCAAATCCGCCTCACGGATTGGGCACAATCACAGAAACAATGCACGCGGCGCAATTAAATTCCAGAATTTCAGCAATAGACACTAAGTTAAAGAAGATGTAAGTGCAGCCCCAAATACCTCAAGTTGAAGTTCCTAGTAGTAAAACAAAGATATCCTCTATCATACAAACATCTTCATGTCCTCAAAAATCCACCATTAATTCCCCTTAACATTCAAATGAAGCAAAAATCACAATGCTGTCCAAAACTGTTAACATAAACTTGCTAGCATTTCCAAGCTTAAATAGAGGCTTTTCCAAAGGGATTTATCCACAGATCATAAAAGAGAATTTTCTCACCTTGAAGTTAAGAAGAAGTACCAACTTGAATTTCAGAAAAATACCTTATATCCACAAAGTTATCTGCATTCCAAGGTGCATTACTCAAATCAAGACTAAAACAGGGACAGCAGTAATCCATATAATAGCACTTAGAAAGATCGTTAAAGTTACCTAACCAAAAGTGCTCCAAATCCTGCAAGAGAGGTACCATTGGATTCCTTGTCGAGAGTAGATACAATTTGAGCCAAAGAACTCCAATTTTCATGCTCGGACGAAGGAGAAAACCCATAAACACTTAAACTATCCACCAAGTTCCATCTGTACACGAATGCAGCGAGGTGCTCCAAAGATCATGCATAAACTCTAATAAAAACTCAGATTTGGGGACAATGATACCTACCAATATTTTAGATCTTCGAGTCCTGGAAATTCTCCCACAAAAATCATCCAAAAATTCCACTCCTACACTTCAGAAAAGCCAAAACACCACAGATTGCTCAAAATCCCAGACTGAAACAAAGGGTTCCAAAGATAGCCTTAAAACTCTGTAAAAACATGAGATCTGGGGGGAGAGTTGAATACAAAGATTGTAGCCTTACCTCTTGTGAAAACGGAGAAACAAAAATGAGCTCTAAATTCCAAGAAGTGAGTCCTGGGGAAGTTTCGCACTGAAATGTGACAGAGAGGGCAGTGAAGTAGCAATGGTGATGTCCTCAAATGTTGGTGGAGAAGATGATCCAAATGGCCTCCAAAAATCTCCAAAAAAACTGATGTTGTAGAAGACTTGTTGATGGAGCTCTGCTAAAAAAACTCCCCTGAGAAAAGCTCTCCAAAAGCTCCAAAATGGAGGAGGGAATCAGCATTAAAACCATTGAAGAAGAAGAACCCAGGAAAAACCCCCTGTTGCTACAGTAACGGGCCGGCCCGGCACTGTGCTGCCGGGCCGCCACGCGTCGCACAACCGCGCGATCCCGCACCCCTCTCCCGCGCTCGATCGCCGCCGTGTGTCGCCTCCCGACAGGGCGATCCACGCGGCCAAACGGGAGGCGACACGTGGCCTCCCCTTATCCGCCCGCAGCAGCGCCTGCCCGCGCTGCTGCCCGCGCCTGCCCGGCCTGCCCGCGCCTGCTGCGTGGGCCGGGCTCGCTGCACCGCGCCTCCGCGCCTGCCACGTGGCGTACGGACCCAATGCGGAGCCGCCACGTGGCACCCCCTCCGGTCCACCAGTCCACCATGCACCGAAAAACACTTTAAACTTCAGGTTGTCCGTTTTCGCTCGTCCGGACTCAGAAAAATACATGTAAATAGTCGATTTCCAAGGTTTTTCCGCGCTGAATCCAAATACGAAGTCCATTTCTCCAAATTCTCATCCAAAATTTTGCGGAAAGCCCCCGAAAAGCCCACCTGATCCGATTTTCGCGTCGGGTCCATTTCTAAAGTCTGCTTTGCCAAATTCCAACTCTAAAAATTCCCGAAGGCATCCGGAGAGGTGATCTTTGGTCCAAACTTCGCGCTGAGTCAAATATTAATATCCCTTGCACGCGAAACCACTTCTAAACATCCGACGGGATCATCAGACTACTCTCGTGATCCATTTAACACACCACCGGGTCCATCACAAATGTCCAATAGGTGCACAAAAACTACCGACGCGCCACATAGGCCTCCAGAAGCTGCAGATGCAACAGTAGTCTAATAGTGGGAATTTCAGGTCTTCACATCATGCATGTTAGTAATTGGACAAAAAAGCATGTGGAAACTGAATGTTGTTACTCTTGATATCAGTCGCTGAATCTTGTGATCTTATTGTGTTTCCTACATCTTGTTAAGTATTGAATCTTGGAACTTGACCTAGCACCCCTGTCATATGTATCATGTTCAGCCAGACTGTAGAAAACTTCAACTTGAGCTAGGTTTCTTTTATTGCTCTAGACTTTTCCCACATCACCGTTATACTTGTCATTCTGGACTTAGCTTTTCTCGCCCGGGTTGTGGGCTGGAGGTCGGGTGGTTGTGGGATGCATTTGCACTCGTGTCTGGCGACCGAGTGGAGTTGATAGCAGTCTGTAGATCTGATTTCTTTGGGAGAGTGATAGTGATGGTAGATCTGGGTTCTTGGGAGCTGTCAGAGTGACAGTGAGTCTCAGCTGTGTAGATTCCAGCCAGTGAGTGAGACAGTGATTTTGTTGGTTAGCCGATCTTGTTGATCAAGGATTTGTATCATAGCCTGCATGAGCCACATTTGAGCTTGACAGAGATACTTTACAGAGATACTTGATATGGGTTACTTATTGACTCGAGCGGGTCGCTCCCCTCGAGTGCCACTCCGGAGTAGGCGAGACCGGGTTGTTGTACCGGCGTGAGATTGAGCTTTTCTATCGCGACTTGTCGTTGCATTTATCCCTATGGCTGAGCTAGTTTTGGCAGTCATAGACGTCCTACGTAAGTCCGCTCCTCAGGGACGTAACGGCAGTAGGTTGGTGCAGGTTTGACTGGACCCGAGGAGGCAGTCAGTTTAGATTGGGTGATCAGAGATGAGAGTTAGTTGTGGCATCATGTTCTTTCTGTTCCACTCTTTGAGCATCTAGATAGAGGCATAGTAGCTGTAGAGTTACTTTTCCCAGCTTTCTTTACAGCACTGCATATGTTAATTTATGCCTCTAGTAGACTTAGTGGGCAGACCGTCAGGCTTGTTGGCTGCACCCACTGAGAACTACTGTGGGATGTAGTTCTCACACCCGTCGTGGTGTCTTCTCCCCAGGGACTTCTGCTCCGGTTCCTGCAGCTCCAGTTGCTGATCCAGCTTTTTCAGACCGAGGTAAGGGAGTCGCGAGATAGATCCCTTCCTGTCATCCTCTGAGTGAGAGTAGATGTACCCCTGTACTATTTTGGAGTGTGTTATGTCGAGTGACTTGTGTAGTGAGGTATCGAGTTGTACCTTTCTTTTCTGCTATTCTGAGAGACTCTTGTATTCTGGTGAGGATGGTCTCTATATTTGTGAGATGTAGTTGTATTTTATGTCTTTTATTTCAGCTTTTACTATTTCAGCTCTGATATCTGCTAGTATAGATGTTTCTTTGCAGGTTAGTCGCTACGTCTCTACGGGGCTTCCCGTATGGTCGGCGGATCTGTTGGCGAGCCCGGGTCACAGTATCGACCCCGGGGCGTGATAGATTAGAGTGGTATCAGAGCCTAGGATGTAGGTCTTGGAGGACTTAGGAACCCTAGGCTTGTGGTTGGACCCTAGGATGTCTCGCGTGAGAGCCGTGATTTTTAGCGAGAGTCCTGATTGGATTTCTAACTCTCCCGAGCGGTTCGGGATGAGTGATTGACATGTCTTCCTTCGGTGGCAACTATGTTGGCTGCAGACAACATAGTACTTCGGGAAGGGGGACATGCCTTTTGACTTTCGCTAGATTGGGTCGAGTGTTGATTTGGGTTCTGATTGTTTGCTTTGTCCCTCAGGTGGGGATGCCTCCTCGACGCTCGATGGTGACGCGTTCGCAGCCTTCTTCCTCTGAGCCCGAGCAGGAGGACTCGGGGCCGGGACAGCAGAGGGAGGTTCAGGAGCTCCGTGCCCAGATGGCACTGTTGGCTGAGGCGTCTCGGCGTCAGGAGGAGGCAGTGGGTCGGTTGACGCTCATGATGGAGCAGAGGGCACAGCCGGCTGTAGTACCCCCTGAGAGTTCGCCGGTGCCTTCTTCGCCTATAGTGGCGCCCCCTGTTGTTCAGCCTGCACCAGCAGTTTCGGTTGAGCCGGTTTCTAGTAGGCCACCGTCTGGGATGACTGGATCGTTGACTTCGGCAGAGCAGCGGGCAGTGGTGGATCTTTTGATGAGGTTCCGACAGTTTGATCCACCCCATTTTTCTGGTATGAGTGCTGAGCCGTGGGAGGCCGAGTCTTGGATCACGGCCATGGAGCGTCATTTCGAGAGCCTATTTATTGATGAGAGGTTTCGAGTTCTGTTGGCTACGCACTTTTTGGAGAGCAACGCCGAGGCCTGGTGGCGGCGTGTGCGACCCGCTGGTCTGCCTGGGACGCAGCTTCTCTCATGGGCAGAGTTTCGTAGTATGGTTCTTGGGGCCTTCTTTCCTGAGAGTGTTCGGCAGAGACTAGAGGAGCAGTTGAAGAATCTCCGCCAGGGAGATAGGCCCGTGCACATGTACATAGCTGACTTCAATCAGCTGTTGGCTTGTTTACCCCATGTGGCCAGAGATGAGACCCACAGGATTTACATGTTTGAGAGAGGGTTGCGTCGAGACATCTATCAGCTTGTTCGCTTCCGCAGATTGCAGACTTTGGAGGCCTCGATGGAGCGGGCATTATATGTTGAGTGTGGAGAGGCCGTGATGGCAGAGGTGGCTCCAGCCCTCGTAGTGACTCCTGGGGCGAAGCGCCCGGCGCTGTTTGAGAAGGGGCAGTCGAGTAGACAGGGACCCCCGAGACCTCCCCGTTTCCACTCTCAAGGACGGGGGTATCATGGGCGACAGAGATCTGGGGCATCTCGTCAGTCTCAGCAGCAGCAGCGTCGACCACCTCGACAGCAGCAGTCTTCGCAGCAGCAACAGACTTCGCGGCAGCCGCGCCCTGACCGTTGTATCATTTGTGGGGGACCGCACCCACCGACCCTGTGCCCGCAGAGTCAGGGTCGTTGTTTCCGTTGCGGGCAGACCGGTCACTTCGCGAGGGCGTGCCCCAAAGCAGGTTATCCAGCTCATTCCTCAGCTTCAGCACCCTTTGTTCCTCGTCAGTCGGCAGGACCTTCGGCGGCCTACGGTAGGCCAGATCTTGCTTCATCGTCCTCGCGACAGCCAGAGCGACGTCCCCCGGCGCCGAGCGGTCGAGTCTATGCCGTTCAGGTTGAGGATGCTACAGCAGCAAAGCATGTCGTCGCAGGTATTATTTTGATTTCTGCAGTTCGTAATTGAACTCTTTTTGATACCGGTGCATCGCATTCATTTATCAGTAGAGCATTTGCTTCCCTACATGGTATAGAGGTAGTTTCTTTATCGCTTGCATTAGAGGTTCAGATACCAGATCATGCCTTGCATGTCGAGGAGTATTGTAGGGATTGCCCGGTGCAGTTGGGATCCTGGATTTTGCCGGCAGACTTGCTTGTCTTGTGGCAGCTCCAGGATTTCGATGTCGTACTTGGTATGGATTGGTTGTCGAGGTTCTATGCTACTATAGACTGCAGAGAGAGGACGGTGACCCTCCGCGAGCCTGGACAGGAGGAGTTCGTTTTCAGAGGCTGCCAGAGCACCTTCTTTGCGATGACTGTTTCTTCGGCGAGGGCTAGGCGGATGATGAGTAGAGGCTGCACCGCTTTCTTGGCGACGATTGTGGAGGTGCCTACGGCGGCACTGGGACTCGAGGATATTCCTGTTGTCCACGAGTTCCCAGATGTGTTTCCCCCTGAGTTGACGACTATGCCGCCGGAGAGGGAGATAGAGTTTGTGATTGATGTGGTACCGGGAACCGCACCAATCTCAAAGGCGCCTTATAGGATGGCACCTGCCGAGTTGAGGGAGTTGAAGGCCCAGCTTCAGGATCTGATGGACAGGGGCTTTGTTAGGCCCAGTGTTTCTCCGTGGGGAGCGCCAGTTTTATTTGTGAAGAAGAAGGATGGGTCGCTTCGTTTGTGTGTGGATTACCGGGAGTTGAATAAAGTGACCATCCGGAACAAGTATCCCCTACCACGGATAGATGATTTATTTGACCAGTTGCAGGGAGCCTCAGTGTTTTCAAAGATCGATCTTCAGTCAGGTTACCACCAGTTGAGGGTGAGGGCCGAGGACATCCCCAAGACGGCTTTTCGATCCCGGTATGGGCATTATGTGTTCACGGTTATGCCGTTTGGTTTGAGTAATGCCCCTGCTGCATTTATGGACTTGATGAACCGGGTATTCCAGCCGTACTTGGACCTTTTTGTGGTCGTATTCATCGACGACATCTTGATCTACTCCCGGAGCGATGTGGAGCACGAGGAGCACTTGAGGATAGTGCTGCAGCTTCTTGGTGAGAGGAAGCTGTATGCCAAGCTTAAAAAGTGCGAGTTCTGGCTTCGGGAGGTTGCATTCTTGGGCCACATAGTATCAGCCGCAGGAGTGGCAGTTGACCCGACGAAGATTGATACAGTTCGGGATTGGCCGAGACCGACGACGGTTACAGAGGTTCGGAGCTTTCTGGGCTTGGCAGGCTACTACCGTCGGTTCGTAGAGGGCTTTGCGAAGCTCTCTACTCCCCTGACCTGTTTGACTAGGAAGGGGATGAGGTTTATTTGGACTGAGCAGTGCCAGCAGAGTTTTGAGGAGCTGAAGAGGAGACTGATTTCAGCGCCAGTTCTTACACTGCCAGTGATGGGAGATGGATTCGTGATTTATAGTGACGCCTCTCACAGCGGATTGGGTTGTGTTTTGATGCAGCATGGTACGGTAATTGCTTATGCTTCACGACAATTAAAGGATTATGAGAAGAATTACCCTACTCATGATTTGGAGCTTGCAGCTGTGGTGTTCGCGTTGAAGCTGTGGCGGCATTACCTCTACGGTGAGCATTGCGAGATCTACACGGATCATAAAAGCTTGAAGTATTTGTTTACACAAAAGGAACTGAATCTGAGGCAACGACGGTGGTTGGAGCTATTAAAGGACTACGATGTGAGTATCCTTTATCATCCCGGCAAGGCCAATGTTGTAGCAGATGCTTTGAGTCGGAGGTCAGCGCAGAGTTTGAGCATGTTGATCACACAGCAGGCACCGCTGATTGAGCAGATGAGGCGACTTCAGATTGAGGTAGTATCCCCTGGGGTCTCTGCTAGACTTATGTCTATGGTCTTGCAACCCACTCTGTTGGACAGGATCAGGGAGACACAGAGTGAGGACCCCCACTTGGAGAGGATCAGATCACAGATACAGGCAGATCAGATAGGGGATTTTACTGTGGATAGCTCGGGAGTACTGCGGTACAGGGACCGAGAATGTGTGCCTATGGATCCTGAGATCAGAGACCAGATTTTGAGAGAGGCCCATTGTACACCTTATACCATTCATCCTGGTGGTACTAAGATGTATAAGGACCTCAAGGCACATTTTTGGTGGTCCGGATTGAAGCGGGACATTGGAAGATTTGTAGCTCACTGTTTAACTTGCCAGCAAGTGAAAGCAGAACACCGGGTTCCTGCTGGCAAGTTACAGAGTCTTCCAATTCCCGAGTGGAAGTGGGACCACATCACCATGGACTTTGTTACTGGACTGCCGAGAGCGCAGAGTGGAGCCGACGCGGTTTGGGTTATTGTGGATAGACTCACCAAGTCTGCACATTTCTTGCCTGTTCAGATGACTTGGTCGTTGGAGCGTCTAGCACATCAGTATTTGGATGAGATAGTGAGGCTGCACGGTGTACCAGCGTCGATTGTTTCAGATCGGGACCCGAGGTTTGTGTCATGCTTTTGGGGGAGTTTACAGTCAGCCTTGGGGACCCAGCTCAGATTTAGCACTGCTTTCCATCCACAGACTGATGGCCAGTCCGAGCGCACCATACAGACCCTCGAGGATATGTTGAGAGCGTGCGTTATGGATTTTGGAGGGGGGTGGTACCGACACTTATCATTGGTTGAGTTTGCGTACAACAACAGCTATCAGGCGAGCATTCAGATGGCTCCGTTTGAGGCGTTGTATGGACGCAAGTGTCGGTCACCCTTGTTTTGGAGCGACGTGGGTGAGAGGAGGACTTTGGGACCAGATCTTCTTTTTGAGGCTGAGGAGAAAGTCAGAGTTGTTCGCCGACACCTTGAGACAGCCCAGAGTTGTCAGAGGAGCTACGCTGATACTCGACGGTGAGACCTAGAGTTTCAGATTGGTGACCATGTCTTCTTGAAGGTCTCGCCCTCCAAAGGGGTCCGGAGATTTGGAGTGCGTGGGAAGCTTAGTCCCCGCTTTGTTGGACCCTTTGAGGTACTTGAGAGGGTAGGCCCTGTGGCTTATAGAGTTTCTCTTCCTCCACGCTTGGCCGGTGTACATGATGTTTTTCACGTCTCAGCTCTGAGGAGATATGTTTTTGATCCGTCGCACATGATTGACTTCACTTCTCTGGAGATCGGCGAGGACCGGGTTTATGAGGAGCACCCGTTGCGAATTCTTGCTCGTGAGGTGAGGGAATTGCGCAACCGGGCCATTCCGTATGTGAAGATCTTGTGGAGCAATCACGAGGAGCGAGAGGCTACTTGGGAGCTGGAGACAGAGATGAGAGATGCCTACCCCTTTCTGTTCGAGACTTCCGGTTGAGGTACGCCTGTCTTACTTTACTTTGTTTCGGGGACGAAACTTCCTTTTAGTGGGAGAGGATGTAGTGGCCCTGGTTCCCATGCAACGTTCTTCCGATGAATCCACTGTTAGAACACCTAGTGTTGGTGTATCTGGCCCATGGTGCATCAATGGGATGCCACAGATGGACCCTGAGAGATATTGTTAGCTGTGTTGGCCTTCAGCTAGGTTTGCCGAAGTTTCTGAAAAGAATTAGGCCAAACAGAGGTCGGAAATGGATTCAGCATGGAAAAACGCTTGAAAACAGCTATTTGCTTGTTTGATTCTGAGTCCGGATGCCCAAAAACGGACTCCCGGAAGTTTTTATTGGTTTCTGGTGCATGGGAGGGGCCGTAGACCGCCGGAGTGCCACGTGGCGGCCTGTCATTGGCCGGTTTTGAGCGCGCGGTCCACGGAGTAGCGCGGCTGGGTGCACAGACCCGGCGCACGGACACGTGGCACCGCCTGATTGGCGGGCTCAAGGCGCGCGGTCTACCGGGGGAGCGCGGCGGTGCATGGACCAAGGCGGGGGACACGTGGCAGCCTCCGGTTGGTTGGTGCATGCGGCGTGGTCCACGGAATTTCAAGTGAGATGCGTGGACCGGGTGCAGGGGACACGTGTCACCCTCTGATTTGCGGGCGCACCGGGCGCGGTGCACGGGGGCCTGGGCTGGTGCCTCGGGGCGCTTGCGCACGAGGTGGCCACGCCGCGCGACAGGCGCGGGCGCCGACCGGTCGGCGGGTCAACCGGCTGGACACGTGGCGCCCGCTCATTGGCGGGCGCCAACCGCCTTTCTGTGCGGGGGAGGGCCACGTGGTAGCCTGTGGGTGGCCCGCGCAGCTGTTTGCTATTCGGCGGGCCACGTGGCGGCACCAGGTGAATTCGGGCGTGAACAGTGTTGGGCCGGCCCAACACTGTAGCCGCCCGAATGTTCCGGGCGCCCGAAAGTTGGGCCCAAAAGCCCAATGCTGACTTTTTTTTGGCTTTTCCGGGAGAGGCCTATAAACAGGCCTCTTGGGCCTCACCTTAGAACCTTTTCCCGTGGGTTTTAGCCTTGGTGTTCTTCACAAAAGATCCTTCTCTTCCTCTTGTCCATCTTTTGGCGGAAGCCCAGATTTTTTGGAGACCGCGACGACGACGACTTCTGCATCGTGGTGCGGAGCGATGAATTCCTGTTGGAGGCCCATTTTCGTCGCACTTCAGTCTGGGAGGTCTACAGAGCTACCCCGACGATATTTTTGGACGATTTCTGCGGCGACGGTTTCACAAGAGGTATCTCTACAGATTTCCTGTTGGTCACTCTTTCCATATTTGAGCTTTTACTGGGGTTTTGGGTACATTTTAACCCCCCTTTGCGGCTGATGGTTGGTTTGGACAGAACCTACTTGTCAGATTTTTATCTCCAAAGCCGGACATCGGATTTTGATGATTCAGGACTCTATCGACATCTAATCTTCACGAGGATCGTCGTCATATTTTTACTGGAATTTTTGGAGATTTTTTTACTGGTGAAATTTTCGCAGAAAGAGGACTGTTCACCGCAGATTTTGTGCATTTGGAATTTTGTGGAATTAAGTGTAGTTTTTGGAATGTATTTTGTACCCAGGATGTTTTGAGCACTGCTACTGTACTGTTGGCTTGGTGGATGTATTGAGTTTCTTTTTCTGGGTATTCTCAGCTGTACGACTCCGGACAGTTAGCACGTTCAGGTGGGTGACTTTGCTTCCAAGATCTATGGATTGCGTGCTAATTCTTTGTATGTAGGATCATGGATGTTAGTAATTGGACTAAAAAACATGTGGAAACTGAATGTTGTTACTCTTGATATCAGTCGCTGAATCTTGTGATCTTATTGTGTTTCCTACATATTGTTAAGTATTGAATTTTGGAACTTGACCTAGCACCCCTGTCATATGTATCATGTTCAGCCAGACTGTAGAAAACTTCAACTTGAGCTAGGTTTCTTTTATTGCTCTAGACTTTTCCCACATCACCGTTATACTTGTCATTCTGGACTTAGCTTTTCTCGCCCGGGTTGTGGGCTGGAGGTCGGGTGGTTGTGGGATGCATTTGCACTCGTGTCTGGGGACCGAGTGGAGTTGATAGCAGTCTGTAGATCTGATTTCTTTGGGAGAGTGATAGTGATGGTAGATCTGGGTTCTTGGGAGCTGTCAGAGTGACAGTGAGTCTCAGCTGTGTAGATTCCAGCCAGTGAGTGAGACAGTGATTTTGTTGGTTAGCCGATCTTGTTGATCGAGGATTTGTATCATAGCCTGCATGAGCCACATTTGAGCTTTACAGAGATACTTTACAGAGATACTTGATATGGGTTACTTATTGACTCGAGCGGGTCGCTCCCTTCGAGTGCCACTCCGGAGTAGGCGAGACCGGGTTGTTGTACCGGCGTGAGATTGAGCTTTTCTATCGCGACTTGTCGTTGCATTTGTCCCTCTGGCTGAGCTAGTTTTGGCAGTCATGGACGTCCTACGTAAGTTCGCTCCCCCGGGACGTAACGGCAGTAGGTTGGCGCAGGTTTGACTGGACCCGAGGAGGCAGTCAGTTTAGATTGGTTGATCAGAGATGAAAGTTAGTTGTGGCATCATGTTCTTTCTGTTCCACTCTTTGAGCATCTAGATAGAGGCATAGTAGCTGTAGAGTTACTTTTCCCAGTTTTCCTTACAGCACTGCATATGTTACTTTATGCCTCTAGTAGACTTAGTGGGCAGACCGTCGGGCTTGTTGGCGGCACCCACTGAGAACTACTGTGGGATGTAGTTCTCACACCCGTCGTGGTGTTTTCTCCCCAGGGACTTCTGCTCCGGTTCCTGCAGCTCCAGTTGCTGATCCAGCTTTTTCAGACCGAGGTAAGGGAGTCGCGAGATAGATCCCTTCCTGTCATCCTCTGAGTGAGAGTAGATGTACCCCTGTACTATTTTGGAGTGTGTTATGTCGAGTGACTTGTGCAGTGAGGTATCGAGTTGTACCTTTCTTTTCTGCTATTCTGAGAGACTCTTGTATTCTGGTGAGGATGGTCTGTATATTTGTGAGATGTAGTTATATTTTATGTCTTTTATTTCAGCTTTTACTATTTCAGCTCTGATATCTGCTAGTATAGATGTTTCTTTGCAGGTTAGTCGCTACGTCTATACGGGGCTTCCCGTATGGTTGGCGGATCTATTGGTGAGCCCGGGTCGCAGTATCGACCCCGGGGCGTGACACGATCGCTTTGTCATTCTCCGTTTTCCGAGCTCTAACACAGAAAAGTCTACTGGCAAGCGCAGAAGATCTACCCTAAAAAGTCGAGACACTACAACAGAGCAATGCAATTCTGTTTTTTATTATGCCATGCAACAAGGCAATGGCCAAGATAAAAACATGCACCACTCGTACTCTTCCGATCATCCACTGATCTAGCCTGATCGGCATTTGAATTTCCTATAAATTCGAGAGATGTGCCCATAGGATACTAAATTCCAAAATTTATTGTACCTTTGACGTACCGGATGATCCTCTTCACTACTTTCAAGTGAATTTCCTTCGGTGCTGATTGGTAACGCGCACATACATCGACATTGAAGGAAATATCCAGGCGACTGGCAGTAAGGTAGAGTAGACTTCCAATCATATTTCGATACAGTTTCTCGTCTACGCTTTCTCCATGAGAATCACTACCAAGTCCCTTATTGCTTGAACCCATAGGAGTTGGAAATTCCTTAAAATTTTCCAAACCAAATTTCCTCACCAACTCCTTTCCATACTTGGATTGACACAAATGAATTCCATCCTCGCATTGTTTTACCTGTAATCTAAGAAAATAAGTTAGTTCACCCATCATAGACATCTCAAACTCACCTGTCATCGTTTCTGCGAATTTGGAAGCATCCTTGCTTGTAGTAGCGCCAAATACTATGTCATCAACATAAATCTGTGCTACTATGAAGTTATCTTGAAAATGCTTCACAAAGAGTGTCATGTCGGCTCCCCCTCGAGTATAGCCCTTTTCTAAAAGATATTTCGTTAATCTTTCATACCATGATCGCGGTGCTTGCTTTAGTCCATAAAGAGCCTTTTTCAACCGAAAAACATAGTTTGGAAATTTTTGATCTACAAAACCTTTCGGTTGAGCAACATGAACTTCTTCATTTAAATCTCCATTTAAAAATGTGCTCTTCACGTCCATTTGAAAAAGTTTAATTTTGAAATGGCAAGCAATCGCGAATAGTATGCGAATGGACTCGAGACGGGCAACCGGGGCGAAAGTTTCATCAAAGTCTATGCCTTCAATCTGCGAATAGCCCTGAGCAACCAAACGTGTTTTGTTCCTCACAATGGTACCGTCTTTATTCTTCTTGTTCTTGAAAATCCACTTAGTACCAATAATGTTTTGGTGCTTAGGGGGCTTTATTAATTCCCAGATTTTGTTTCTTTCAAATTGATTGAGGTCTTCATGCATTGCTTCAATCCAGTAGTCATCCTGAAGAGCTTCATCAATATTCTTCGGTTCTACCATGGAGACGTAGAAAGCGACTCCACATTCTAACTGCCTCCGAGTTCTAACTCCTTCTTGAGGATCTCCAATGATGTTTGATTCTGGATGGTCCTTGGAGATTCGAAGCGTTTGAGATAACGGAGTACTCGGGGGTAATTGTGATGAATCCTGCACATTAGATAAACTAGAAGAACCATGAGATGCATCAAAATTTTTAGAAGATTTATCAGGCAGCGATGCAACATCATTAGCAGGTAATTCGTCATCAAGAGACATATCAGGAGTAGATTTATCAGAAGAAAAATGGAAAACTTCATCTACTTTAACATTAATAGATTCAATCATCGTTTTAGATTCGAGATTAAATACCCGATATGCACTACTATTTGTAGAATAACCCATAAAAATTCCTTCGTCACTATAAGAGTCGAATTTTCTAAGATTTTCACGATCAAGTAAAATGTAACAACGACTCCCAAAGATACGAAAATATTTGATATTAGGTTTTCTACTGAACCATAGCTCATATGGCGTATTTAAAGTACACGGGCGCAAATATATGCGATTAATCACATAGACAGCGGTTCAGCCCAAAAGTGTACCGGAAGATTCTGGCTATAAAGCATAACACGCGCCATCTCTTATACAACCCTATTTTTGCGCTCGACTACACCATTCTGTTGCTGTGTATAAGTTGCAGAGAATTCAAGTTTTATGTCGTTCTAAGAACAAAAATCAATAAATTTTTAATTAATGAATTCTCCGCCTCTATCACTCCTAGCACGAACGATCTTTTCATTTTTTTTCAATCATAATCCGATGACAAATCTCATGAAAAGAATCGAAAGTTTCCGCTTTCTCTTTTAAAAATGCTGCATATAAATATCTAGAGAAATCATCAACCGAAAGAAAAATATACCATTTACCTCCCAGGCTTGGTTGACAAGTCGGCCCCATTAGGTCCATATGCAATAGTTCTAACGGCCGTTTGGTTCCCATGTGGTTTAGATTCCGGTGAGTGGATCTAGATTGCTTTCCCTTTTGACATCCTCCACACACAATATTTTCTTTAAAATTCAATTTTGGAACACTTCTAACCACGTCTTTATTGAAAATTCTAGATAGTTCCTTAAAATTTATGTGACCTAGTCTTTCATGCCAAAGAATCTCATTATCAAGTGACACTAGGTTACATAGTTCTAAAGGTTTACTAGGAACTACATAGCAATTATTTTGAGATCTACAATAAGGAAAGAATTCACCTTTGCGCATCCAAGCCTTACAAGTTTTGGAATGCGTCGGCAATGGAGTTGATCGCGAGATCTGTGGTGAAGTCTTCTTTTCTGAATGATCACTTTTCTTTGATTTCCTCATTGACTCCATCTTGGGGGGTGTACTACCATCCGTCTTAACACTTGGAAGATTCTTCTTTGATTCCCGAATCGTGTTCTTGATGGTAGTTGATGCAAAATTTTTCTTCATTGCTCCTTGACTGCAATTAGATCTTATATGCCCTGTTAAACCACAATGATGGCATACCTTGGTAAAAGTTGAACCCGAAAGAGATGAGGTAGGCTTGTCAACGTTGGCTGTGATGATTTCCATAGGAGGAGGAGCAACCGACTGGGGCACAAACACCGTCTTGCTCGAACTTGGTTCTTCACCAATTCGGCCATATCCGAGGCCAAAACGATTAGTTTGACCAAGACCAAGAAGGCGATCCAACTTACTTCGTCCCGAAGAAAATCTATTCAAATCCTCTTTAAGTTGGAAAATGGTCTTCGTCATCTTAAGATTCCCTTGTCGTGCCTCGGAGTAGAGCTTTGAGAAGTGATTAGCTTTATCCACCGATTTTTTAAGTTCCTTCTCAAGATGCTCGTTTTTCTCTTGAAGGGAAATATTTTTCTCAACCAAGTTGTCCCTTTCCACTTCAAGAGCCCTTGAGAGAGAAGTTGCTCCATTAGATTGTTTTTCGAGTTCCAACAGCCTTATCCTCAAGTTTTTATTTTGCTTCGCCAATTTCTTTGAGTTCCGTAACAGTAGTTGGCAAGCGTGAGCAAAGTCTTCACCTTCAGAATCGCTTGGTTCATTATCCGATGTCGTTTGATCATCCTAGGAAGAAATAGACAATGAACCAGATGCAATCGATGAAAAACACACGAAGGGTGAAGTCGTGGATGCGAAGAATGCGGTGGCATTTGTATCCTCATCACTAGAAGATGACTCATCCAGAAAAGTCATCCCACGTGATGGCTTGCATAGCCTTCTTCTTTGGTGGATTCTTGCTGGGACATTCCGTTGCAATGTGGCCAAAGCCTTTGCATTTGAAACACTGGATCTGTCCTTCAGCGTTCTTTTTCTCCTTTGAGGAACCTTCTTGCTTTCTTGATTTTGGCGTAGAAGCACCTTTGCCTTTCTTGGACTTCAAGAAGGATGAAGATTTGCTTGAGTCCCAAAACAGCGCCGCGGGGGCGAATCTGCCCGCAAATGCCTTCGTTTTTGAGCGCCCGAGCGGCCGCTCAAAAACGCACCCCTCGGCGAGCACCTTTGTACCCCCGGGGTGCCACGGGGGAGGATGCTCCGCTCGGGTAGCAGGAGGAAGCCGCCGCTCGCCCAAAACAGCCCCGCGGGGGCGAATCTGCCCGCAACCTTCTGAAGTTCCGGCAAAATTTTCTCGTCAAGAAAGCGAGTTGTTTCTCAAAGTCCTCCATAGATAGTTCATCGTCAGAGTCCGAGGAGGATGAGTCCGCATCTTCATATTTTGTTGATTTCAACACCATACCAAAAGACTTGGAAGAAGAAGAGGACTTTCCAGCAGAAGAGTTAGTAGGAAAAGTCATTTCATAAGTTTGAAGTGCACCAACTAATTCTTCTACCTTGATCTCGCCCGGATGTTTTGCTGTTTCAATGGCTGCAACCTTAGGACGAAACCTTTCAGGAAGAGTTCTCAAAATTTTTCTTACAACTTCAGATTTTGAGATCTTCTCTCCCAAGTTAGCACATGTATTCATATGTCTTGCAATCGTGTATAGTAATTTGTGAAAAATTCATTTTCTGCCATATGAATAAAGTCAAACTTGCTCGTAAGCATCTGCAGTTTCTGAATCTTCACCAAACTAGTACCCTTATGTGTAACTTGGAGAGTATCCCAGATTTTTTTGCAGTCTCACAAGCCGAGACGCGAGAGAACTCAGTTTGTGACAAGGCATTAAATAAGGCGTTAATTTCCTTGCCGTTGTAAGAAGAAGCATCAATCTCTTCCTTGGTCCATTTCAACCTAGGTTTGATGGTGCGAACATCGTCGGCAATAATCTCAGTAGGATATGTCCATCCAAACTCAATTGATTGCCATACTCGTTCATCGATGGAAATCAAGAACGCTCTCATGCGTACTTTCCAGTAAGCATAGTTTGTTCCATCGAAGAATGGCGGTCTATTGATGTTTCCACCCTCAACCATTATTTACAACCCTATTCCGTCTCTGATACCACTTGTGGGTTATGGGATAACAAATCTAAATAGGAGAAAAACCACCTAGAGGGGGGTAAATAGGTGTAAACAATAAAATCATCAAAATCTTTGCGTAAAAATAACCCAATGCGGAAAAATAAACAACACACAGAGATTTTACGTGAAAAACTCCATCACAGGAGTAAAAAACCAGGACTGATCACACGGTGAAATCCACTAAGATTAAACACGTACAAGGTGATATAACGCACGCACACGACTCATCCTTTACCGTACGCTTTGAGTAGATCTTCGTCGCTCGCTCCACAATGCACCTCGAATCCACGAAGGCGTCACGACTTCGAATCCACGAAGTCTTCAACCGAATCCACGGTCACCAAAGAAGCATGTCGAATCCATGAACACGCCTAACTTCGAATCCACGAAGTCGTTCACCTTGAATCCACAAGGCCACGCGAATCCACGCGCCGATTGTCCTTTCGGAAATCGTTGATTTTGGTGGTGATGATATTTTGAATACTTAGATCATCATAGATAGACAAGGAAGCACCCTCTAAGTATTCATCGATTTGATTCTTTCAAAAGATATAGATTTTGAAAACCCTAGAATCAAACCGATCAATAGAGAAAGAAAACCTAAAATAAAGAGGTGTTTACCTTTTTTTCTCTATGTGTGGATTTGTTTTTCTTACCTTTGATCCTTTTTGGGTACCCTAAAAGATGAACTTTTGGATCTATTTATAGGCTAGAAATAGATTTGGAAAGAGATAAAAGTCAAAAACTGCCTAAAGCAGATTTTTCAGGACGGCGGTCCGGACTGGAATAAGTCTGATTCGAACTGTTCATGCGAAACAGGAAATTCCATGTTCGGGGTCCGGACTAGATAGACGATGATCCGGACTGGAATTTCGCATGAACAAAACAATGTTCGGGGTCCGGACTGGATGCACCTGATCCGGATCCTGAACACCTAGATTGTCCAGTTTTTTATTTTTAAGTTATAGAAAATATTCCAAAGTGTTTCTAAGTTATAAAAACGTATTCAAATAATCAAAGATTATTTAGTTGAATGCACCTGAACATTTGAATCCATTCTTTTTGAGATTGATGTATATGATTGACATGTCTTCATCTTCAATCTTCAACTTCACGAAATACGCCAAAACAAAATCCTTAACACGGACCCTGAAGCCAAAACATCAAATTTTCAAATTTTTCTAAAAATTATCGATTCGCGCCAAAACTCTCCGAAAACCTTCTAGAACCTTTCGGAAGCTTACCAAAACATCTGAAGGGTATCAAACTCCCTTCCACACACTAGAACTCCGTAATTCGCTTAAATTTAGTATACTATAGAGAGGGATAGAGGGTGCCTCTCTCTTTCTCTCACTGTGCGTGGTGTGTGTGTGTGTGTGTGTGTGTGTGTGTGTGTGTGTGTGTTGGGTGTGTGCATACAGAGAAAAGAGGAAAATAATCCCCTTTTTAGAAGCCCCACATCCATAAAATTATGAAAATGCCCTTACTGGGCATTTTCCGTACGGACAGACCGGTTTATGGGATCATGGACTGGTCCCCGAGGGTCTCCCCCCTTCAGAGACACCAGCCGTTGACGGACCGTACCTTCCCACAAGATCTGATCCCCGAAGGTCACCCCTTCACGGTTTGCAGGGAAGGTCTGGACCTTGCCTTCAAGGTCCGATCTTCACAACTAAGTCCCGGTCCTTCCTATCAAGATCCGAACCCTAAACCGCTCTCAGCCCAAAAAAATTTCGTCAAAATTTTTTAAATTTTGCCTCTTGGGATTCCAACACTCTTCTAATTGTTCTGAAACCCTCATAGCCCAACTTGGACTTATTCACAGTTGTCTCTTCACTATTTTTAGTCTATTGAACAAGGTTCAATATTATTTTATTTCATTTTTGCGCCGATCCCGCGCCGAAACATTCCACTAGCTTGAAACTTCACCAGGACAATAGGAATAGTCCTTCAAGTCAGTTTTCACTAGTACCCCGCCATTTGCAGAATTTCAAGTCATTACCACTCACATGCGTGAAGTTGAAGCTCATGTTCTAAAGGTAACTCACTCCCACCGACCCCTGGAGGTATTGGAGTTGCCTCCTCTATCTCAACTTGATGAATATGAGCGCCAATACTGGAGTCATCCATTTCATTTCGATCCTCACTTCTATAAGGAAAATCCTCCTCAAGGAATTCAACATCTCGTGACTCAATCTCAGTCAAACTTCCATCTGGTTGCTTTTTGATAAACACTTATCCCTTAGAGTGTTCCGGATATCTTATGAAGATACACTTCTTCCCTTTAGGGCCCATATTCCAATACCTATGAGAAGTATAATGTACATTAGCCGCTGAACCCTAAGGACGTAAGTGCTCCAAATTTGGTTTCTTGTCTGTCCACAACTCATAAGGGTTGAAGGTACTAAATTAGAGGGTACAACATTAAGAATGTAGGCAACAGTTAACAATGCATCTCCCCAAAAAGAGACAGACAAGTTTGCTTGCGCCATCATTGACCTAATCAAGTCAAGCAAGGTGTGATTTCTCCTCTCTGCCACACCGTTTTGCTGCAGAGTCCCAGGAATTGTCAGCTGTTTGATTATTCCCTTTACATCATACAATTTCTTGAATTGTTCAAAAAGATACTCATGGCCTCGATTAGTTCTTCAGCTTTTAATTTTCATATCTAATTGATTCTCAACCTCATTAATGTAACGTCTAAAACAATCCAATACTTTAGACCTATGGGAGATCAGATAGACATGACCAAAGTACGTATGGTCATCTATAAACGTGATGAAATAGGAAGCACCATGCCTCGCTCTCACATTCATTGGGCCACAAATGTCTGAATGGATCAATTGTAAAGAAAATTCAGTCGTAGAAGTTTTATTAAATGACTTTTTGCATCACTTTTCTCGCTAGACAATGTTCATAAGTGTGCAGATCGACTTTAGTGAGCGAGCTTAATAGCTCATCTCTAACCAATCTAATCATTCTATTCTACCTAATGTGGCCAAGACGAGCATGCCATGTAATAGAAATATTGTGATCATTCTCAACTACAGATAGCAAGGAAAACGAACTACTATCATTATTATTATAATCAATGTCCAAAACCATAAAACCATTTGAAATAAAATCTCTACTATAATAAATAGTCCCAAGACGAATCTCAACTACATCATTCTCAAAACAAAACGAAAAGCCAAACTAGAGTATAGTAAGTATAGAAAACAAGTTTCATCGAATTCCTGAAACTTAAAGTACATCATGAAGGTACAACATACAACCATCTCGCATGATCAATTTGTATGTGCCAACGTCTAATACATCGACACTTGAATCGTTCCCCATGTATAATCTTCTGCTCCCAGTAGGTACACGACGGTACTCGACGAATCCTATCCGATCCTTCGCTATGTGGTCTGTTGCTCTTGAGTCTACAATCCATGCAGGGAGAGATTCAGTAACAAATACACTAGAACAAACAAAAAGAGCAAGAATCAGGAAAAATGGGTACCTTCTTTGGCTCAGTGCAATCATGAGCGAAGTGTCCTAGTTGGTTACAGTTGTAACAGGTCATCTTCGTCTTGTCCTTCTTGCTACCTCGTTTGCTTCTCTTTCTTTTTGTGTTCTTCGCCTTCTTAGGCGCAGGTCCGCTATGACTTTGAATTCCAGTAGTTCTATTTCGCTTGAACCCGGATGTTTTGCGAAAGTTTGACCCAACAATATTGGCAGTTAAAGTTTTAACAACGTCAAGTCGCTCCTCCTCTAAATCCAGATGTCGTGCAACGTCCTCAAAGTTTTTAACACTTTCATTGTGTGTCAAATTGACTCGCATATATTCCCATGAGTTGGGAAGGGAGAAAATCATAGTTTGGATCTGCTGCTCATCAGTCAAAGTGCCGCTAGCCAACTTTAACTCGCGAATCATATTTAACATTATTCTCACATGTTGTTTTATGGTATGATCAGCACACTTCTTATAACTGTCAAATCACATAATCAGGTAGTGCAACCTTATGGCAGAAGTCACACTAAATTTTGTTTTGAGAGCCTCCCACATGTCATAAGCAGTCGAGTACTGCTCATATTCACACAAGAGATCATTGTGCATACCGCTCAGCAACGTGATGCGAGCAATGCGATCCTTTTTAAACCAATTGTTATTGGCTTCTATCTTTCGGCGAGCTTGAGCACTATTGCCCTCTGTGGGTTGGTTGATCTTATTACTCAAGTTTTCCAGACCCTCTTGCTCAGCGAGAATATATTAAATTTTACTGTGCCAAATATCATAATTGTCATCGTCCAATTTCTCACCCATGATCAAATAAGCAACAACTTGTTTTGAGGCCATATTATCTCACTAAGTTCACACAGTGCGCAAAAAAATATATTTTAAAAATTAGCATACAATACACATTAAAATTTTATCGCATCTCTAATTAATTAAACTAAAAATTTAGATTAGAGGTGTGTAAAGAAAAATTTCACTACGCTCGTAATCACATTGCACACTATACGCTTAATTTCTCATCGTTTAATTAAGTTGCACAAAATTTATAGCCTTAGAGAGTAAAACCGTACAATTTATTTTACCATAGAAAAGCTCCCACTATACTGAGCATGCATAAATTATTTATACTTTATCAAAAGCTTCAACAAAAAAAGTCATAATAATTTTATTAAAAAAATTAAATGCATGCAACATATATCGTCAAAGCATGATCAAATATTTAATATGCTAAAAAAAATAAATTTATTATTATTATTTTATTTTATAAAAAAAAAATATATGCTACTCCCAAGCTCGAGCCCGCGCGCTTAGTTCGCGGCCCGTGCGCAACGCAGCAGGAGTGTGCGGCCCTAACGCAAGAAACAGAGGCTCGCGCGCACCTATGCGCGGGCACTTGTGTGCGACCCAAGTGCAAGAAAAAAAAAAAAAGGTGCCTATGTGGCTAATTAAAGTGCATGCAACCTTATGCATGTGGCTCCTGCATTGGGTAATCATCTCAATCTGTAACATCCGGCACCGCGCGAGGGAAGGAAGGTGTCGGAGGTGCAGGAGACTCCGGCAATGGCGAGAAGGAAGAGTAGAGGAGGTTAAGGTGGAGAGCTATAGTAGCAGAGTAGAGTAGATAAGAGCAGAGGGGATAAGGTAGAGGTCTCCCAACTGCGTGGAGTCTAGCTAGTTCGGGCGTAGTGGAGCGGGTGGTCGGGCTGCGGATGTGACCACGCGGGATCCAACCTAGGCAACCGATCGATCCAACATTCACACGATGGATAGGGAACAGAACAGAGGGCCCAGACCGGAGCCTAATTAGCGGTGGGCCGGCCCAGTAATCCAACAGACTTTGGAGAAGGAGGTGGGCCACCAACTGGGGGAGATGGGCATTCAGGAGGCCCAATAAGCGAAGAAGTCCATCGAGCCCAATAGCCCTAGTTAGCATAACATACTTTATATTTTGCTAAGTAATAGAGTAAGAGTCTTAAGCATGTAATTAGGGAGGACTATAAGAACTTAGAATTGTAAGCAAAAATTATGCAGAAAAATAGTACTTTCTTCCTAAGTTTCCTCTATCCCAATTCTCTTCTTCTTCTTTTTCTTCTCCCTTACTCCCACGCTCTACCTATCCTCCCTGTTCTCTCTCCTCTCTTCAATTCTCTCCTCCCTTACCCCTCACGACAACCCATCATTTTCACCGCTGTGTCGACCTCAGAGAATTCTCATCATTGGCGGCGGCGGATTGTCCGGATATAACATTTGGTATCAGAGCCATATGATCCTCGGAGTGGCTAGGTAGCGCGACCACAGCCCAGCTGCCGAGGTGCTACCTCGGTCTGGATCGGAGCAAGCGAACCAAAGGCAACAAGCTACACTAGTAGACAGACCGAGAGCTGCAAGCATCACCAGAACCAGATCACATACAACAAGCTACACTGGTAAGATCCAACTTCACTATTGTGGTGTCCTGGTTTTTCCGTACGACCTGACTGGATGGTCGGCGGTGAGAAAACACCTATTATTGGTGCATCGAGCCCGTTGTGCGTCAAACGGATGCCAAAAACGGACTCAGCGCGCGAAAACATTAAAAATCGACTATTTTCGGGCAAAACGGGCCTAACGGGCCGATTTTTCGAGTGGGCCGGTCCACATCCCACTTGGCGTGCACCAGGACCAGCGAACGCGGCGAAAGGCCACGTGGCGCGCGCGGATTTGGCAGTCAACGCACGCGCGACAACGCGCGTTCCGCGCCGGGCGCGGCGCATGGTGGACCACACCGGGCCACGTGTCACCCGCCCATTGGCGGGCGCAGCGACTTGGCTGGCCCGCCGTGAACCGCGGGGTGTGCTCCCCGCCGTGGACCACGCTGCCACGCGGCGCGCCGCGATTGGCGGGCGCGTGCGCGGGGTGCGCGGGGAGCGAAGTGGGCCACATGGAACGCCGTGGGAGATTCGGGCGCGCACAGTGATGGGCCGGGCTGGATTCGGGCGCCCGATTCCTGCGCCCGAATCCGGATCCCCTCCTTTAGTGGGCTTGGGCTATAAATAGCCCATTTGGGCTTCATTTTTGGGTTTTTCTTCTATGATTTTGAGCCCATTTATCGACAGAAGTTCCACCTTCGAGTCTTCTTCGACTTTTGGGATCCCGGAGATTTTTGGGAGTCGTGCCATCTGCGTTCTTCTCGACATCGCGAGCTTCGACGTGCCTTTGATACCGAGTTTTTTTCGTCGACACTTCTTCCGCGAGCACCCCTGGACTGACGGGAGGGAGTTTTGGCCGATTTTTGCGGCATCGGTTTCACAGGAGGTAGATCTTCGTTTTTCGTGTTTTCTGCTTCTCTCAGTTTTGGGTTTTTATTGGGATATTCAGAGCATCTTTGAACCCCTTTTCTTGCTGTTGGTTTTCCTGGATAGCGGAGTTTGTTTGATTTTTATTTCTGCGCTCGGTTATCGGATTTCAGCCTGTGAGGACTCGATCGACATCTACGCTTCGCGAGGATCGCAGCCATATTTTTATTGGAATTTGTGGACATTATCTCGCAGGTGATATTTTGGCTTCTTTCGGACTGATCTTTCCGCAGATTTGTGATTGTGGGGATTTTTGCTTACCGCGATGTTTGGACTGTATCTTTGTGCCCAGGAGGAGTTTTCAGGTGTTTTTAGACTCGTTGGAATCATGGGAATCTGAGGATTATCCACGTTCAGTTTCAGCCCATTTGGACCATGGATCGATGCGCACTTTCAGGTGGGTTGCTTTCGTCTCCAAAACCGGTGGACGGTTATCTAATTCTATTTGATAGGAAACATGCATGTTTAGTGTACCAAATATATGGTTGAGATGTAAGCTTAGTAATGGTATTTGTATGAGAAATTGCAAGATAAATATCCATGTTATATCTTATGAAAACTTGCATGATTTGGATATCCATGAGTATTGTCAATGAAGCTTACCTAAGGGAATGCTACCCTATGTGGTTGATAGCATGCATAATTTAATGTACAACCTATAGGATTGAGATGCAAGCATGAGAAATAGTCTAGATTATGTGGATTGATGCTTACTTGGTAAATTGTACATGTTTTGGGTGTATTTGAGATCTCGCATATTGTAGAGTGGTTATGTTCACCTTATGCTAGTTGAGAGCATGCTTAGGAAGATGATGTTCACATTGGTTGTTATTAGAGATTATGTTGGATGCGATGCCTTTTTCTGATATTTGAGCTAGTATCTTGTATGATAGAATTAACTGATGGATTATCACTCTTATGAATGCTATTATTGGAACTTGACCTAGCATTCTGTCATATGTTGCATGTTTCAACCAGACTAGTAGAGAACCTTCACTTGGGCTAGGTTCTTTTATGCTTTAGATATCCCACACTTTGCATATTCTCCTAGACATAGAGTTTCCTCGCCCGAGTAGTGGGCTGAGTGGTCGGGTTATTGTGGGACGTGTGTTGCATTCGTGCCTGGGGGCTGAGTGGAGTCTGGTAGTTGAGATTAGACTAGTGCTAGTGTTGTTGGGAACCGTTTGGGTTGACGATGGTCTCCGGTCGTTGAGTGTCGTCCGACCAGTTTTGTTAGTCCTCGAGTTGTGGGTCGATCCCGGCTGTGGAGTATCTCCAGCCAGTGAGTTTAGCGTGGCGAGTTGGGTGTCTTGTTTTGGGAGCAGTTTGGGTTGACGGTGGTCCCGGCTGTTGAGCACCTCCGGCCAGTGGATTGGTGTCACGAGTTGGTTGAGTTCGCTAGTGTCTTGAGATTCGTGAGAGCTTATTAGCTAAGTCGTTGAGAGTACTCCGACCGTTGTGCGAGATATTTGAGGATATTGAGTCCTTCCGTTCTAAGAGTGAGCGTGGATTTTGATTATAGCCTACAGGAGCCACTTTGAGCTCGACAGAGATGCGCGGATACTTTCCTCGGTGGGGTCGCGCCCCTCGAGTGACGCTCTAGAGCTAGACCTGTTACTTTGCTATTGCGACTTGTCGATGCTGTCCCTTTGGCTGGGCCCTTTTTAGGCAGTCACGGACGCAGTCCCTCTGGCTGGGCCTTTTTTAAGCAGTCACGGACGCCCTACGTAAGTCCAGTCCTCCGTGGATATAATGGCAGTAGGTGGGCGCAGGCTTAACTGGACCCTATGTGGCAGTCAGTTCCATTGGGTCAATTGAGCACCTCGTGTGCGAGTGGTTGCATATCTTTTCATCTGTATCACCCATTGAGATTTAGATAGAGGCATGGTAGCTGTAGTGTATATCTAGCTTTTCTTATTCAGTTTTTATTGCATCGTTATCTTATGCCTCTAGTAGACTTAGTGGGCAGACCGTCGGGCTTGGTGGCGGTACCCACTGAGAACTACGTGTTGGTGTAGTTCTCACACCCTCTGTTGGGGACAGTTTTGCAGAGGCAGCTTCTCCAGTTCCTACCTCAGCTGTTGCTGCTTCTTCTGATCGAGGCGAGGGAGTCGCGGGCTAGATCCCTACCTGTCCTTGGAGAGTACCTGTACCCTCTTGTTGGAGATTATTGTGAGGACCTGGATCCCCACGATGTGATTACTGGTTGACCAGCAGCTTCTGGAGGCCTATATGGCGCGTCGGTGGTGTTTGTGCACCAATTGGACACTAGAGATGGACTCAGAGTGTTTAATGGATCATGAGAGTAGTCAGATGACCCCGTCGAGTGCGTAGAAGTGGTCTTGCGCGCAATGGATATTAAAATTGGGCTCAGCGCGAAGTTTGGACAAAAGAACATCTTTCCGGATGCCTTCGGCAATTTTTAGAGTTGGAATTTGGCAAAACAGACATGGGATTTGGATTCAGCGCGCGAAAACGATAAAATTGGGCTGTTTACTTGATTTTTACGCCACTGGTTACTGTTCACGCCGGAACAGTAACTCCGGCGGCCGGCGGGCAGCTCAGGCGACGGCGGAGGGCGGCGGCGGGCAGGCTCAGGTGTGAGGTCCCGGAATCCCCCGCGTAGGGTTGCCGGTTGTTGGGCAGCTTTCGGTCGCCGTTGGGGGTGTTGGTGCGCGTGTTGGGGGCCCAGAAATGGATTTGTGATGCAATTTGGGATTTGCTTGCATCATTGGAAACCCCGTGGGAAGTTGGAGGACCCGTCGGGTGTTTAGAAGTGATTTCGCGCGATTCAGATGTCAAAATTAGACTCCGGGTGAAGTCCGGATAAAAGTTTACCTCTCCGGTCGCCTTCGGGAATTTTTAGAGTTGGAATTGGGCAAATCGGACTTTAAAAATGGACCCGGCGCGGAAATCGGATCGAGTGGGCTATCCGGGGGCACTCCGCAATTTTCGGATGAGAATTTGGAGAATCGGACATCATTTCTGGACTCAGCGCGCGAAATCGCTAAGGATGGACTATTTATTTGTTGGATTTGGAGTCCGGTAGGCGTGCGCGCTTTTCGAGGCAAAGCGGCACGCGGATCGAGACACGCGTGGCACGGATCCCGAGGAGGCTGCGGCGCGTCAGGCGAGGCGCGGCTGACGCGACAGGCGCCTCTGCGCGCGTCAGGTGCACAGGGCACCAGCGCGCGGGCCACGTGGGGGCCGCCACGTGGCGGACCCCAGTTGGCGCCCGCGCGGGCGCTGGGGCGCACGCCCGTGTCACTGGCGCGTGTCCCGCGCCTGTGGGCGGCCGGTGTCACGCGCCCGTGTGGCGCGTGAACTGCGCGGCCGCGTGGCGCGCAGGGACGCGGCCACGTGGCCGCCCTTCCTCTTGCGTGGGCCGGGTGCACCCGGGTGGGTGTGGTGCACCGGCCGGTGCACGGCACACCGTGCACCGTGGACCGCCCCTCCCCTTTTCCTCTTTTTCTTCTTCTTCTTCCTCCCCGCAAGCGACTTCTTCTCCTTCTTCGTTTCTTTCTTCATCCGAGAGTGAGGGAGAGTGAGGGAGAAGGTCGGGGAGTGTTGCGGCGTGGCATTGTGGGCCTCGTGGAGCGCGCGAGGCTTCCGATGGGGGTGCCGCGGCGACGGCGGCGCAATCGGGTAGGTCCCGTGTGTTGGTTTTACTGTATTTTTGTACAGTTTTGGGGCGATCTTTTAGACTGTAACTGACCCTCTTGCTCCTTTCTGTGTCCGGCACTGTGCACCGTTTTGCGTGCGGACTCCGTTTAGCGTGCGGATCCTAGCACCGTGCACCGTTTTGCGTGCGGACTCCGGCACCGTGCACCGTTTTGCGTGCGGACTCCGGCACCGTGCACCATTTTGCGTGCAGACTCCGTTTGGCGTGCGGATCCTGGCACCGTGCACCGTTTTGCGTGCGGACTCCGGCACTGTGCACCGTTTTGCGTGCGGACTCCGACACCGTGCACCGTTTTGCGTGCGGACTCCGTTTGGCGTGCGGATCCTGGCACCGTGCATCGTTTTGCGTACGGACTCCGTTTTTGGTGCGGACTCCGGCAGCGTGCTCCGTTTTGCGTGCGGACTCCGGCGGCGTGCTCCGTTTTGCGTGCGGACTCCGACGGCGTGCCCCGTTTTGCGTGCGGATCGCGTGGAGGCCAATTGCAAGTGTCTACGAGCAATTGGTGGCAAATCGAGGTGGGTGGCCTTATCTCCAAGTTTTATGGAATGTACATTAATTCTATTAATGTAGGACTATGCATGATAGTTTATTTCCTTATGTAGCATGCTAGATTGTTGGAATGGCTATCCCTTTATTATCGGTTAATGTGGTTATCTTGGAACTTGACCTAGCACCCCCGTCATATGTTGTATGTGTAACCAGACTAGTAGAAAACCCTCACTTGGGCTAGGGTTATTTATGCTTAGACATCCACACTGTTCCTTCATCCCTGGACATAGTGTTTTCTCGCCCGGGTAGTGGGCCGAGAGGTCGGGACTTGCTTTTAGTGTGGGATGCTTTTGCACTCTTGCTTGGGAGCAGAGTGGAGTCTGGTAGTTGTAGCTGGGTTGCTTATCTGTGCCGGGAGCCGTTTGGGTAAACGGTAGTCCCGGGAGGTCTTGTTTCCCTGTTGTGCCGTCGTAGAGGGAGCCGTTGCGCAGACGGCAGTCCCGGGCCGTCGAGTATCTTCCGGTCCGCCCTGTTGGGAACCGTTGGGGTTGACGGTGGTCCCAGGTCGTTGAGTGTTGTCCGACCTGTTTTGTTACCATGAGTTGTGGGTCGTTTCTGGCTGTGGAGTATCTCCAGCCAGTGAGCCTTGTGCTGCGAGCCGTTGGCGAGGCTAGTATCTCGTGTTTCGAGTTAGCCGAGCAGCTGTGTCGTCGAGAGTTCTCCGACTGTTGTGCGAGGTATTTGGGGATCTTGAGTCCTACCGTTCTGAGTGAGCGTGGATTTTGACTAGCCTGCATGCCAATGTTCGATACTCTATGCCGTGCCGTTCTACTCAGTTGGAGTCGCGTCCTGAGATGCCGCTGTGGATACGATGGTTGGCCTGTTGAGGCAGTTTTCCGCAGTTGAGGCAACGATGGGCCTGTTGAGGCAGTTTTGCGCGAGGGATGAGTTAGTAGGACAGGACGCCCCACGTAAATCCCGTCCTCATGTGGATGTGTGGTAGTGGGCAGGAGCGTTCCTAGTCGACGGGCGCAGGCTTGACTGGACCTTTGAGGTAGTCAGTTCGTTTGGGTCGATTGAGCACCTTGGGTGCGAGTGGTCTCATTTGCTTTCATCTGTTCCACTTTTTGGAGTATCTAGATAGAGGCATGGTAGCTGTAGAGTAGCTCCAGCTTTTCTTGTTTAGTTTTCATTGCATTGTTATTTTTGGCCTCTAGTAGACTTGGTGGGCAGACCGTTGGGCTTGTTGACGGCACCCACTGAGAACTACTGTGGGAAGTAGTTCTCACACCCGTCGTGGTGTCTTTTTCCCCAGGAACTTCTTCTCCTGTTCCTGTTGCTCCAGTTGCTGATCCTTCTGACCGAGGCGAGGGAGTCGCGAGCTAGTTCCCTACCCGTCATTGGAGCGTAGCGGTACCCCTTCAGAGGAGAGCTTCAGTAGATTAGCTTACTTCTTTTTACAGTTTGAGAGACTGATGTAGTGAGGTTATTTTTGTAGTGAGAGCTTGTACACTGATGTACTTTATTGGAGTTATCTCCCTTTTGAGTTTTGTATCAGAGGACTTGGTATACGATCGTATTTGGGAGATGGATATTGTATGATCTTCAGTTGTACAGTGTTTGGTTTCCAGTTCTTACCAGTTTACTTTCAGCTCTGATATCTGTATCTCTGTAGTTGATTCTTTCTGCAGGTTAGACGCTTCGTCTGTACGGCAGTTTCCGTACAGATGGCGGATCTGTTAGTGAGCCCGGGTCGCAGTTTCGACCCCGGGGCGTGACAGATTAGAGTGGTATCAGAGCCTAGGTTGTAGGTCGTGATGGACTTAGAAACCCTAGGCTTGCGGTTGGACATTAGGATGACTACGTGAGAGTCGTGACTTTTAGCGAGAGTCTTGATTGAGTTTTTACCTCTCCCAAGAGATGGGATGAGTGTTTGCCATGTTTACTTTCCTAAGCGATTATGTTGGCTGCGACAACATAATGCTATGGAATGGATGACATGTCTTAGACTTTCGCTGGATTGGGTCGTGTGGTTGTTGTGTCCTGACATTTGTTGTTTTGCAGTGGGTTGCGATACCCCTGCGATATCGTGTTGTGAAAAGGACACGCCCCGCCCTGGCTGAGTCACCAGGAGGGCGTTTTCCCTGGCTGAGTCACCAGGAGAGCGTTTTTCCTGGCTGAGTTACCAGGAGGGCATTTTCCCTGGCTGAGTTACCAGGAGGGCATCTTTCCCTGGCTGAGTTACCAGGAGGGCATTTTCCCTGGCTGAGTTACCAGGAGGGCATTTTTCCCTGGCTGAGTCACCAGGAGGGCGTTTTCCCTGGCTGAGTTACCAGGAGGATGTTTTCCCTGGCTGAGTCACCAGGAGGGCGTTTTCCCTGGCTGAGTTACCAGGAGGGCATTTTCCCTGGCTGAGTTACCAGGAGGGCATTTTTCCCTGGCTGAGTCACCAGGAGGGCGTTATCACTGGCCGAGTTACCAGATGGATAATTATCGCTGGCCGAGTTACCAGATGGATAATTATCACTGGCCGAGTTACCAGATGGATAATTATCGCTGGCCGAGTTACCAGATGGATAATTATCGCTGGCCGAGTTACCAGATGGATAATTATCGCTGGCCGAGTTACCAGATGGATAATTATCGCTGGCCGAGTTACCAGATGGATAATTATCGCTGGCCGAGTTACCAGATGGATAATTATCGCTGGCCGAGTTACCAGATGGATAATTATCGCTGGCCGAGTTACCAGATGGATAATTATCACTGGCCGAGTTACCAGATGGATAATTATCGCTGGCCGAGTTACCAGATGGATAATTATCGCTGGCCGAGTTACCAGATGGATAATTATCGCTGGCCGAGTTACCAGATGGATAATTATCACTGGCCGAGTTACCAGATGGATAATTATCGCTGGCCGAGTTACCAGATGGATAATTATCGCTGGCCGAGTTACCAGATGGATAATTATCACTGGCCGAGCAACCAGATGGGTGCATTGCCCCTGGTCAAGTTACCAGGTGGGCACATGCCCTGGCCGAGTTACCAGGAGGACATTTTTCCCTGGCCGAATTACCAGGAGGATACCTTCCACTGGCCGAGCTACCAGGGGCGATGCCGCCCAGTGAGAGGCGATGCCGCCCAGTGAGGGGCGATGCCGCCCAGTGAGTGGCGATGCCGCCCAGTGAGTGGCGAAGGTTTGGCCTGTTGAGGCGATTTTCACCTCCGGCCGAGTTACCAGGTGGTTATTTTAGTGAGATTGAGATGATCTGACAGGACGCCGAGATTTGGTGGCGTCGAGTTCGTCCTGTCGGACTACCAGGAGCTAGGTTGTTGACTTGGAACCAGTTTCGTGCTTTGCTACTCAGGGCCAATTTTCCTGACAGTGTAAGCAGAAACTGGAAGGGGATCTTAGACTCCTGCAGCGGGGGAGTCGACCTCTTCTGGAGTATGTTCACGAGTTTTGCGATTGTTGAGTGGTGTACCCCATGTCTTCTGGATGAGATCCAGGATGTTGAGCTAGTTGAGAAAGGACTGCAGTGGAATATCTATCACTTGGTGTATTCTCGGCGGGTGCCAACGTTAGATGCAGCGATTGGGCATGCTTAGCGGGTTGACCGAGGATCAGTGATCATGTCAGAGATAGACGGAGCGCCAGGGACCAGCTCCGGGGAGAGGCATCCAGTGCCGCCTGAGTTTGGACAGTCGAGTAGATCGAGCCCCGAGGCCGCCACGATCCCAGTCTGAGGGTCGTGAGTCTCAGGGGAGACAGAGACCAGGAGGTTCTCCGCAGCGGGATGACTGTGCCCTTGGTGGTGGGCCGCATTTTTGCGCCGCAGTGTGACCACAGGCAGTACACAGATCATGGTCTTGTCCTAAAGCGGGGTCAACAGTCGCGTTGGCAGCTTCGGCTCCTCCTCCTCCGCTCTTCCAGACAGGCGGAGCTTCGACAGGTTATGGCCAGATAGTTAGGGCCACTTCTTCGCGACTGTCCGACGAACGACCACCCCCGAGCGAGAGCGTCCATGTCGCACAGGATGTGGATTCGGGGGCAGCTAGCCACGTGGTGGCAGATACTAATCTTATCTCCCCTTCACGCACTTGAGCGTTATTTGTTACCGGAGCATCGCATTCTTTTCTTCTGTAGGGCATTTGCTTTGTTGTATGGGCTAGAGATAGGACCCTTAGCTTGTGCTCGTGAGGTTCAGATACCTGATCACGTGTTGCACATAGATGAGTGTTGTTGGTCCTGCCCAGTGCAGTTAGGGCCCTGGGTTTTTGCCTATTGACCTTTTGGCTCTTTCTCAGCTCCGGGATTTCGAGGTAGTGTTTGGTATAGTACTGTGAGGATCTGAGGCCTTGATGCTTGAGGATGCCACACCGTTGATACACGGTGGTGATGCCACACCATTGATACACGGTGGTGATGCCACACCGTTGATACACGGTGGTGATGCCACGCCGTTGGTGCACGGCAGTGATGCCACACCGTTGATACACGGTGATGATGCCACACCGTTGATACACGGCAGTGATGCCACACCGTTGATACACGGTGGTGATGCCACGCCGTTGGTGCACGGCAGTGATGCCACACCGTTGATACACGGTGATGATGCCACACCGTTGATACACGGCAGTGATGCCACACCGTTGATACACGGTGGTGATGCCACGCCGTTGGTGCACGGCAGTGATGCCACACCGTTGATACACGGTGATGATGCCACACCGTTGATACACGGCAGTGATGCCACACCGTTGATACACGGTGATGATGCCACACCGTTGATACACGGCAGTGATGCCACACCGTTGATACACGGTGATGACGCCACACCGTTGATACACGGTGGTGATGCCACGCCGTTGGTGCACGGCAGTGATGCCACGTTGTAGGTATACAACGGTGAGAGTTTTGTGGATGTTTTGGACTTGGACTGCGAGTTTGGGCATCAGCTTTATGATCGCCTTGTGAGCCAGTTTCCAGTCCCGTTCACCGACGGTTTGGTTCCCGTCAGGGTGTTCTTTTAGTTGAGGGATCGACTTCGACCCGTGGGTCCGTTGGGGTTATGATAGCATTTTGAGCGACCAACTATGGCACGAGATTGTGTCTCTTGTGGATCCCTTTTAAGGGTAGCCTGCAGTTGTGTTGTCCACTCGAGTGGTTTCGGATTGGGAGGTAACCGAGTGAGGACCCCAACTTATTGGATTTCCCTTCCTTATTGGGCGTGTCTGCAGGTATGCTTCGGGTCGTCTTGTTGAGGGTGGCACCATGATGTGGTTTGGTGCGTATTACACTTGTGGTTATTTCAGTTTTCCCCCAGCCTTTTAATGGAGCCCTTGGTTTTTCACGTCTCAGCTCAGTAGTGATGTGTTTTTTTTTCCTCGCCCGTGATTTACTTGCTCCTTTGAGATCTGTGATTATTGGAGTACGAGGGACGCCCGTTGCAATTTCTGGCTCGTTAGATGAGAGAATTGCGCATCGGGTCATACCGTACTTGTTGTTGTTGTCGCGGAGTAATCACGAGGAGCGAGTGAGGGGAGCTGGAGGCGTATTGTTAGATACCTAGCCGTGGTATTCTTGACTCCTGATGGGCTTGATCTAGTTTCGAGGACGAAACTTTCCTTTAGTGGGGGAGGATGCGAGGTCCCGGAATCCCCCGCGTAGGGTTGCCGGTTGTTGGGCAGCTTTCGGTCGCCGCTGGGGGTGTTGGTGCGCGTGTTGGGGGCCCAGAAATGGATTTGTGATGCAATTTGGGATTTGCTTGCATCATTGGAAACCCCGTGGGAAGTTGGAGGACCCGTCGGGTGTTTAGAAGTGATTTCGCGCGATTCAGATGTCAAAATTAGACTCCGGTTGAAGTCCGGATAAAAGTTTACCTCTCCGGTCGCCTTCGGGAATTTTTAGAGTTGGAATTGGGCAAATCGGACTTTAAAAATGGACCCGGCGCGGAAATCGGATCGAGTGGGCTATCCGGGGGCACTCCGCAATTTTCGGATGAGAATTTGGAGAATCGGACATCATTTATGGACTCAGCGCGCGAAATCGCTAAGGATGGACTATTTATTTGTTGGATTTGGAGTCCGGTAGGCGTGCGCGCTTTTCGAGGCAAAGCGGCACGCGGATCGAGACACGCGTGGCACGGATCCCGAGGAGGCTGCGGCGCGTCAGGCGAGGCGCGGCTGACGCGACAGGCGCCTCTGCGCGCGTCAGGTGCACAGGGCACCCGCGCGCGGGCCACGTGGGGGCCGCCACGTGGCGGACCCCAGTTGGCGCCCGCGCGGGCGCTGGGGCGCACGCCCGTGTCACGGGCGCGTGTCCCGCGCCTGTGGGCGGCCGGTGTCACGCGCCCGTGTGGCGCGTGAACTGCGCGGCCGCGTGGCGCGCAGGGACGCGGCCACGTGGCCGCCCTTCCTCTTGCGTGGGCCGGGTGCACCCGGGTGGGTGTGGTGCACCGGCCGGTGCACGGCGCACCGTGCACCGTGGACCGCCCCTCCCCTTTTCCTCTTTTTCTTCTTCTTCTTCCTCCCCGCAAGCGACTTCTTCTCCTTCTTCGTTTCTTTCTTCATCCGAGAGTGAGGGAGAGTGAGGGAGAAGGTCGGGGAGTGTTGCGGCGTGGCATTGTGGGCCTCGTGGAGCGCGTGAGGCTTCCGATGGGGGTGCCGCGGCGACGGCGGCGCAATCGGGTAGGTCCCGTGTGTTGGTTTTACTGTATTTTTGTACAGTTTTGGGGCGATCTTTTAGACTGTAACTGACCCTCTTGCTCCTTTCTGTGTCCGACACTGTGCACCGTTTTGCGTGCGGACTCCGTTTGGCGTGCGGATCCTGGCACCGTGCACCGTTTTGCGTGCGGACTCCGGCACCGTGCACCGTTTTGCGTGCGGACTCCGGCACCGTGCACCATTTTGCGTGCGGACTCCGTTTGGCGTGCGGATCCTGGCACCGTGCACTGTTTTGCGTGCGGACTCCGTTTGGCATGCGGATCCTGGCACCGTGCACCGTTTTGCGTGCGGACTCCGTTTTTGGTGCGGACTCCGGCAGCGTGCTCCGTTTTGCGTGCGGACTCCGGCGGCGTGCTCCGTTTTGCGTGCGGACTCCGACGGCGTGCCCCGTTTTGCGTGCGGATCGCGTGGAGGCCAATTGCAAGTGTCTACGAGCAATTGGTGGCAAATCGAGGTGGGTGGCCTTATCTCCAAGTTTTATGGAATGTACATTAATTCTATTAATGTAGGACTATGCATGATAGTTTATTTCCTTATGTAGCATGCTAGATTGTTGGAATGGCTATCCCTTTATTATCGGTTAATGTGGTTATCTTGGAACTTGACCTAGCACCCCCGTCATATGTTGTATGTGTAACCAGACTAGTAGAAAACCCTCACTTGGGCTAGGGTTATTTATGCTTAGACATCCACACTGTTCCTTCATCCCTGGACATAGTGTTTTCTCGCCCGGGTAGTGGGCCGAGAGGTCGGGACTTGCTTTTAGTGTGGGATGCTTTTGCACTCTTGCTTGGGAGCAGAGTGGAGTCTGGTAGTTGTAGCTGGGTTGCTTATCTGTGCCGGGAGCCGTTTGGGTAAACGGTAGTCCCGGGAGGTCTTGTTTCCCTGTTGTGCCGTCGTAGAGGGAGCCGTTGCGCAGACGGCAGTCCCGGGCCGTCGAGTATCTTCCGGTCCGCCCTGTTGGGAACCGTTGGGGTTGACGGTGGTCCCAGGTCGTTGAGTGTTGTCCGACCTGTTTTGTTACCCTGAGTTGTGGGTCGTTTCTGGCTGTGGAGTATCTCCAGCCAGTGAGCCTTGTGCTGCGAGCCGTTGGCGAGGCTAGTATCTCGTGTTTCGAGTTAGCCGAGCAGCTGTGTCGTCGAGAGTTCTCCGACTGTTGTGCGAGGTATTTGGGGATCTTGAGTCCTACCGTTCTGAGTGAGCGTGGATTTTGACTAGCCTGCATGCCAATGTTCGATACTCTATGTCGTGCCGTTCTACTAAGTTGGAGTCGCGTCCTGAGATGCCGATGTGGATACGATGGTTGGCCTGTTGAGGCAGTTTTCCGCAGTTGAGGCAACGATGGGCCTGTTGAGGCAGTTTTGCGCGAGGGATGAGTTAGTAGGACAGGACGCCCCACGTAAATCCCGTCCTCATGTGGATGTGTGGTAGTGGGCAGGAGCGTTCCTAGTCGACGGGCGCAGGCTTGACTGGACCTTTGAGGTAGTCAGTTCGTTTGGGTCGATTGAGCACCTTGGGTGCGAGTGGTCTCATTTGCTTTCATCTGTTTCACTTTTTGGAGTATCTAGATAGAGGCATGGTAGCTGTAGAGTAGCTCCAGCTTTTCTTGTTTAGTTTTCATTGCATTGTTATTTTTGGCCTCTAGTAGACTTGGTGGGCAGACCGTTGGGCTTGTTGACGGCACCCACTGAGAACTACTGTGGGAAGTAGTTCTCACACCCGTCGTGGTGTCTTTTTCCCCAGGAACTTCTTCTCCTGTTCCTGTTGCTCCAGTTGCTGATCCTTCTGACCGAGGTGAGGGAGTCGCGAGCTAGTTCCCTACCCGTCATTGGAGCGTAGCGGTACCCCTTCAGAGGAGAGCTTCAGTAGATTAGCTTACTTCTTTTTACAGTTTGAGAGACTGATGTAGTGAGGTTATTTTTGTAGTGAGAGCTTGTACACTGATGTACTTTATTGGAGTTATCTCCCTTTTGAGTTTTGTATCAGAGGACTTGGTATACGATCGTATTTGGGAGATGGATATTGTATGATCTTCAGTTGTACAGTGTTTGGTTTCCAGTTCTTACCAGTTTACTTTCAGCTCTGATATCTGTATCTCTGTAGTTGATTCTTTCTGCAGGTTAGACGCTTCGTCTGTACGGCAGTTTCCGTACAGGTGGCGGATCTGTTAGTGAGCCCGAGTCGCAGTTTCGACCCCGGGGCGTGACATCAGGAGCGGCGGCGGGCAGGCGCGGGCAGCACATAGCGTGCGGGCAGGCGCGCGGGCAGGCGCGCGGTCCACCGCGCCGTCGTGCACCGGAGGCAGGCCACGTGGCATGGCGATATTGGTTGGCTCAGCAGTCGTGGTCCACGGAATTTATCGATGGTGTACGGTGGACCGGGTGACACGTGGCAGCGTGTGATTGGTGCGGTGTTGTGCACCGGGTCCACTGAGCGGGTGCAGACCGCCTCGGGGCGCGTGCAAGCAGAGGCGTCAGGCGGCGGCACAGGCGCGCACATGGCCGCTGTCGGCCTCTCCCGCGCTCGGGCGCGCCACGTGTCGGCACCACGGCGGGCCACGTGGCGCGATGTGGGTGGATGGATTTGGTGTGTTGTGTTCGGCGGGCCACGTGGCGGAAATCCAGCGGGCGGCTTCGGTGTGCGGTGTGTGGCGGGCTACGTGGAGGCCCGACGCGAATTCGGGCCCGCACAGTGTTGGGCCGGGCCCAACACTGTAGCGGCCCGAAAGAATCGGGCGCCCGGAACTTAGGACATGGCCGTCATTTTCGGATTTGTTTTCTGGGCCTATTTAAGCGACCCGAGCTGCTTCTTCTCCCCTTTTTCCACCATTTCCGAGCTTCAAACCAACTTGAGGCCTTCAGCAAAGTTGATCCACACCCTGTGCTGCATCCCTTTGCAGAGTTTGGAGATTTTTGGTGGCACGCTTCTCGAGGTTTCCATTTTTACGGCGCGGCGCGACACTCGTCCATTTGTGTTCCCCTTCGTCGCATTTCGGTGCGAGAGCTCCCCCGGCCTACTCCTACCATATTTTTGAGCGATTTCTTCGCTGTTGGATCCGCGACAGGAAAGTCTACGATTTTGGTTTTTTTCAGCGTTTTCCTCGTTTCGCGCTTTTCGAGGAGTTTTTCCATGCTTACTGGGACCCCCTTTTTCTGATGGAATTTCTGGAGAGCGACACCTTGCCGGATTTTTATCTCCGCAACCGGGCATCGGTTGGAGACGTATACACTTTTTTCATCTACTCGACGCGAGGATTATCACCGTATTTTTATTGGATTTTTCTGAGGCTTGCCCGGAGGTAGATTTTTCTTCCTTTATCTGTGCATGGAAATACAGATGTATGGTTGTGTGTTTGTGAGCGCCCTGTGTTGTGGAATTTGTAACTCGGCCTACGGGGCTCGGAATTTTGCGTGCAGGTACTCGTTTCGAAGGTATCGACGCGAGGAACACGATACTCTTTTTGTTGGATTTTTCTGGGTTTTTGCTGCAGGTGAAAAATCCGCATCTTTGGGACTGTTCCAACAGAATTGTACGTACTTGGATATTTTGGAATAAAAATGTAATCTTGAACCTTATTGTTGTACCCAGGAAGGTTAGCGACCGTTTCTGAACCTGTTGGAACTGGAGAAAATTGGAGATAGTGAATTCTGGGTGTTTTCAGCTGTTTGGAGCCGAGGCTCGCGCAACTTATACCGAGGGAGCAGTTTTAGCAGATTTTGGACTGAGAGCGTCTACACTCTTCGCCGACCCCAGGTTTGCCTTGGATTGAGCACTTCAGGTGGGTAAGCTTAATTTTGGTAACTGTATAAGGTTTTATATCATGGTGAATGCAAGTGCACATGTGGGGATATCACCCCTCTATGATTGATAACAAGCATATTGTTGTACAACCGATATGAGCGAGAGGTAAGCAAGGAATGACCTACTTGGGTGAGATTGGTATACCATAGTAGGAATATTTCAGCATGCTTTACTAATATATGTTTCACCCACTTTTATTGTTTCTGAGGACAAAGCATGCTTGCATGGACATGTAGTTAGGCCATCTTCTACTGCTACACTACTTTTGGAACCTGACTTAGGAGAAACCATGTATTCCTTTTCTCCTTCTTTGTTAGTCAGGTGGTCTGTGTTGCTCAGGTTCGAGCAGGGGTTCCGGGTAGTGTAGTCGGGACTTGGTGTCTGGGACAGGTTGGATTAGTTGTGGGGCTTTGCGGCAACCGCGGATATTGGGCGGTTGACCGGACATTTATTTATGCACCAGATTGGGTATCTGATTTCTCTAGTGGACAGAGTTTTCCACTATTTGAGTATTTTTGCATCTGATTGAGGACCGAGGCTTTCTTTAGTGGTTGGGCTTTCCCACTTTGATCAGAGTCATGATCCAGTCCTGCTGATTTACGATACTTGTTACTGAGGCACTTTACTCGTGTGGGTCGCTCCCCTCGAGTGCCACTCCGGAGTGTGCGATTTTCAGACTTCGAGTCCTTGAGACTCCCATCCCCTATCGGTGTTATGCGTAGGCTGGCATACCCGATTTGGCAGGCACAGCAGGCAGTACCAGTTCTACTGGTGGCATTAGATTGGGTTTATTACAGACATTTGATTTATAGTTGCACTCGTGTCAGGGGGACCGAGTGGAGTCTAGTAGCTGTGTTTAGACCAGTGCTAGTGTTGTTGGGAACCGTCTGGGGTTACGGTGGTCCCAGGGTCATTGTGAGTTGTTGACCGAGGCATAGGCAGGCATGGCAGGCATGGCAGGCATAGGCAGGCGCAGGCAGGCATAGGCAGGCATAGCAGGCATAAGCAGGCATAGGCAGGCATGGCAGGCAGGCAGGCATGGTAGGCTTGGCAGGCATGGCAGGCATAGCAGGCATAGGCAGGCATAGGCAGGCATGGCAGGCATGGCAGGCATAGGCAGGCGCAGGCAGGCATGGCAGGCACAACAGGCATAAGCAGGCATAGGCAGGCATGGCAGGCATAGGCAGGCATGGCAGGCATGGCAGGCATGGCAGGCATAGGCAGGCATGGCAGGCATGGCAGGCATAGGCAGGCATAGGCAGGCATGGCAGGCATAGGCAGGCTCAGCAGGCATAGAGGCTGGATAGCTGTTGAGAGTCTCCAGCTTCCTTCTTTTTCAGTCTTTACGGTTTTGGTTAGCTTTTGTATTTTGAGGACTTAGTGGGCAGACCGTCGGGTCTGGCGGTGGTACCCACTGAGAACTCCCTTTTTGGTGTAGTTCTCACACCCTTTAGGGGTTTTCCCCCTCATTTTCTTTCCTCTCCTCTGTTTTGCAGAGTCCTAGCGGATGTTGCTGATTCTGCGATTGTTGATCGAGGCGAGAGAGTTGCGAGATAGATCCTACCCGTCGTTGGAGAGTAGCGGTACCCCTTCAGAGGAGATCTACAGCAGATTAGTTGTTTACTTTTTCCTCTTTTGAGAGACTGATGTAGTGAGGACATTATGTACCGTGAGACTGTACACCGTTGTATTTATTGGAGTTACCTCCCGGTTGAGTCCAGAGCTTGTACATGAGGATATTGTATGATTATCATTTTTGGGAGACATACTTATTGTATTATTTCCAGTTGACAGTGATTGATTTTTAGTTTATACAGCAGATCTTTTATTTATAGCTCTGATATTTTGTTTAGCTGTAGTACTTTTCTTGCAGGAAGGACGCTTCGCCTATGCAGGTTGGCATAGGTGGCGGATCTGTTGGCGAGCCCGGGTCGCAGTTTCGACCCCGGGTTGTGACAGTTATAGTACAGTCAGTTAGATTGTTTATTTTTTACTTTGAGAGACTGATGTATTGTGAGGATCTGACTTGTACTGTGAGCCTGTACACTGATGTATTATTATTTTTTAGTTATCTCCCTGTTTTGGACTCTTAGATGATGCATCAGAGGATGTTGTATACTGATTATTATTTTTTGGGAGATGGATACTGTATTTTATTTTCAGTTGTACAGTGGGTGGATTTTAGTTTTTCAGCAGTTACTTTCCAGCTCTGATATCTGTTTAGCTATAGTTTTATTCTTGCAGGTTAGACGCTTCGCCTATGCGGGGTTTCCTGTATGGGTGGCAGATCTGTTGGCGAGCCCGGGTCGCAGTTTCGACCCCGGAGCGTGACAACTATCTTTACCAGTAATTAGAGAGCCACAAGAGTAGTGTGGTAGATGGTATCGTTACGCAACTCCACTGTGAGGAGAAGCCCGCATACCTCAGATTGACATCATAGGTATCCACCAACAATTGATATAGACTAAATCCAATCTCCAAAGATAGGGAGGAAGAGAAATAAGTTCAAGGTTCCAGAGTGAGACATACCGGGAGGAAGTAACCAGGCAGGAGGTACTCGACTACGGGATATGAGCGAGCACATCAGCTTGTTAGAGGAAAGGCTACAGCACCTCAACCAACGACTGCGACACTCGGATCGAGGAACGAGTGCGACAGTATACCAAAGACTGCAACAAGTAGATTGGGGCACTAGTGTAACAAATCGACAAAATAAAACACGAAGGGCGATAGAGATATGAATCTCTACAAATCTAGGCGCAAGAAGACATGAACTCATGCAACAAGAAGGGCAACAGGCGACACCAACAAGTGATGGAGCTATTAATAGCCAAGCTTCCTCTCAGCCCCCAGAGCATAACCCCACATTAAGAATCAAAGAAGGACAACAGACCACCTACAACAGAGCAAGCAGCAGCAACTCCCCAATAGTAGAAGCAGACAAGGGGAAGGGGATATTGCCCACACCCCTGAGAGGCCCCCGACTTACCAGCGGGGGAATCCAACCCAATAGTAACCGAAATAAGTACCATATACCATTTCCAAAATTGGAATTCCCAGTTTTTAACGAAGAAGAAGTTCGGGAATAGGTCAACAAGTGTGAGCAATACTTTGGCATCCAACAAATTCCGGAGCATTATGGGTCGACATCACGACGATGCATTTTATGGGCAGGCACACAGATGGAAGCAGGCTACCTCGTGGACAAAATCGGGCATCACGTGGGCAGAGCTCAGCGAGGCTTATACAAAGATACGACAGCACAGGGATGAAGAAGTTAGTAAGAGAGTTTAATAGCTAGTGCAAACCCCACACAGTGGAAAAGTACCAAGAGAAATTTGAGGATTGAGAGCTAGAAATGCTGTATATCAACCCAACCTTGAGTGAAGAACATTTTATACAGAGCTACATCAGGCGGGCTAAAGGAGGAATTGATACCTTTATAGATCTCTCGAATCCGACAACCCTGGATGAAGTATATGAGTAGGCCAAATTGCACGAGCAAGCAATAGCAGTTATGTGGAGAAGGAACAAGCTGACTGGTAGAACCACAGGAATCACCTCACAGGGAAGTCTTCCCAGCAAACACATGAACCAGGGAGCAGCAACTTACCATCAGAAAGACCACTCTTGGTCAAAGGCTCCCAGCAGACAAGTGTTTGAGCAACGGCGAGCGACCGGATTATGCTACAAGTGTGGGGATAAGTTCCAACCGGGCCATAGATGTCAACCCAAGTACTAAACAGCCTGAGTGCAGCTTGGAAGCCGACGAGATCTTCGACGAGAACCTCTTGCAAGTAGAAAAGAAGAGGTTATAGAGGACCCACAATCTGTGGAGGAGAAGAAATCGAAGAGAGGATATGTCTATACACGCTTTAAGTAGCGAGAGCAAACTAGAGACGATTAAGATACAAGGAGAGATATGGGCCAAGACTCTAGTGATCTTGATAGACACCGGGAGCACCCACAGTTTCATTGACTTCCAAGTGGCGAAGGAGGTAAAAACAGCTATAGCCTCGGCCTCACCACTTGTAGTCACGGTGGCTAATGGCCACAGGGTCCTAAGCAAGCATAAATGCCCCAATTCAAGTGGACTATGCAGGGAGAGCCTTATCAAGCGGATCTGCGGGTAATTCGACTCGATGGTTCCAGCATAATCCTCGGCATAGACTGGTTGAAGGCCTACGGAAAGGTCACCTTCGACTACGGGGACAATTCTGTGTCCTTCAACAAAGAGGGCAAACCAACAACACTAAAGGGGATAGGAGAAGGCTCGAGGCTCAAGACCAACAGCAGAGCTAAAAACCATATCCGCTATGCAGTGGTACAAAGAGAGCATTGGGGGAATTGCTGTGCCATAGGGCGCTTAATACCAACAAGGAATAAGATGAGAGGAATTAGACATACCCACCGAAGTGCAACAAATCTTGAGGCATTACCAAGATGTGTTCAAGGAACCAAAAGGAATCGCCCCGAGCAGACTCCAAGATCATCGAATACCCTTGCTGCCCGAGGCCAAGCCAGTAAACCTCAGACCCTATCGCTACACACAGGAGCAAAAGAATGAGATGGAAAGGCAATAGGGAAGATGTTGCAAGCTGCAATCGTCCAACCATCTAACAGCCCCTATGCTCCCCGGTCATTCTCGTGAAAAGAAGGATAATAGTTAACGCTTTTGTGTTGACTATCGTCAACTGAATAAGGTGACCGTGAAGGATAAATACCCGATTCCCCTAATAGATGACCTGCTGGACGAGTTGGAGGGCTCACAGTATTTCTCGAAAATTGATTTGAGAGCGGGCTATCATCAAGTGAGGATGCACCCCGACGACGTCTACAAAACGACGTTCAGAACCCACTCGGGCCACTACGAGTTCTTGGTCATGCCCTTCGGCTTAACCAACGCCCCGACAACCTTCCAAGCCATTATGAACGACATCTTCGCACCCTACCTACGCAGGTTTGTGCTTGTTTTCTTTGACGGTATTCTTGTATATAGCAAGCAGCTAGGGAGCATGTTAAGCACCTGCAGAGGGTGCTAGAAGTGTTGAGGAGGAATCAGTAGTTCGCCAAAAGATCCAAATGTTTCTTTGGGCAAGAAAGAGTGGAATACCTCGAGCACATTATATCTAAGGAGGGCGTAGCTACAAATTAAGCAAGATCGAAGTAATGAAGTGATGGCCCTTACCTACCAACCTGAAGGAGTTGAGAGGGTTCTTAGGGTTGACAGGCTACTACCGGCGATTCATTAAAAGGATATGGAGGAATAAGCAAACCCCTCACCGAGATGCTAAAAAGGACAACTTTAAGTGAGCGAGCAAGCGCTGGCAGCTTTTGAAGAACTGAAGTGGTTATGTCAACGGCCTCGGTTCTACTATGCCAAACTATTCAAAGCCTTTTACGATAGAGGTCGACGCATGTGGATACGGGATAGGGGCATGCTCTCATAGGAAGACGACCCCTAGCCTACCTTAGCAAGGCGATTGGGCAACGAAACTAGGGCCTATCCCCTACGAAAATGAGTTTTTGCGATCCTCCTCCTCATCAGCATCGAAAATGGAAGCATTACTTGAGCCGAAGCCCTTCATAATCAGACGGACCACGAAAGCCTCAATTACCTCTTGGAACAACGGATTACGACCGCTCTCCAACAAAAAGCAATGCTAAAGTTGATGGGACTGATTACACCATCCATTGACAAAAAGGGTAGGGAGATTATAGCGCTGACGCTCTATCTAGGATGATGCCTCAAGGAAGGGAACAGCGCGGCCATCACGACCATCATTCCCGCGTGGATCACTGAATTGACTGAGAGCTACAAGGGGGATAGCTTCATTCAACCTATCTTGGTAGAGCTGCTGATGCAACCAAATTCGCGACCTCACTATAGCCAAAAACAAGGGGTGGTGAGGTATAAGGGAAGGATCTATGTGGGAGACTAGGGAGGCTTACGAGGAAGACTGTTGGAGCTGATGCATGCCTCCTCACTGGGAGGCCATTCAGGGATGAATCATACATATAGGAGGATTAAGCAACTCCTCTTTTGGCCGGGCATAAAGCAAGAGGTAGAAAAAAGGGTTAAGAATGAGAGGTGTGCATAAGAAACAAAGTGGATGGAACTCCCTACGCTGGATTATTGCAACCACTGGCAACCCCAACACAAGCATAGCAAGAGGTTAGTCTAGACTTCATTGAAGCTCTACCCAAATCAGAGGGGAAGGACACTATATTGGTGATAGTAGATAGACTGACGAAGTACTCACACTTCATAGCCCTGGCTCACCCCTACTCCGCACAGGAAGTGGTGAGGGCATTTTTCGATACGGTGTACAAACTACATGGGCTACCCAAAGGCATGGTCTCAGACAGAGACAAAGTCTTCACGGGCGAAGTGTGGCAAGGGCTGTATAAGATGTTGGGAACCAAATTGCAGATGAGCACCGCATATCACCCACAAACGGGGCCCTTCAAGATCTTGGAGCGGGTGGGGCCGGTGGCGTACAAGTTGCAACTGCCTGAAGAAGCGAGGATACATCTAGTCCTACACGTGTCCTTACTGAAGCAGGGGCTGGCCCAAAATCAGGTGGTCGTGCCATCTGCACACAGAGCCGATGAGGAGGGGCGACCACTCGCGTGACCGGAGAGGATACTGGATCGGCGCTTCGTGAAGAAGGGGAACAGGGGCGTGACCTAAGTACTAGTTAAGTGGAGCAACCTTACCAAAGAGGAAGCCACCTGGGAGGATTACTGGGTGATCAAGACCCAGTACCCCGGGTTTGACCCTTGAGGACAAGGGTCCTCCCAAGGATGGGGGGGTGTAACATCCGACACCGCGCGAGGGAAGGAAGGTGTCGGAGGCGCAGGAGACTCCGGCAGAGGCAAAGAGGAAGAGCAGAGAAGGTTAAGGTGGAGAGCTACAGTAGCAGAGTAGAGTAGATAAGGGCGGAGGGGATAAGGTAGAGATCTCCCAACCGCATGGAGTCCAGCTAGTTCGAGCATAGTGGAGCGGGTAGTTGGGCTACGGATGTGAGCACGGAGGATCCAACCCGGGCAACCGTTCCAACATTCACTCGATGTATAGGGAACAGAATAGAGGGCCCAGACCAGAGCCTAATTAGCGGTGGGCCGGCCAGTGATCCAACAGACTTTGGAGGAGGAGGCGGGCCACCAATTGGAGAAGATAGGCATTCAGGAGACCCAGTAAGCGAAGAAGTCCACCAAGCCAGTAGCCCAAGTTAGCATAACATACTTTATATTTTGCTAAGTAATAGAGTAAGAGTCTTAAGCATGTAATTAGGGAGGACTATAAGTGTCACGCCCGGGGGTAAACCAGAACCCAGGCCCGTCTACAGATCGGCCGTGCACACAGAATTTTTCACGTACACGAAGCGCCGAAAACCTGTTCAGATATAATATAAGCAATAAAAGAGCACAAGTACAGAGCTGAACTAAAAACTACAACATCTCAGACTGAAACTGAAAGAAAAAGTTAAATACAACAGTAATAAATACAATAGTCTCTCCCAGCTCACCAAAATAATACAACCAGCTGGCTAAAGCCAGACCCAAAAAAAATAAAAGTACATCAGTCTGAGAAAGGGGGTACACCAAAAGTTTAGCTACATACTCACTATCAGGCAGAAGATTTATCTACTGAGCAATCCCCTTACCTCGATCAGCCGCTGAAGGCCCAGCAGCTCCCGCAGAAGACTCTGCAAAACAAATGGGCGAAAAAGGAAAAACAACGATGGGTGTGAGAACCACTGATAAAACCAGTAGCCCCCAGTGGGTAAATCCTCAAGATCCGACGTACCCACTAAGTCTACCAGAGGAAAAATGAAAGTAAAGTGGTAAGCTGAATAGACTGCTGATAAGGAAGAACTACCACTACTATGCCTCCAACGCCAACAGTAGTGAAATGAAATGACTGTATGCATGCATCAGTAAACAGTATATGCCAAAATAACCCAATCAGATGGACCAGTATAAAATCGGTACTGCTGCTCTGCTGTCGAACTCAAGAACCTAGTAGCGGAATCGGCACACAGCTCGAATCCCTAGGTAACCAATGGACCGGCACGCAGCTCGGTCATAAGCCTACTCCGGAGTGGCACTCGAGGGGCGCGACCCACACGAGTAAAGTAACCATGTCACAAATATCCCAACATAGCAGGACTTA